>SJYX01004151.1:406325-434162 GCA_006410675.1 Oreotragus oreotragus | reverse complement strand
CTTGAGAAACCTGTATGCAGGTCAGGAAGCACCAGTTAGAACTGGACATGGAATAACAGACTGGTTCCAAATAGGAAAAGGAGTCCGTCAAGGCTGTATATTGTCACCTTGCTTATTTAACTTCTATGCAGAGTACTAACTTCTATGAGAAATGCTGGACTGGAAGAAACACAAGCTGGAATCAAGATTGCCAGGAGAAATATCAATAACCTCAGATATGCAGATGACACCACCCTTATGGCAGAAAGTGAAGAGGAACTAAAGAGCCTCTTGATGAAAGTGAAAGAGGAGAGTGAAAAAGTTGGCTTAAAGCTCAACATTCAGAAAACGAAGATCATGGCATCCAGTCCCATCACTTCATGGCAAATAGATGGGGAAACAGTGGAAATCGTGGCTGACTTTTTTTGGGGGGGCTCCAAAATCACTGCAGATGGTGATGGCAGCCATGAAATTAAAAGACATTTACTCCTTGGAAGGAAAGTTATGACCAACCTAGATAGCATATTCAAAAGCAGAGACATTACTTTTTTGAAAAAGGTCCATCTAGTCAAGGCTATGGTTTTTCCAGTAGTCATGTATGGATGTGAGAGTTGGACTATGAAGAAAGCTGAGCACCAAAGGATTGATGCTTTTAAACTGTGGTATTGGAGAAGACTTGAGAGTCCCTTGGACTGCAAGGAGATCCAACCAATCCATCCTGGGGGACATCAGTCCTGGGCATTCATTGGAAGGACTTATGTTGAAGCTGAATCTCCAATAGTTTGGCCACCTGATGCGAAGAGTTGACTCATTTGAAAAGACTCTGATGCTGGGAAAGATTGAGGGCAGGAGGAGAGGGGGACGACAGAGGATGAGATGGTTGGATGGCATCACCGACCCAATCACATGAGTTTGGGTAGGCTCTGGGAGTTGGTGATGGACAGGGAGGCCTGACGTGCTGCGGTTCATGGGGTCACAGAGAGTCGGACACGACTGAGCGACTGAACTGAACTGAAAATTTGAAAGGCCCTTCTCTATAGTTGGTGGATGGGAGAGCAAAATCTTCATGCTGACAGCTCCCTGTAATCTTCTCATTCCTGCCCTGGGGTCATCCTCATGCCATCTAATTCTCAGTCAATGTCATCATTGCTCTCACATAGGCACTGGTGCCCATAGTCTCACATGCAGCCCTGTCCAAATATTTAGGAAGTAAAAGGAAGTTTCCTGGCAAATAACTAACCTTTGCTGCATTCATAACCTGTGTTTCCTACAAACACAGCACTCAGTGGGCCGAACTGGAGTTGTTAGTGTAATTGTTGTTAATTTCCCATTAGCCTCTTAAGACTTGGAGAACAAGGGATTGTTTTTACCCATCCTTGCATCCCTAACAGCTGGTACAGAGCTTCACCTGGCCCAGTGAAGATGCCTAATAAATGTTACTGACAGACTGTGAATGAATGAATGAACACTGGCAAAGATTTTATTTCAACCTGGGCTCCATCTCATGGATGACTTACCCTAGATGCTTGAAAACATCTGGAAAGCTCTGGAATTCCTGCCCCACATTAACCACAGGTATATTTCCTTTGTAGACCCCAGCAGATGTTCTTTTCTGGCACAAACTAAAGAAGGGAAATCTTCGCTATCCTCTTGACAGTGAATTTAGAAATAAAAACCAGTTGTAAATAAGAAAAATTCTTTCACAGATGGACTTTTTATGTTCTCATTTCTGCTGCACTTTGCAATTTACAGTGAAAGGCACAGATCAGGATACATTTATTCACTCATTTGACAAATACTTATGAAGACCTTTTAAGGGATCAAATGTTGAAGATATTCAGATAATCAGATATATATCTTACCTGCTCTTGTGGAGCATAGATATTGACAAGATAAGACTTTAAATTGGAATATTAATTCAAAGTAACACATGAAGTTCAATAAACTGGAGCCCCAGCTGTGCACTGTGTGCACTGTGCCAGCTGCTGGGAGACAAAGATGCTTCAGACAAAATCCCTGACTCAGAACAGATCACAACACAGGGAGACCAGCTCATAAACAGATCGTCTCTCTGCTGTGATGGGGCAGAGATGGAGGGATACCCAAAATGCTAAAGGAGCATGCCGCAGGGTGGGGGACATAAGTGGGATGTGGGGCAATGTGAGGTGGGAATTAGAAGAGTTCTCAAAGGAGGAGATACCCAAGCTGAGTTCTTAAATATGAGTAAGGGTTTGCCAGGAAAGAAGGGGAAGAACAAGGAGTCAAAACTTCTGTGACTCAATTGAAGGATCAAAACAGCTAAGAGCCAGAATATAGGAATACTGAAGAGCTCTGGGAATTCTGAGGAAGGAGAGATTAGTTGCATCTCAGAGATAAGTGGGACCTCATGAAGGCTGAGTAGGATCTGCAGCATTGAGACAGGACATCCTATGTTAATGGAAAGTGTCTGAGCAGACATACAAGTTGTTTCCTGTCTCTCTCTCTCTTCCAGTCTTGGCTTTTCTTGCTCTCTGAATGCTCATCTTTTGAAATATCTTGTACAAGAAATTCAGGTATTAAAAATTATATTTTTTTAAAGTTTCAAAATTAAAACTATTTAAACACAAAAGGTAATCATGAGATTCATTTCCTGCATCAATTTTTTGTTCAGTAAAGTTGGTTGGTGTTGTCCAAGTAGTGGGCAAGGGATTAAAGATGTGTGATGTTCATCTTCACTTACCAATCTCATCCATGTATTTCTGTAATTAACTACGTGAACAGGTTCTTTTGAGGATGGCTTCCAAAGTCTAGATTTGAAAGCCCCTTGAGAATGTGATGCTTGGCCCAAATGGTTCTTCTGTCCCAGCTTCAGACTATGATAGATATTTTCCCTTTAATTTCAAAGAGTATCTGCTGAGGATGTCATGGGTGTACTTTATGGTTTGGAGGGGACATCTCGGTTCTAGTGCACACACTAGCCCTCTGGCTGTTCCCTCTATGTTCTGTCATGTTAGGCTTCTACTTGGGGACAGAGCTCAGTCAAGCCTCCAGGACCTTCCAATGAGAGCAGAAAGCTCTCATTGTCCTAATCCCTGGGTGGGACCCAGATATGAAATTTGTTCATCTTACAAATCAATAATAAAATACTAGGAAAAGCTTGGTGCCTTCCTAAGATGCTGATGGAGAAACTCAATTGGAAATTCCAAGGCACTTTAGAGCAGTAAAGTTCTCAAACAAACTGATGTGAAAGGGAACACCAGTGCCCTCGTGTGTACTGTCCTCCTGTTCCCTGGTGAGCTCAAAGATTTCTCTTGATTTTTGTTGTGTTTTTAAAATAGAGTTCTTCTGTGCTCTGGAGCTCTCCTCTTTGGTATCTAAGAGGAGAATTATAGGTAACATTGAGGGTCTCAGAGGTTCTGTGTGACTAACCACTACTCATAAATATGGAGTGAGGTCAGAAACCCCTGTGGCGATTCCTCATGGCCTCTCCCTAAATCACAGCCAAATTTTTCATGAGAGGATTTTCAGGGAAGCCAAAGGTTATGTTTTCTGCTTTCTTTTTAAAATATGTCACAGTACATTGGACCTAGAGACTTGGGGCCCCTCACAGTTAGTGGTATAGTCATAGCTGTGGTCTTCATTAAGATTTAAATCACTTAAAGTCCCATAACTCTTTCCCTGACCTCCAATGTAAAGAAGATGTACAATACCGAAAAGGGTTTTCTATGAGTCTATGATTTATTTTTAAAGTTAAAACACTGTTGACATAATAATATGTAATTCTTTAGGTTACAAAATCTATGCCACATGATAATTTTTTTTTCAAGTAAGCTCAGATGGTCAATTTTTTAAAATATAACAATGACTCCCTATCGTGGCATTTTTCATATTTAGTTCAAATGATATGTAATAGAGGATATGTTAGGTGATTTACTTTCACAAAGTCAAGTGTAGTTGTCTAGGTAATAGTAATAATGGTAGTAGTTGTGGAAATAGTGCCTTGATAGTGGAGTGGAATATGGATAATTTTCATGTCATTACTGTATAAAACCCATAATTCTTAGCAGCAAATCCATTTACACATAGCTTTAAGGGCCAAAAAAACTTGAGCAAATTTCCAAAGCTGGCTCTCGTATTACCTAGCTTTCATGAATTAGACATATTTACTATGGAGTAGTATCATAAATACTTAAAATTAAACTACAACTGTCAAGACAAAGAAAATATACTTTATGATCCAGAATGTCTCCTTTTATGGCTATATTTAGTAGCCTCTCATCCCTCAATTTCATTAATCCATAAAACATTTCCTGTTCAACAATACAAAATAAGAAAATGCCATATTTTGGCTTTTAGTGTAATTTTTAAAGCAAAATTATTCTCTGTGTTTGTGCTAATTTTGGCAAGAGAAAGATAATTATTTTTAATCCTCAAGATTATACTGTAAAGTAATAAATAATAAGTTCCTTTCATCTTGTGAGTGTATTCTTTTTTTTTTTAGAGATGCACTGTCATGAATATGGCATTTGTTTGTTTGAGGCTTATTGTGGAATCATATTTGGGTTAAAGTTTAGGCTACTGTGTAGTCTTAGGCAAATCAGTTAACCTCTTTGAGCCTCAGTCTTTTCATCTGTAGAATGGAGATAATATCTAAATCTTGGGCTTTTTTGTAAGGATTAGTGATATTGCATATATGTTGTATAGTGCCTAGCTCCAAGTTGGTGCTAAAAAATGTAGCTATGATATGAAAATAAATTATTATACAACAAATAAATGCAAAAAAAATGATAAGTAAATGTATCTATTGTATACTAGGTACTGTGTTATCTACTGGAAATTTTTTGAAAAAGGAAATTTTAGCTTCTATTCTCAAAAAGCTTTTGATTTGGGGAGATGGGAGGGCAAGAGAGATGCACACTGAAAATTATAAAATGAGCCAGACTATGTTTAGATTTCTACACATAGGTTTATGGACAGTGCTTGGGAGCCCAAAGGTGGGAGTAATTCATTTTGGCTAGGGTAAGGGAAAGGAAGGAGTCAATGAGATATTAGGGAAAACTTTATTTAAAAAAAAAATCATATTTGAGTACTTTGAAGAATAAACAGAATTTGGATCATTGGAAGAAGAAAGAACATCTCAGCAGGAGCAGATACCGTTAGAAAAGACACAGTGGCATAGGACATGCCCACAGAGCTGGAACTGTAACTTGGCTCTTATCAGGTCTCCAGACTCCTGGCCCAACCTGCAGATTTTGGGGTTGCTAGCTTCCACATTTACATGGGCCAGTTCCTTATATCAGTCTCTTTCTCTTGTAGATAGATAGAGGTAGAGATGTGTATATATATATATGTGTGTGTATATGTATTTATTTACACAAACATCCTATTGTATATACACACACATCCTATATATACATATCCTGTATATATCCTATGTATGTGTGTGTGCATGTATATGTATATACACATACATTGTTTCTGTTTCTCTGGAGACCCTAATATAGATAGAAAACTCATATTTAAGAATTTATGGAAAATTGCTTCTATTTAGATATGAATAATGGCCATAAGCAGTGTCAAGATACACTATTATTTTCAGAGTCCCTCAGAAGAGACTCAACTCCTTTACTGAAGTCATTCTCTGTTTTTATCAATTCACTGTTTCTTGGGTTTTTAGTCACCCCTTTAGTACATGGTCCTCCACCAGCAGCATTTGGGATATGATGGGGTTAAGGTGTATTGCCAGGGCACCATTCTCTGGAAGCTGCCTGAAATGATTGCATCTGTTGGGCTCCCTTTTCACTTTCCCCGCTTCAGGAGTCAGAGAGAATAAGGCACATGTTATCTTGTCATGTTTTCTGTATGGCTGTCTGAATTCCTTAACACCTAGAGGCACATTACTAGATTCCAAGGTTTGCAACCACTTGAACTGAATTATTCTTAAATGAAAACTGTAAAAAATCATATCTTTCTATGCCCTGCAAAAGCTGATGTGTGCTGCATTAAAAAAAACAGGGGCCAGGAGTGGCCCCATCTTACTGATGCTTTTATTATAATAATAACATCTCATATTTGACGGCTGCTTCATTTACTGCTTCATTTACCTTTATAAGTGTTATCTCATTTGTTCTTCACAAATATTGGATCAGGAAGGAGTTCTTATCCTAATTTTATGTACAGACGCTTATGGAAGCTTTGCGAAGTCAGGTGGATATAAACACACAAGTGTGAAAATATTCACCCAGTTGTGTCTTACTCTTTACGACCCATGGACTGTAGCCTGCCAGTCTCTTCTGTGTATGGAATTTTACAGACAAGAATACTGGAGTGGGTTGCCATGCCCTTCTCCAGGGGATCTTACTGACCCAGGGACCCAGGTCTCCTGCATTGTGGGTGGATTCTTTACTCTCTGAGCTATCAGGGAAGCCCATAAACACACAATCTGATTGGGGGAGTTGGAATTTCCATCTTCATCTTCCAATTCTAAATCTCAGGTTTCCTCTCTCCTCTTAACCTCCCACCTCTTAATCCATCCTTTAACAATACTTATTAATTTCTGTGTCAGGTATTGTCTCAGGTATTGGAGATACAGTGGGCAATGAGACAGACCTTTTCATGGACCATTTCCATGGACCATCTTTATGGACCTTGGAGTCTAATGTAGAAAATGGGCATTAAAGAATATAAATAATTTCAGTTGTGAGAAGTGCTATGGAAGAAAAATATAGGAGGGCTTTATAATGTATAAATATGCTCATTTATCCAGCCTTGTCTCAGAATAAAATGTTGCCTATAAGCAAATGTTCCAGATAACTGAAACTGGCCCCTTCAAATGTAACACTTTCATTTTGGGTGAAAGTGTTTTGAAAATATATTAGAATTTTCTCTGCCTTCTTAGGGGCATGTGGGATATATGTTATCCTTACCCTCTGGATCAAGGAATGACCTATGGTTTTAGTACTGTATGGAATTCATACTCATCAGGAAACAAATGGCACACTCAAAAAAGGTAATTGGGGAGGAATTAAATGGAATCCTTACAAAGGTGTGCTGTGCTTAGTCTCTCAGTCATGTCTGACTCTTTGCAACCCTGTGGACTATAGCCTGTCAGGCTCCTCTGTGCATGGGGATTCTCTCCGCAAGAATACTGGAATGGGTTGCCATGTCCTCCTCCAGGGGATCTTCCCAACCCAGGAATTGAACCCAGGTTTCCCACATTGCAGGCAGATTCTTTACTGTCTGAGCCACCAGGGAAGCCCTACAAAGGTGTACTAAGTCTAAAACAAAGAGAGGGAACAGTTTCCAGAACCAAAGTTGTGTAGCTGTAGGAGAAGGCTGTTCCCTTCAGCCAAATACACACCAACCTCATTCTACTCCTACCCTCTCTGGTCTGCTGAGCCAGCCTGCATTCAGAGGGCAAAGGGGCTTATTAAATGTATCCATCCAGCTATCCTCCGTAGGGCAATTGAGAAGAGTGTGGAGGGTCTGGACTGGCAAATGAATGAATAATAGCCTCTTCTTACAAAGGTGTGCTGTGCTTAGTCTCTCAGTCATGTCTGACTCTTTGCAACCCTGTGGACTATAGCCTGTCAGATCCTTGCTAGCTCATCTGATTCTCACAGACTTCTCTGCCACTATTTTTAACTCCAATAACCTTATGAATGGTCTCCCTGCTTGCATGCATAGTTGGCCCTTAGAGCAAAATCCCCTTTTGCCCCCAGAAGCCAAAGTGATTTTAGAAAAAGCCCATGAAACAGATAATGTGCTCCCTGCCTCTACCTCACTGCTTACAACAGGCCAAATGCTTCCCATTGCCCAATCCTTGCTAGCTCATCTGATTCTCACAGACTTCTCTGCCACTATTTTTAACTCCAATAACCTTATGAATGGTCTCCCTGCTTGCATGCATAGTTGGCCCTTAGAGCAAAATCCCCTTTTGCCCCCAGAAGCCAAAGTGATTTTAGAAAAAGCCCATGAAACAGATAATGTGCTCCCTGCCTCTACCTCACTGCTTACAACAGGCCAAATGCTTCCCATTGCCCCTAGGTGAAAATCCAGACTCATCCATAAACTCGGGGCCCTACATAAGCAGCCCAGCCTCCCTTCTTAGCTTCTCTGGGTACCTGCTTTGTGCGTTCCTGTTGCCTGTGATGCCAAGTTTGTTTTTGCATCAGGAGCTTCATACTGTCTGTTCCCTCTGCTTGCTGGTCTCTCAAACCTGGTAGTTTACTTCTTCCATTTCTTCTTCCTTTTCCTCTGCCCCCTCCTCCTTTTTATCCAAAGCAACTTACTTTTTTTTCTTGAGGTATAATATCATACATTAATGTTTAAAATTGTAAGTGTGCACACCTCAGTGAATTTTCACACACATACACATATGTCTATCTATATCTATATATCTATATAGATGTAAGGCATTTCCAGGTACCCTGGTGCCCCTGCCAGTCAATATATGCCCCCTTTCCCCAAGGTATAAAGTATTCTGAGCTCTATCACCACAGGCCAGGTGTGCCTGCTTTTGAATTTCATATAATTTCAGTGACACATTTGGGTCAGTCTTCTGCTTAAGAATGTCTATGAGATTTTTCCATGTTGTTTCTTATACCAGCAGTTGGTTGCTTTTGCTACATAGTATTGCAGTGCATGAATGAACTAGAATTTATTTATCCATTCTACTGGCTGAAAGACATTTGTTTCTAGTTGCTGTTTCTAGTTTCCAGTTGCTGTTATGGGGAATACTGCTATAGGTATTCTGTTGGGTATATATGCCCAGGAGTGGAATTGTTGGGCCACAGAAAAGAGTTTATTTTAGCATCTCCAACTCTGTCTCACACCACAAAGTCCCACTACTTCCTCCACCTCCACAAACTTCCAGCTACTCCTCAGATTTCCAGGTATACCCACCTTTGGAGTGATTCACCATATGGGACAACCCTAGAGTCAGGCTTGGGCTATGTGGGCAGGTCAGTGGGGTTCTCAAGCCCCTGGAGTGCAGTCTAGAAGGGAGGGTGGGTTCAGGCTACAAAGTGGGTGAGTTCTCAAGGCCCACAGAATTCTCCTAATCCTTCCTCTCCACCTACCATGGG
Source organism: Oreotragus oreotragus (assembly GCA_006410675.1). Classification (NCBI taxonomy): domain Eukaryota; kingdom Metazoa; phylum Chordata; class Mammalia; order Artiodactyla; family Bovidae; genus Oreotragus; species Oreotragus oreotragus. The sequence continues at coordinate 425,118 of SJYX01004151.1, read as the reverse complement.
GTGGTCCAGGGCTTTGATAGCCAGGGCAAGGCTGAGGGTGGTGGGCCTTCTTGAGCACGTCCCTCCCCTGTACAAGTGTTTCCTCATCATTCTTCTGACTCTGAAGTTATCTTGTTTATTTTTTCCTTGTTTATTATTAGTCTTCCCTACTAAAACTGATGCTGCAGAAAGGCAAGGATCTCATCTCTCTTATTCACTACTATCTCCCCTGGACATAGACTCATACCTGGAACATAAGTGAAAAAACAGACTGGACTTGTTAAAAAATGCCCCCTAAATAACTGTCACAGACATTGAGATTGAGGGCCCAAAGGGTGAACTGAGGAGCAGTGACCCTTTTTGTTTGCTCTCTGGTTTTTGTCAAGAGGCCTGGGATTACTAAACCATCTCTGAGACTTTCTTGGTTGTAACAATAAATTTCAATAAACGATAAATTTATTAACAATAAATTTCTGCCTCCTGACATCCTGAGTCCTGGGCAAATGGAGACCCCTGATTGATCTCTCCCCATCAGGCATGGTCAGAAAACTGATTCAGGAAGAGTTGAATTTCTCTGATAGTTGAAGGGCCAACTTGGTCTTCTTAGCACCTCCTTACAGTGTTAAGAAAAAGAACACTTCTCAGAATCGAGTGAAGATGAAACATGTATGTTGTATTCTCATCAGAACTGGATTAAACATTATGTGATGAGAGATAGCCATTTTCAAAAGTATGTCATACCAAGGCTGAAAATGTGAATCGTGATAAAGAAGGATGTATTTGGGATGACATCTCATTTTCAGCAGCTTTCTCTTCATTATTTTCTAAATGATGTTTAGGTTCTGTTCTTCCTCCGTTTATTTAAAGATTTTATGAAAATGCACTATCTGATGACATTTTGGGTACCACTAATGATGAAGACTTATTGTCCATGATGCTAAGTTGAAGAAAATGGAAATTACAGTGTCTGAGGAAGGTCTGGCAGCAACAGCACAGGGTGCAACATAGCCAGAAATTCCAGTGAAAGGGGTAGAGTGTACATATACGGTGCTGTTCCCAGGAGGGTGCCCAGTCCCAAAGTGAGTTCTTGCTAAAGAACATTTAACTGCTGAGACATCCCTCTCCATGAGGTACTCTTTGGATTTCTTTCTGCCGAGAGTTACAGGGACCTGAACAAGAGTTGCTGAACTTTGTGAAGGGGTTAATGTCTACCACATAGAGTGAAGTCAAAAGGTAGCCAGTTCAGGACTTCAGCTCCATTGTGCCAGCAGGGACTAGTTGCTAATTTTCTGCCTAGCCATTTTTACCTTGTGGTTTTTGTCCTAATGCTTATTTTATGATTCCGAGATGATTGCTTTACCACCTATATTTGTCTCTGTTCCAGTCAAGGAGCAAGGGAAGAGTGAAAGGCAAAATGTGAGTGTCAGGGAATTAAAAGAGTTTTCAAAGAAGCATCATCTAACATTTCCTATTTGTATCTCATTGGCTAGAGCTGTGTCACATGGCCACCTGTCCATCTCCTTGGCTAGGACTTTATCAAACGGCCGCCTGTCCATCTCCTTGGCTAGGACTTTATCAAACGGCCACCTGTCCATCTCCTTGGCTAGGACTTTATCAAACGGCCACCTGTCCATCTCATTTTGTTGTTGTTGTTCAGTCTCCAAGTCATGTCCAACTCTTCCATGGACTGCAGTAGGCCAGGCTCCTCTGTCTTCTACTATTTCCTGGAGTTTGCTCAAATTCATGTCCATTGAGTCCATGATATTATCCAACAATCTCATCCTCTCTTGCCCCCTTCTCTTTTTGCCTTCAGTCTTTCCCAGAATAAGAATCTTTTCCAATGAGTCAGTACTTCGGGTTGCTGAAGTATTGGAGCTTCAGCTTCAGCATCAGTCCTTTCAGTGAATATCCATCTCATTGACTAGAGCTGTGTCACATGGCCACTAGTCCATCTCACTGGCAAGGGCTGTGTCACATGGCTGATATCCATCTTATTGGCAAGGGCTGTGTCATGTGTCTCCTATAGCTGCAAAGGATGAGAAGGTAGTCTTTTTAGCTGGAAACACTACTGTTTTCCATCTTACCTCTATTTCAAATCAGAGTCCTGTTAGTGGGGAAAAGGAAGAGCTATGGGGTAGGCAGTTAGCAGTGTTAGTCACAAGAAAAGGGTCTCTCCATCACCTTTTCCAAGATTAGAAATCTATGTCTTATCAGAGTGTCTGCTTAGTTGGAGGGAGTGTATAAAATACAATAGAAACCCCAGGCAATGTATTACACAAAGTCCCTTGGTGAAATGAAGTACCAAATAAATGGGAATAAGCAGTAGGAAGACTTCAGAAAATGTCATTTGAGTATAGTGCAAGGGGAAAAAACCCTCCAAACTTAACTTTATTTAGAAGAAATGAGAAATACTTTATAATTAAATTAATCCAGCACATGGTTCATGCAGCAACTAAACTTATGATTTAACACTGTGCTACTGATTTGGGAGATAATGCAAATTGCTACTTTTATCCTTTTAGATGATCATATTTTCACTGGTGATATAGGACTAATACATGGAAAGTTAAATAACCAACTGAATAACTTCCCAATAAGAAATGGAGAGGTCACTGGGCTGAAGTCAGGAAAGGCTTCATTGAGAAAGGGAGGCTTGAATGGGGATAGGGGATTGGATTTGTGCAATTGGAGAAATGGTGCAGGAGTCCCAGGGTTATTGCAGTTATAAACTTGGGATGAGTTGTTCTGCATGAGAACATATGAGAAAACCATCTTAAAGGTAAGTGTGCAGGGACTGCTAGAGGCCTACATATTACTATCCTTTCCCCTTTCTTTCATTGGAAAATCCCTACTTTGATTGGAACATTCTCTTCTTCATTGGGTATAGAAATATGTCCATTTATAAAAATAAACTTCGTAGCATGTCTTGCAGCAAAAATGGCAAATGATGTATAACTGTAGTTCTTTGGGGGAGAGTAATACTCCTGGGACAGATCTTTAAAAGGTCCTGATGACACCACCCTTATGGCAGAAAGTGAAGAGGAACTAAAAAGCCTCTTGATGAAAGTGAAAGAACGTGCTGTGATTCATGGGGTCGCAAAGAGTCGAACACGACTGAGCGACTGAACTGAACTGAACTGATACAGTTGTAAGTATGCACTTTTTGTTATTTTGTCCCTCTCTTCTGCTGCCTAAAACATTGATGTGATGGCTGCAGCTACAGTGGCCATTTTATGACCATGAGGTCATCTTGAAATTGGCAACTATAAGGTAAATATTACAGAGCAAAAAGGTATACAGTGCCTGTTGTTCTTTGGTGCTAACAATACGTGGGAAGATTTCAGTGGTTATTTGACCCAGGGTTCAGATAATATGCTCAAGAAAAAAATGTGATGAGGAGCGAGATATACTTACTGTTAAGCATTGGGCCATAATGCCCAAATCTGGCCTCTTAAGACTCTTGCCCAGAAAGGAGAATCAGGACCTACCTGTTTTATGGGGTCTAGTGCATGCGTTCCTTGGATCTCTCAAGGGCCTTCCAGGAACATCTCCTGTCATCTTCTAATGACCCCTCTTCCTTCCTAAGTCATTTGGATCCTCCATAAAGCCCATGCTGAGACTGAGTTAGGGGCACAAGAGACTGAGGCAAGGAGGCAGGGAAGAGGAAGAGGTAATATCTAAGAAACATGGAGGAGCAAGAAGAGCAAGATGGCACAGGGAGAGATGACCAACCTCAGCCAAGGGAACAGAGGGCTTTGGAACATAGATGCCCATGAGAGGGGTCCTGCTTTGGGCAGAAGTGGTCAGATACTCTTGCTGTCCCTTGATGATGGATGCCCAGAAAGGGTGTGGCCTCAGCCAAAGAGCTGAGAGAAGACCTGAAGGTGCTAACAGGTGGAGGCCATTAGCTAACTGCTTTTCTAGCTGGACAGCAGTTCTTGAAAGGATCTTAGCAACATCTCCATGGCTGCCACAGCCCTCTTTCCACATTCCCCAGAGCTCCCTACCAGACTTCTGAGACTATCTACCCCATCTCAGAGACCTGCAAGTTCTGAATCCTCTCTTGCATCTGGCACATTTCTCCTCCTTGGATATCCACTTACTGCTGAGGCATCTCTCCTCTGCCCTTTCTGCTGCCATGTGATGTGGACAACAAAGTACTGTTTTAGGGTCTCCCAGCTTGGAGACTGGGAGAGAAGAGAGTGAGCACTGGCTGTCTGGCGGTTGGGAAGGGCTGCAAAGAGAACTTCGGTGCTGGGTGCAGCTTGTTCTTGGCTAACATATTTAAAATGCAACAAACCTCACAGCTCAAAGATGACTGTCTTCCACAGACCCCCATGTACACAGTTTGAACACTATTTTCTAAGAGCTGTACACTCAGATCGTGTTATGCTAGGAATGCATCTGCTTCCTTCCCAAAGCAGCATGTGTTTCCTGGACCCCAAAGGGAGCTGGGCTCAGTTCCCTGTAGTCCAGGTGACCTTCCCTGAGGAGAAAGAGACTCACTCAGGTCCACTTTGACATTCCACAGTGATCCCATTCCATCCCCATAGTCACCACACAGTGGATTATGTTCATTACTTATTATTCCAGGCAGTCAAGATGCCATGTGTTGAGGCAATTGAACAGAGGGAGTGAGGACATGGATGCAGGTCCCCAAGGCAGCCAAGTCCCTTCACTGTCTGATGGCCCAGGCTCACTGTGAGAGTCTGGACTGTATGGATCCATCCATTCATTAGTTCAGTATCAGGCACTTCTGTGAGCCAGCTGGTCCCTGATTCTGGTTAACTTTTATTTTTTTAATAATGTTACTTTAATTAATTGATTTGTCTTTGGCTGTGCTGGATCTCCATTGCTCTGTGGGCTTTTCTCCAGCTGTGGTGCTCAGGCTCTTCACTGTCGTCGTTTCTTTTGTTGTGGAGCGCAGACTCTAGGTGTGTGGGCCTCAGTAGTTGCAGCACATGGGCTTAGTAGTTGAGGCTTCTGGGCTCTAGAGCACTAGCTCAGTAGTGGTGGCGCTGCTCCACGGGTTACCTGCTCCGCAGCCTGTGGAATCCGTCTGGATCACAGATCAAACCCAGGTTTCCTGCATTGCCAGGTGGATTCTTTATCACTGAGCCACCAAGTAAGACCTGGGTAACTGTGTTTTAAAGGAGGCACAGACACCAATGTCATTTGTAACCTTAGCTAATATGGACCAAACATTGCCAGACTCAGGCTGAGCCCGTCTTCTATGCTTTCTTCTCATAGCACCCCATGAGGAAGTAGGAGATATTTTCAATCTGTGCTTTGCTGCTGATGCTGAAGTTCAGCAACATAGACCAGTTTGCTCAAGATCACATCAGGTAAGTGGCAGCGTTCTGACACCAGGATTCAGATCCTCTATTGCTAGGCTGTATGGCTGCTTCCTTAGGAAATGAGGCGACATTGGAGGTCTTTAAAGCAAAGCATGGACTGCTAAAATTCACATGTGGGAGGGAGTACAGGGCGATGTGCTGCTGGGCCATGTTGCCACCAAAAGCGCCAGAAGAGCCAGCATGCTGGGACCCAGATAGTCTTGAGAGATGCAGCTGGAAGGATCAAGAGATTTTCTCCTTAGGACCGATTTTTGAAAATAACCTGCAGTTAAGAAAGATTAAAGATGACCTTGGAATAATAATTCCAAGTCCATAAAAGCAATCACTGGTTATAGACCATGTGAACACAGACTTATTCTTTTAAATCCAGAAGATGAGAAACAGGTGGTCTCTTGTTCTAGGACAAAAAGAGGGGCTTGTTGTTTCCTGCAGCTGGCAGTGTGTGTGAGCACTGGGGGCTCTATGTAGATCAGAAAGAGCAAGTACTTTGTCCTCCCTCAGGCCATTGCTGAGGGAATCTGTGGTTTCCAAAGGTCTTACAGATAAATGTGGAGCTTTTGTTCAGATGACATTTTGTGAGACAAATCCAAGAGGTGCTGCTGTTGGGGAGTGGAGGGCCTCCCAGTTTACAGCAGCTTCACAGAGCAGGACTGAAAACCATAGGGAGAATTCAGGTTCCATGTCTGTATGCAACCAGTGTTTCTGAATCTTGTGAGGCAATAACACTTCTAGGGCATCAGGCAGCATAAGAGCCTTTTGAGGTCGTCAAGTAGTAAGAGAGTGAATAATAGACCTGAGAACAAGAAAGTTAAGAAAGAACAGCATGCAAGAGGTGGTATCTGCAAAACCTGGGAGAGAGGCCTGCAAAGACGCTGCCCTGGGCACAACCAGCCTGGTAGATGGAATTAGGAGGAGAGATGATGGTGCGATTGTGGATTTAAGCACACACATCTGCTTCCTTGGGGTGTTTGCTTGGGGAATTAAAGGGTTTTCCTTTATCAATTTAGCCTGAAATTGTACAATGCTTGTGATTTGTGAGAGTGGGATGTACAGTCCAAGCATCTGGTCTGAGATGTGCTCATATCCAGTCATAAATTAGGATATGGCTGGGGGTAAGGTTTTCATCCAGTTATAAGATTTGTGGTGCTTATTTTTATGTTTTTGGTTTGAAAGTCAGAGGAGAAGTGCAAACCGCATTTGGACTGACTTTCACTTTTGGAATGGATAGTAGCTTTCAAACAATGTTTTCGGTTGCTTCCAAATATTGTTTTAAGGAGCAGAATTATTTTCAAATGAAATCTTACTTGGGATTCCATGATACTGAATAGACAATGCAGTAGTCTATCAGCATAAATTTATTCTGTAAGTCTAAATGTATAATGTTTCTTTTAAATAAAGTTTACCAGGGAGAAAAATGGATCTGTTTTGATGATCAATGATATTTGAAATTAGAACTTAACATCACAGTTTTTATTAGTTTTCAAATCCAGTTTGTTCCATGTGATTTTTCATTGTTAACCACAGATTGGAGAAAACAATGGTATACACATATAAAGGGCAGTAAAAACTATGAGTTGTAAGTAACTTGCTGTTTCAGTTCAGTTCAGTTCAGTCGCTCAGTCATGTCCGATTCTGCAGCCCCATGGACTGCAGCACACCATGCTTCCCTGTCCTTCACCAACTCCCGGAGCCTACTCAGACTCAAACTCACGTCCATCGTGTTAGTGATGCTGTCCAACCGTCTCATCCTCCGTCGTCCCCTTCTCCTCCCACCTTCAATTTTTCCCATCATCAGGGTCTTTTCCAATGAGTCGGTCTTTTGCAATTTGCTGTTTAGTCCCACAGAATTTTCTTTAATTAGCCACAAGTAGAAGAAGGTATTTTATCCTAAGTTTTCCCTCGGAATAAGTTTCATTGGCACATCAGTCAGTATACTAGTTTTTTCCCATTAACTAAATTTTTTAAAATTAAAGTTTAAAAATAGACACTTTTGATAGTTGTAGTTGTGGTGAAAGTGAAATCGCTCAGTCGTGTCCGACTCTTTGCGACCCCGTGGACTGTAGCCCACCAGACTCCTCCGTCTATGGGATTCTCCAGGCAAGAATACTGGAGAGGGTTACCATTTCCTTCTCCAGGGGATCTTCCTGACTCAGGGATCGAACCCAGGTCTCCCGCATTGCAGGCAGACGCTTTAACCTCTGAGCCACCAGGGGTACCCAGTGATATTTCTTCTTGCTATTTTCCTGTTTCAAATTGCACCTGTTCTTAGGTAGTTCCAAAATCTTCTGGGACAACCTGGGTGCCATTTATGATCCATCATTTTACTGATTTTTAATCTGAGTTCCAGGAATTCCTGGGAGGTCCAGTGGTTAGGACTGTGCACTTTCATTGCTGGGGCCTTGGGTTCAATCCTTGGTCAGGGAACTAAGATCTCACAAGCCAAGGGGCTTGGCCAAAATAATAATAATAACAATCTGAGTTCTGTGTAACCCAGGAGTTTGATGACTTGATTTCATTTAAAAATATATTACCTATTTTCAAAATGTCATCTTAAAAAAACACACATATTTTATCACATCAGAGACATCTGATGCACTGACTTTACTGTGTATCACCCTAACTTCTTTGGACAGATTTTGCATAAAGCATATTCTGTTATCTTTGATTAATGGAAGAGTGTACTGCGTTTAATCAAGGACTTAATCTTCTGTGTATCAGAGATTTCTAATTACTTTTACAATACCCACTTTATGCTTCTCTCTAAAAATGGAACCCAAAACAGTGTACCCAGCTAGAAGACATTTCCCAGTCTTCTTTGCAGGAAGATGAGGTGGCATGACCTGGTTCTAGTCAATGATGTATAAACAGAATATTGTGTTGCACTTTCAGGATATTCCTTATGGAAGATTCAGTTCTAGGGTATTCTCCTTTATTGTACTTCCATACTTTCCCTTTCCTTTGTCCTGGAATGTGAATGTGAAGGCTGGGGTTTCAGCAACCACTTTGGACCATGAGGTGATCTTGAGGATGGCAACTTACAGATGATAATTTGCTTGATAGAAGAAACCTGAGTTCATGATGACTGTAGAGCCATTACACTAGCTCTGGAATTCCTACCACTACCTCTTTCACTTCTTGTTTAAACTGTACTTATATATGCTGACGTGCATGTTCAGTTGCTCAGCCATGTCCAACTCTTTGCAACCCCATGGACTGTAGCCTGCTAATAGTCAAACCTAATTCTGATGCTATCAGAAAACTCTGGTCAAGAAGGAAACTATGATTCTTTAGGTTGGTGGATATTCCAGTTGACATCCTTTGATTTCATGTTATGGATACTCAAGTAATGGTGGGTTAAATAATACATTTATTGTATATAATGGAAAGTCAGAAGATAGGTTGTTACAAAGTTAGCTCAGCAACTTGGTAATCTCACAGTGGATCCAGGCTCTTGCCCTTTTTCTGCTTTTTCAACCTCTGCGTTTAGGAAATACCTCCTCACTCAGTCTCAAAATATCTATACAAATTGACACTTGATGAAGACAGCAAGGAGGCTGACCTATCTTTCAGTATCCCTAAATACATATATATGTATACATTTTTTTAAATCAAGAAGTATATATTTCCAATATACCCTCAAGTATACTTTGTCTTATTTGCCAGACCCAGAAATCTTGCCCACCACTCGACCGTTCACTGACAATGAAATGGATTACCATGATTGACTTAAAAGCAAATACAAGTTATCCCTTGAGATTGTGCATTTTGCAATGTAGACAAAACTGAGGTTCTATAAACCAGAGGAGAAGAATTAAATGACTCCTGGATCAGTAACATAATAGACTTTCCTAAGAGATTTTTTTAATTGCATTAGCAGGTCAGCTAAAGAGCAGTAGCCTAATGGAACCAGCCAGTATGCAGGGCCTCCTGGGACTCACCTCTGTCCATAAGGGAGGGTCGAGGTAACTCCTGGGCTGGCCTTGTGAAAGCCAGAGAAGTCTGTCACGCAGGACGTCCTTGAGAAATACTGTGGTTCTCCTGTGGCAGTCGGGTGAAGCTGCAAGGGACCTGCTGTCTGCAAAATCTATGCCCACGAGCCTCAATTCATCTGCTGTTGCTGGTAAATGAGGGTGACTACATTAACAAAATGTGTCTAAAGTGTTAAATCATTTTTCCTGTAAGTTGTGCTGTGTTCAGTCATGTTGACCCTGTGGACTGTAGTCTGCCAGGATCCTCTGTCCATGGAATTTTCCAGGCAAGAATACTGGAGTAGGTTGCCATTTCCTACTCCAAAATAACTTTTCCTAAAATATTTATTATTCAGCTTTCTCTGCTAAAATATATGAATTTTAAAAAATTTTGGCCACACCATGCAGCTTGTGGGATCTTATTTCCCTGACTAGTGATCAAATCAGCAACCCCTGCATTGGCAGCATGGAGTCTTAATCAGTGGACTGCCAGGGAAGTCCAGTATGAGATATTTTTAAGCATTTTTTGGTAGATCTTCTTCTTCTCAACAGTCATCTTCTCAACAGCTTTGTTAAGATATAATTTACCAGCCATAAAATTAATAACCTGTTTAAGTGCTCGGTTCAACGATTTTGGGGCTTCCCGGGTAGCTCAGCTGGTAAAGAATCTTCCTGCAGTGCAGGAGACCCCATTTCGATTCCTGGGTCAGGAAGTTACCCAGTGATTTTTAGTATGTTTGAAGTTGTATACCCTTCACCACTATGTAATTTTAGAACATTTTCACCACGCCGAAAAGAAACCCTGTACTTAGCAATTATTCCCCGATACCACTCTCCTACACACCTTCACGCATCCTTCTCCCAGCTCCAGCCATAAACAACCCCTCATCTGGTATTTGTCCCCATGAATTTGTTTACTGTTGGTATTTCAGGTAAAGGGGATCACATAGGCTTTATGTATGACTTCATTCACTGAGAATGTTTTTGAAGTTAATTCACATTGTAGCATGTATGAGTACTTCATTTTTATTGCCCAATAGCATTGCATAGTATGGATATACCACATTTTGTGTATCAGTGGATAGACGTTTGCACTGTTTTCACTTTTTGGCTATTNTATGACTTCATTCACTGAGAATGTTTTTGAAGTTAATTCACATTGTAGCATGTATGAGTACTTCATTTTTATTGCCCAATAGCATTGCATAGTATGGATATACCACATTTTGTGTATCAGTGGATAGACGTTTGCACTGTTTTCACTTTTTGGCTATTGTTCATTATATTTTCATGAACATGTGTATTTGTGGTTTTGTGTGGACATAAGTTTTCGTTTCTAAGAGTATCAATTTTTATAGTGTTTTGTGGAAGAAGATGATGTTAAATAATAATAAAGAGGCATAAAGGCTTATAAATATATGGTAGAGTATGACTTCTCTCCCATATCATTTGTGTAGCAATAGTGATACTGTTTAGAGCCATTGAGAAAGGTTCAGAGAGGGCAGAATTCCAGTGAGGGGAAGAAGGGCTGTGAGAGGTGTGTGTGTGCATGTGTGTAAGTGTGTGTGAGAGAGACTGTGTATATACACATTCATATGTGTGTCTTGCTTTAAGCCTTAGTGTCATTTGCTAATCAGTCTTCTCCCACTGACTTACATCATAGTATCAACTCATTTTAGCAAACAGCCATTGAACCCTGCCAGTGTACAAGGCACTGAGCATCTCTATATTCACTGTGGCTACTAACACTTTCTCTAATGTCTGTCAACTTCTCACTGTTCTCTGACAGCTGCCTCCTGGTTAGTAAAGGAATACTTGGTAGGTTGGAGTATAGATGTAGGCAATGTAATTTCAGAATTTTAAAATATATTTATTTATTTGGCTGTGCCAGCTCTTAATTGCAGCATGCAAAATATTTTGTTGTGGCATGAGAACTCTTAGTTTTAGCATGTGGGATCTAATTCCCTGACCAGGGATGGAACCTGGACTCCTGCATCAAGAGCTCAGAGTCTTAGCCACTGGACCACCAGGGAAGTCCCCTGAATGTTTTTCTAAAGTGCTTAATCTTTTTATAAATCAGATAATTTTTCCTTCTTTTGTTTTTTTTTTTGGAGGTTTGGATATGTGTGAATATAGGTGAAGAGTAAAAATAACTACCTTTTAGTGAGTTATCTTTATTGCTAGGCAAGAGATTTTTCACCCTAGCTGCACATTAAAATCATGTGAAGGAGCTTTGAAAATGTCCTGGCCCCACTCCTAGAGATTACTGATGTAATTGGTCTGGGATGAGACAAAGGCATTAGCTTTATTAAAATATCTCCAGGTAATCCTGAGCTACATCCTGGCTTATGAGCCACTTACACCAAACAGTGTCACGGGATGGTGCTTTTCATGCATTATCTTTTCATGCAAACCTTCATAACCTGTGTGGTGGATGTCAGTATAACCTATTATAGATTTTAGAAACATTTCTTGAGTACTTACTAGGCAGTAAGCACTTTGAAACATTGTACATGCATCGACTCATTGAATAATGACAATGACCCTTTGGAGTAGGTGCTATTATCACCTGCATTTTATAGATAAAGAAGCCGAGTCTCATAACATTTGAGTAACTTGCTCAACATTGTGTAACTAATAAATGGAGGAGGTGGAGGAGTTAGAATTGGAATTCCACAGTCTTAATGCTCAAGCTCTATTGCAGAGGAGGAAATGAAATTCCAGTTTGTTCTAGGAAAATAAGTTATTCAGAAAGCTAGTTTGGAAACCAGGCCTTATGACTTCAAATAATAGCAATACTTCTTTAATACTAGACATAATTACCACTAGTAGTTGTAACACTACTACTACTAAAGAAATGATCATTTCTACATTTTGCTCCCATTTATTGAAGGCTTTCATGATTCAGATGTTGTGCAAAGGACTTTGTTTCATTTAATTCTTGTACCAGCTTACTGAAGCAGCACCTGCTATCTGCATTGTTATTTTTTTTTCTATTCTGGTAATTGAAACTTAGAAGGGTTAATAATGGTACCTGAGGTTCTTGTTGGAGCTGGGGTTCAAACCCAGGTCTGACTGACTACAAACTCCCACTATTTCCTTGGCACTCTGTGCATATAAACATGAATGCATACACGCAGGAATATTACTATTCTGTTCAGCCCTTCCAGTGACTCCTTCTTAGGGACAATCAGATTCCAAAATTTTTTTTTAAGTCACCAAAGACAGTTATTCTTATTTGAATAAGTGATTCTGAATGAATATTGACACATGTAGGAAGAAGAAAAGATAAAGGGTATATTCAGGGGAAAGTGAAAAAAGTTATAAAAATTTAGTCTGGGCTTCTAGGGTCAAAAATAAATTTCCATCATGGGTGTATGAACCATGTCCAAGGCTTGGGTGTGCTGTAGAGGCAGGAGAACTCTAGGAGGGAGGAGGCACAGTTGAGGAGGAGGGAGAGATTGTCCCACCAAAAGAATGAGGGAAGACTGGAAGATGCCTTGTGGGACCATCTGACCCAGTCTGCATAACTGATACTTAGTCCTGGTGCAGGGAGGACTGATTGGCAGTTAATATAGAGAAAGACTTGTGACTTGATAGGATGAGGATGCAATTATTCATGTCCTGGAAACAGGCACTGTGTGCTCAGTTGCTCAGTCATGTCTGACTCTTTGCAACTTTATGGACTGTAGCCCATCAGGCTCCTGTGTCCATGGAACTTTCCAGGCAAGAATACTGGAGTGGATTGCCATTATCCTCCTTTAGGGGATTTTCCCAACCCAGGGACTGAACCCACATCTCTTGCATTGCCTGCATCTCCTCCTCTTTAACACTGAGCGACCTGGGAAGCCCTGGAAACAGGCAGTCTGGAGGTCTAAAAGAGATGCAGACAAGGAAAGGAATGGCATTGGGTCATAGCTCATGATGGCAATTAAAAATACAGGCAAATGGGAAGTGGGGGTCACACCTTTGAATTGTCAGTAACAAGAAAAACTGGGGAGAATTGATGAAACTAATGCTTCATGAGCATTTCTAGGTGACATTCTGGACAAAGTGTATGCTAAAAAGGCTTCAAGGTACATGCTTTGGGTCAGACTGACAAAACAGAACAGATATTGAAATGTTAGGTCACTGACTCCTTCGCCTGCAATAGGACCATAATCTTTCACTTATGAAAGGTGAATTTAACCTGGTTGAGAAAAGGTATAGCATTCAATTCTGATGTCCTTCATCAAGGGGCCCCTGGCGACTCTCAGCCTCCAGTGGGCTACTCAGGACCACGTGGTATCCCTGACCACTTCTAAGTTTGGGAGTTTTTGGCAGCAGTGTTGAATTCCATGGACTTCCACCCAGAGGTGATGAATTTATTGAACAAATATGTTCTATCTAGAGAACAGGTCTGTTCACAGTCTGTCTCACGCAGCCTCTGAAAGCCAGTGTTGTTATTTCTCCCTGGGTGTGTGAGTGTGTGTGTGTGGGCACACATGTGTGAAATTGTAGGTGGGAGCTGGAGGTGGGGAAAAGGGTGAAGGTCAATATTTATGAGTGGGTTTCTAAGATTTTATTTTTCTTATTTCCATGATCAACATATGCCTTCTGGTGTCTAAGACCCTGTGATTTTTCATTTATAAGTGACTCAGAACAAAACCTTATTATAGGAAATTAGATTCTTTTGCTTTAGCTTATTTTTCATTTTTGACTTCATAAAAATGGAAAGAAATTCTATTACCAGGGAGAGGGCTTTCACTTAGAATGCTATTAAAACAAATACCCCAAATGCCTGTGATCCAGACTGGACTCTTTCTGTAAAATTGCAAATATTAATACATTCAGCACATTGGCTGAGTTTTCTGCACACCTCTCTCTAGGCCAGGCCTTATAACATGCCTTTTCTCTCCTCTCCAGGCTGCAGGTCCCTTCTTGATTTCTTCCTTCTTTTAATTCCTTGCTGTCAGTATGAGGTACTTCTCCTCTTTACACATGACTAAACTTTGCCTGGAACCACTCAGATTTCACTGGGGGCAATCTCATACCCATAGGCCTTCAGTTCTAATTATTTAAACCACATGACTAATCTATGGAAAATCCCCAGGTTTTAGCCATTTTCAGACATTCTGGCATCTTTGCAACAAAGATGTGATTTTTCCAAAAGACTGAGTTTCTTATTTGTTGTTGTTGTTCATTTACACCATTCACAGAGTCTTTCCTGATGAATCCTGTTGCTCTTGCCAGAGATGACCTATTTTTTTCAGTGTCTGATGTGAGTGGGGATGTTGTTTTTGCCTGAGTATTGAATGCAGAGCAGCAGCGTTTATCAAATGCCTACTGTGCGCTTAATACTGAGACTGGCAGCTGCAAGAGAGTTGGAAAGAAAGCGCTGACACTGTCTTTGCCCTCAAGGAACTTACTCCCTAATGGGGAAATGGGGTAAAAGACAAACATAGAAGAAAACAATTTAAAAAGAGAAAAGAATCAAATAGCAATGACCTCAAGTGCCCAGCTTTGGCTGTTTGGCCATGATGGGATCCCCTCCTCCCCTCAGGAGCTGAACCTGAGTGGGAGAACAGGGAACAGGATGGAGGGCCACATCTTAGGGACATGGTCTCCCTAACTCAAATAATGAGTTATTTGGGGGCTATCACAATTGCTGCTATGCTCATTTCCTCATAGTTTTTAAACATTTTACTCACTCTTTAAAGGTTACATTTATTTATTTTTAAAAAAATTATTTAAAAATTAGGAGGGAATATTACTATCAGTATTATTGCCCTGAATGTATCAGTTCAGTTCAGTTCAGTCGCTCAGTCATGTCCGACTCTTTGCGACCCCATGAATCGCAGCATAATAAAGCACATATGCCTTTGTATCCATTATATAAGTACAATGAAAACAAAACAATATCATGACTTCTAGCCAGCTCTTGCTGTCTGAGCTTGAGACTGGTTGTCTTGTTACACAGGGGAGACAGTAATAGTGGTGGAGACTTAACACAGCAGCATGGAGCTGAGACTGCTTCTCTGATGTAAGAAGGTGTGGGAAGAGAAGCAAAAGGGAAATGATGTTCCTGATGTTGTCTCTGTGCTGTGGTTACAACCTGAAGGAACCTGATGTCTGGCCTGGAAGGGGTCACACTACAGAAAGGCCCTATCTGTCTAGGGACGGCACCCTAGTGAACAAGACACAGTTAGGAGTCTGTCGCTACTGAGGGTAGCCAGGTACAGTGACCAACGTGGTTCAGTTGTGCTTTAGCAAAACCACTGCTGGATGGTCAGTTTCATGGGTGGAGCCAGGCTTTCCTGGTGGATGGGAGCTATTCAAAAGTCACCCAGGCTGTGATGGTCCATGCTGACAGCTCTCTCCTCAGGTCCAAATGTGTACCTGTGAACAGTATGGAGGAGGCAGACCCAATCTGGGGAGAGGGACAAAGCAGAGATAATTGGCTACACAGGTACTGGGAGCTCACTCCAACCTGGGGGCCATTTCTGGTTCCCCACTTTCCAGTTTTCTCCACCTCTCTGCCCAGCCCCTTGACACCTGCCTTTCCTGCTCTGCCTATAACTTGATCTGCCCCTTGTTGGTTATCTCCTGGCTCCTTGCTGTGCCACCCACACAACCCATGAAACTTCAAGATTCTCATAAAAAGGTGTTAAAGGAAGTGGAATAAAACACGACTACAGCACTGATGGTCACACTTTGAGAAGAAGGTATCGAAAGGGTGGTGCCTTCAGGGGCTGGCCCCACTTGCAAACAAGTATCTAGGTTCCTTCCTGCTAAAGGATTCAAACAAGAGCTTGCCCCTCCTGAGGTTCAGAGTCGTGCCAAGGAATCCCACTTTCCCTTCATGCCCGGCCCCACTGCACCACCAGAGTTGTCAGTGGCTGTGTCTGTCCCATGGCCATGCTTGTCTGTGACATGATGGAAGTCCAAGTCCCGGCCCTGAAGAACAGCAAGATAGACAGAGGCAAGGACATGGGGGCCCAACAGTTGAGGCTGCACTTCATCCCTGGGCTGTGGATTCTGAGCCCTACTAAGTGACAGCTTTGCACTGATGGCATCCCAGACTTAAGGGGTGGGTGGTGGCCTCTGTCTATGTGTGGCAGAGGGTCTGAGGGTGGTGAAGTCAGTGTCCATTGCCTAGATACAGAGGGGCATGCACCTTCCCAAGCAGGCTCTGCCTTCCTTTTGCCCTACAGCACTCGGATCTGTTTGTATGCCACGTCACAGCTCTGATCATTGCATCCCATTGACAGACTTGAGCCTATTCCCATCCAGGCCATGGAATCTTGGAGGCTGCGTTCACATCTTAGTTGTCTTTGCATCTGCATCCTTACTGTGGCGTTTAGCAAAGTATGGACATAGCAGCCAGCATTCTTAGCTGGTAGCAGCTGAGCCTCCTTTACTTACAACAGAAAATGTACGAATGAAATATATGAGTTCACGTGTTCACAGAGTCTGTGCAAGGACTGGTATGAGGTTTGGAACAATGCCCACCCCATCCCCCATCTCATGAGGGTTGTGAGTAAAGACCTTGAAAAAGAATGTGTGTGTATTAATAGTAATAATAATACCCCGCTTCTGACACTCCTAGCCTGACAAGGGCACTATCATTGCTGCTGCTTCTCAGCATTGCTTCTCCACCACCACCAAATGGAAAAGCATTCCTCCTGGTTCAGCCTCCATGGCTTCCCTTTACATCACCATGTCTTGTGAGCATCTCTGATTTTTGACATCCAAGACTGAGAAAGATATGGCTCTCTAGTCTCTACTAGGGAAAGTCAGGGCTCTTAAGGAAGCAAATTCTCCAAATATAGGAAGGCTGTCTAAAGGATGATGGAGGCCATGAAGCCTGATAAAGTCCCAAGGGTAAATATATGTTGAAGGAATGAAATAGAATGCCTCATTTATTTTTTCAAAAATTCTTTAAAATGGACCCAAACTGTTGTTTTACATTCATGCCCATCTGGCAGGAGAATCTACATAGAGGGGGATTCCTGCAGCTGCTGGAGTGACTAAAATTTTCAAAAGCATCTTCTGGGTATTTGAGGACAGAGTGACCAGAAGCACCATTCAGTTTTCAGAGTGTAATCAACAGGTATTTATTAAGCACCAACTATGTGCCAGGTTGAGCTTTGAATGGATTCCCACCAGCTTACTTAAACTCTGAGCCACATACTGACAATTTTCCACACCATGAACGAACAAATGTGAAAACCTGAGAGAAATTACAGGGGTTTTCATCTGCATTGCATTGTGATGTGGGAGCTAGTCCCCTGGTTATATGGCAAGTCAACTGGAAAATTACTCCAGGAGGACCTGTCTCAGGAAATATTCTCAGGAAATATTCTCATCAGTTCTGCAAAAAGGCAGAAGCTGTCTCCTTTTCTGTG
Source organism: Oreotragus oreotragus (assembly GCA_006410675.1). NCBI lineage: Eukaryota > Metazoa > Chordata > Mammalia > Artiodactyla > Bovidae > Oreotragus > Oreotragus oreotragus. The sequence goes on along the minus strand of SJYX01004151.1, from coordinate 407,427 downwards.
GCTGTGTTGGAGGGCTTGTACCACATCTAAACAGAATTAAGCCTTTTTAAAAGCATCAGTTCTGTTAAGAGGTGGTTTTGCCTCTATTGGCTTACCCAGGTTTACCCAGAATATCAAATAAAACAGTTAGCTCTGATACCCTGAGCTCAGAAACTTGTGTGCAACTATGCCTGTAGGGCTCTGTAACACTAGGCTTATGGCAATGACAAAAGAATTTGTTGAGAGTGACTGAAACCAAATTCCAAAAAGAGAATAGCTTTTATCAGTCATGTAGTGTGGGGTACGGGGAAGGCAATGGCACCCCACCCCAGTACTCTTGCCTGGGAAATCCAATGGACGGAGGAGCCTGGTGGGCTGCAGTCCATGGGGTCGCTAACAGTCGGACAGACTGAGCGACTTCACTTTCACTTTTCTCTTTCATGCATCGGAGAAGGAAATGGCAACCCACTCCAGTATTCTCGTCTGGAGAATTCCAGGGACGGGGGAGCCTGGTGGGCTGCCGTCTATGGGGTCACACAGAGTCGGACACGACTGAAGTGACTTAGCAGCAGCAGCAGTGTGGGGTGGGGAGGGGAGAGGTATAAATAACCTAGTTTTTTCCCCTAGTTTATAATATTTCTCTTCCACTCCCCCCTCCCTGCCCTTATCAAAATGTAACATCACAACACTAGAACAAAATTTTGAAAGTATTTGCCAGGAATCTCAGAAACCATGAAGCACAATAATGAATGAAATTGGCTACACAAATTCTGAAACTTGCTTTTTGGTTTGAATTTTTTCAGGCACATAGTGCATTTTTCAAATTTCCCATCATAGTGGTAACAAAAAGCAGGGTAAACTATTTTCCACACATCAAGGGAAGCCTCCACCACTGCCATGTCAGCTTATGCCTCTTCTGTTACAAATCTGTTATCTCTGATGTGGGGAAGGCAGGTTGGGTATGTCTATAATTTAACTTATTACATATATGATTAATGAAACAACACAGTACGAGCCTGTTGACACCATACTGCTAAGTTAAGATAAATGGAAGGTAGCCAAGCAAGCTGTTAAACAGCTCTCCATATGCCTTTCTTGCTCCTGCTTCTGCTCTGCTGTGTCA
>SJYX01004151.1:336354-406216 GCA_006410675.1 Oreotragus oreotragus | reverse complement strand
CCTACAGCACTCGGATCTGTTTGTATGCCACGTCACAGCTCTGATCATTGCATCCCATTGACAGACTTGAGCCTATTCCCATCCAGGCCATGGAATCTTGGAGGCTGCGTTCACATCTTAGTTGTCTTTGCATCTGCATCCTTACTGTGGCGTTTAGCAAAGTATGGACATAGCAGCCAGCATTCTTAGCTGGTAGCAGCTGAGCCTCCTTTACTTACAACAGAAAATGTACGAATGAAATATATGAGTTCACGTGTTCACAGAGTCTGTGCAAGGACTGGTATGAGGTTTGGAACAATGCCCACCCCATCCCCCATCTCATGAGGGTTGTGAGTAAAGACCTTGAAAAAGAATGTGTGTGTATTAATAGTAATAATAATACCCCGCTTCTGACACTCCTAGCCTGACAAGGGCACTATCATTGCTGCTGCTTCTCAGCATTGCTTCTCCACCACCACCAAATGGAAAAGCATTCCTCCTGGTTCAGCCTCCATGGCTTCCCTTTACATCACCATGTCTTGTGAGCATCTCTGATTTTTGACATCCAAGACTGAGAAAGATATGGCTCTCTAGTCTCTACTAGGGAAAGTCAGGGCTCTTAAGGAAGCAAATTCTCCAAATATAGGAAGGCTGTCTAAAGGATGATGGAGGCCATGAAGCCTGATAAAGTCCCAAGGGTAAATATATGTTGAAGGAATGAAATAGAATGCCTCATTTATTTTTTCAAAAATTCTTTAAAATGGACCCAAACTGTTGTTTTACATTCATGCCCATCTGGCAGGAGAATCTACATAGAGGGGGATTCCTGCAGCTGCTGGAGTGACTAAAATTTTCAAAAGCATCTTCTGGGTATTTGAGGACAGAGTGACCAGAAGCACCATTCAGTTTTCAGAGTGTAATCAATAGGTATTTATTAAGCACCAACTATGTGCCAGGTTGAGCTTTGAATGGATTCCCACCAGCTTACTTAAACTCTGAGCCACATACTGACAATTTTCCACACCATGAACGAACAAATGTGAAAACCTGAGAGAAATTACAGGGGTTTTCATCTGCATTGCATTGTGATGTGGGAGCTAGTCCCCTGGTTATATGGCAAGTCAACTGGAAAATTACTCCAGGAGGACCTGTCTCAGGAAATATTCTCAGGAAATATTCTCATCAGTTCTGCAAAAAGGCAGAAGCTGTCTCCTTTTCTGTGGCTGTGTTGGAGGGCTTGTACCACATCTAAACAGAATTAAGCCTTTTTAAAAGCATCAGTTCTGTTAAGAGGTGGTTTTGCCTCTATTGGCTTACCCAGGTTTACCCAGAATATCAAATAAAACAGTTAGCTCTGATACCCTGAGCTCAGAAACTTGTGTGCAACTATGCCTGTAGGGCTCTGTAACACTAGGCTTATGGCAATGACAAAAGAATTTGTTGAGAGTGACTGAAACCAAATTCCAAAAAGAGAATAGCTTTTATCAGTCATGTAGTGTGGGGTACGGGGAAGGCAATGGCACCCCACCCCAGTACTCTTGCCTGGGAAATCCAATGGACGGAGGAGCCTGGTGGGCTGCAGTCCATGGGGTCGCTAACAGTCGGACAGACTGAGCGACTTCACTTTCACTTTTCTCTTTCATGCATCGGAGAAGGAAATGGCAACCCACTCCAGTATTCTCGTCTGGAGAATTCCAGGGACGGGGGAGCCTGGTGGGCTGCCGTCTATGGGGTCACACAGAGTCGGACACGACTGAAGTGACTTAGCAGCAGCAGCAGTGTGGGGTGGGGAGGGGAGAGGTATAAATAACCTAGTTTTTTCCCCTAGTTTATAATATTTCTCTTCCACTCCCCCCTCCCTGCCCTTATCAAAATGTAACATCACAACACTAGAACAAAATTTTAAAAGTATTTGCCAGGAATCTCAGAAACCATGAAGCACAATAATGAATGAAATTGGCTACACAAATTCTGAAACTTGCTTTTTGGTTTGAATTTTTTCAGGCACATAGTACATTTTTCAAATTTCCCATCATAGTGGTAACAAAAAGCAGGGTAAACTATTTTCCACACATCAAGGGAAGCCTCCACCACTGCCATGTCAGCTTATGCCTCTTCTGTTACAAATCTGTTATCTCTGATGTGGGGAAGGCAGGTTGGGTATGTCTATAATTTAACTTATTACATATATGATTAATGAAACAACACAGTACGAGCCTGTTGACACCATACTGCTAAGTTAAGATAAATGGAAGGTAGCCAAGCAAGCTGTTAAACAGCTCTCCATATGCCTTTCTTGCTCCTGCTTCTGCTCTGCTGTGTCATCCTTGTTTGAACACCTGAGCCCTTACCTGGTTCTTTGTGCTTCCTTGAAAGACAATTCCTGTCTCCTGTCGCAGTCTCGTTTCCCTGTGTCTGGCTTGTATCCTGTCTGGTGTTCAGATTTCCCAAGACCTGGGAATGTACCTTGTTTTTAAGCGGATATGGAATGTGGGTCTTTATATCTGGTGTGACTGCTTTGGCAAGACCCTTCTATCTGGTCCAGGCCATGTGCCAGCCCAGATGTCTGCAGTCACAGCTGCCAGACTTCCCCCCAACCCCCCCAGCTACAGACTGTCTGATATCTAGTCCTTGCCCTAGCAAATCCTGCCCAGTCGATTTCTGACTAGCTGGTTCTGAGAGTAGATTAATGTAAGTGATGGAGAAAATCGGCAGTGTCATCTCAGAATGTGGATTGATATCTTGTCAAGGAGGATTTTGAATGTTTATGAAAGGATTCAGAGTTCATTGTGGAGATCATGGAGAGTGACTGTTCTCTGAGCAAGGTAAGGAAGGACAGGGTCTTAGCTGTGGAAGGAAGTGATATCAGACCTATTTCTAGGAGAGAGAGGATGGGACATCGTGGCAACTGTACAGATGGAATATTACAAAGGCCTAAAATAGGGTGGAGGGTACCGGAATGGAGATGGAGGAAGGTGAATGAAGAGTGACAAAAGAAATTTTTACAGGGACTTCCCCGGTAGTCCAGTGGTTAAGACTTCGCCTTCCAATGCAAGGGGTGCCGGTTTGATCCTTGGCTGGAGAGCTAAGATCCCACATCCTTTGCCGAAAAACCAAAACATAAAACAGACATGATATTGTAACAAATTCAACAAAGACTTTTTAAAAACAGCCCATATTAAAAAAATCTCTATTTTATTTATTTTTACTTTTTTTTTAAAAGAAATTTTTGTATATCGAGATATAGGGAAATCATTCTATCTTATGCATGAGTTAAGTTGAATGTTATGCTAATTAAAACAGCCTGTTGTGGCCTAGCCAGATTTCCTGGAGAAGGAAATGACAACCCACTCCAGTATTCTTGCCTGGAAAATACCATGGACAGAGGAGCCTGGTGGGCTACAGGAGTCTGTGGGGTCACAAAGAGTCAGATAAAACTAAGTACACACATGCCACACATACATTGTACATCTGCCTTAATTATTAAAGAAAAGGGCACACTGACCAGAAGTAAAGAATGTGTATGTTAAAAATAAAGATGAAATGCCCCTCTTCCTGGGATATCAATTCTGGTCCTCCTTTGATGATAAGACACTGTTCCCAGGCATCAAGGTCATACTGTACCTGCTGGATGTGTACGTGCTGGTATTTTTTTTTTTTAACCTTGACGAAGTTACTCCCTGACATGTTTAATATTCTTTGTTTTGACAAGGTATAAAACTGTGTTAAAAGCCTGCTTCTCCAGAGTAGTTTCTCTGGGTTATCTGGGAAGCAGTTTTCCAAGCTAGCCCTCAGTTTGGCTCAAAGAAACTCTTTTCTATTGTTATTATTAATTGTTTATTGATTATTTTCATTGACCAGAGAATGGCATGGTGATAAGTTTCTACCTGAGTGATTGGGTGGGGCTGACTCATGGGATATGTTGATTGGGTTGGTAGGGAGGGGAGAGAGGATGAGGTGCTTTTGGATTTTCACATGGAAACTTTGGGTAGAGAAGAGGCATCTGTGAGGACTGATCCAGAATCACTCAGATGAAGGCATGGAGCCTGGTGGGAGGAGTGTGTGTCAATGTGGAGGTTTCTGACATGGCACTGCTCAGGTGCTCTGGGCGTAAAAGTCTTTGTACTCCATGTAAACCTGAACTTAAGCTCCAGGACAGCCTCAGACTCTGGGTCCTGACACAGATGACACACACACAAAGGAGTACAGGTTACCAGGCAGAAGAACTAAATTCAGACATAGCTCACCTGCTTAGGAGCTGCATGCTGTGGGGCAGGTGACTTAACACCTGTGAGTCTGCATCCCCTCATGTGTGAAATGAGGTTAGTGCCAATGCGATGGAGCAGGGTTGGGAGGCTCAGTGATGCATGCTTTCAGTGCTTCCGTGTTTCCTGCCACAAAGTAGGTCCATAGGAAACTGGAGCTATTATAATTCCTGACTTGAGTGTTCACAAATGATGATGATATTTTGTGAAGTCATTGAATGAGTCCCCCCTTATTTATATATTTTCTTTCTCATATTTGTTTTATTTAAATTTATTTATTAATTTAGCATTTTAACTGATGTGTAGTTAATGTATATAAGTTACAGGTGTACAATATAGTGATTCACAATTTAAAAGATTATACTCCATTTATAGGTATTATAAAATATTTGTTATATTCCTCATGTACAGTATATCCTAGTAGTTTATTTTATACCTAATAGTTGCTACCTCTTAATCCCCTTCCTGTATTGCCCCTCCCCACCAACAAATGGGACTTAATTAGGCTTAAAAGTTTTTGAACAGTAAAGGAAACCATCAATAAAACAACCTACTGAAAGGGAGAAAATATTTGCAAATGATTTGATCGATAAGGAGTTAATACCCCCAAATATAGAAATAGCTTGTTCTATCATTATTAAAAAAACAAACAGCCTAATTAAAAAGTGGGTAGAAGAAGTGAATACACATTTTTCCAAAGAGGAAATGTAGATGGTCAACAAGGGCATGTAAAGATGCTCAACACTACTAATCATCAGGGAAATTCAAATCAAAACCACAATGAAATATAACCTCACACTTGTCAGAATGGCTATCATCAAAAAGAACACAAATAATAAACACTGGTGAGGATGTGGATAAAAGGGAACCCTCCTACTCTGTTGGTAGGATTGTAAATTGGTACAGTTGCTTTAGAGAACACTATGAAGGCTGCTCAAGAAAACTAAAAATAGAACTACTATGTGATTGAGAAATTCTAATCCTGGGTCTATATTTGAATAAAGCAAAAACACTAATTTGAAAAGATACATGTGCCCCAGTGTTCATAGCAGCTTTATTTACAATGGTCAAGACCTGGAAGCAATTTAAGTGTCCATCAATGGATGAATGGATAAAGATGTAATTTTTTTAAATTTAAAATTAAAGTTTTAATTCCATTAAAAATTTTAAGATAAAAGTTGTATATTTTAATGTCTACACCATGATAATTGTGTGTGTGTGTGTGTTTAGTTGCTGAGTCATGTCCGACTCTTTCTGACCCAATTGTGTGTAAAGGGTGAAATAATTATTACAATTAAGCTCATTAACATAGTCATATCTTCACAGTTACTTTTTTATTTTGTAGTGAGAACACTTGAAATTACTCTCTCAGCAAATTTCTAGTGTGCAGTACAGTATTGTTCACTATAGTCATCTTGCTATGCGTTAAGTCTCTAGAACACATAAATTCTTTACACCTTTGATCATTGTCTCCTCATTTTTCCCAAACAGAGATCTTTAGCTGTAGAGGCTTCTTTATTGTACTTTTATTCTGTCCTTATTTTTGAAGGTTCTGATTTATACCTGGCATATCAGAAAAATTTATTTCAACAAAGTATCCTGTTGTAAATTAAGAGCCCCGGCCATCATCTGATGGTTTTATTTCTTGTCCCATTCATAACTGAAAGTTACTATTTTGAAATTTTATATGTTTGTTTTGTAGTATTTTTAAAGATTTTATTCATTTATTTATAGCTGCCCTGGGTCTTTGTCGCTGCTTATGTGCTTTCTCCAGTTGTGGCAAGTGGGGGCTATTCTCTTGTGTGCAAGCTTCTCATTGTAGTGGCTTCTCTTGTCGTGGAGCATGGGCTCCAGATCTTGGGCTTAGTATTTGTGAAGCACAGGCTTAGTTGCCCCTCTGCGTGTGGAATCTCCCCAGACCAGGGATCAAACCTGTGAGCCCTGCATTGACAGGCAGATTCTTTACCACTGGACCACCAGAGAAGCCCAATGTTTGTTTTAAATTCAAAGTCTTTGGTAAAAGTCACATGTTAAGGATGACTGAAATAATTTCAAGGGAGCCATGTTGGAGTAGTTGTAGACAATGTATTTGAATTAATGTGATATAAAACTACAATAAAATGGAAATTTCATGTACTTGCCAAAATTCTCAGTTTGTAAAATAACCTTCATCTCTTTGGCATCAAATGCTTACATTAATAATAATAAAATAAGATATGGACATTTTCCATTGTTGTTTAGTCACCAAGTTGTGTCCAACTCTTTGTGACCCCATGGACCGTAGCATACCAGGCTTCCCTGTCTTGCACCATCTCCTGGAGTTTGCCCAAGTTGATGTCCATTGAATCGGTGAGGCCATCCAACTATCTCATCCTCTGACATTTTCCATAAAACATGACAAAACAAAACAAAACAGGAAATACTCTACTCTCTGTTTCTGTGAATTCAATATTTTTAGATTCCACATAGAAATGAGGTCACAAAGTATTTTTCTTTTTCTACTGCATGTTTAAGTTCATGTGTTTCAGTAAAGCTCTCATGACTAGGCAGGGTAGGAAGGATTGAAATGTTTTATGGATGAGGATCCTGAGGCCGGAGTGGGTGAGGCCTGTAGTGACACCATGGGCTCAGGCCTGCCCTTCACACCCACAGTTGTGAGAGGAATATGCTGCATTTCACCAGATTCTTAGAACTTCCCTCTTTCTGTTTTGAACTGAAAAATATTCCTGGGAACACAGATTAATTATATGCTTTAAGTAGCCACCTGGATGTAACTGCTTACTTGCTGTCCCCTTCAGAGTAAAACAAGTGCCCACCCCCATCCCCCAGCTCTTCAGCTTTCTGTGCAATTGATTTGTGCTAATCCCTGAACGAATTTGCAGATTGGAAGCCTTGTCCTTCAGAGTCCATGATTCCACTTCCAACCTTGTCACCATCTGGCCAGACTGTGTGGAAATGTAGGTGAGGGGGATAACAGTAGGCAGCAGGCCCTTTGCAGGAGCAATAGTGATGGGCTTTAACTTGCAGAGGGCCAGGGCATCCCTGCCATGTGCACCAGCATACAGGTCAGTGGGGCAGGTCAAAGGAGAGAGTGCAGGAACCCGGGAACAAAAACCTGCCTCTCACGGCTGTTCATTGTTGCCAGTGGAAGCCATCCATCATACTGCTTCTCTAAGCAGCTGGATGCGCCAGAGCTGCCTCCCGCGGGATCTTTTCTTTCTCTTGCCTGTCCCAGGAGCATTTGATGGCTGCCTTTTCAAAGTTATTAAGACCCTTATGCACAACGTTTTGAATGCTGTGAGGCCAGTCGCATTTTGGACTCTTTTGAAGTTTTTGCGTTGTGATGGGTAGGGTAATACAAACCAGGGATCATCTTGGCTGATCCCTCAGAAGTTTTTCACAACAAAATGGGGGAAGCCTTGAAGTCAGGCTTTTAGTGCAAAGATCTGTGATGCTTTGGAGTTCCCCCTTGTCATGATCAAGTAGGAAGAGCAAGTTGCATGCATCAGGCTGCCTGTAGCTTGCATGAATCAAGTGGTTCTGCCATCTTTTCCCTTGACTGATGTGATAATATGAACACTGGACTCCCAGTGAATCTTTTATTTCAAGTACACATAACCCCGTCCTTGTTAAAATGTTATTACTGAACTTTTCCCAGAGTAACGAGTGAAATCTGGTTATGGTTCAGTTTTGATGGAAACTCGCTGCATGTATGTTGCAAGGTAACAGATTAGATTTAGTGACTCAAAAGGACTTAGATTTAATAGGACTGTAATTGTACAGTGAATTTTAAATGCCCTTTTGATTATTGCATCAGGGTTATATTGAAATACATACTTGTCATTATGTCTTGACATTTTAAAAACAGTTACATCAAATCTAATGAGTGGGAACCCAGTAAAAAAAACCCAATTACCTCTCAAGGGTGCCAGGTTTTCCATTTCAGCTCTATGGTTTTCACTGACCTTGGTGTTTTTCTCCCAGTGGTGATAGAAAGATAATAAATTTTGTTGGTATAATTAGTCATTATTCTCATCATAGTGTTTTCTAATAAGCACCCCAAATTATCCAGTCTGCATTTTTCTCCTTCAGGCTGCTTCCAACACCCTACATTTGTTTTTGTCTCATTCTCTAAAGGCTGGTGAAGATATACCATGGTTCCTGGGATAAATGTGCTCTTTAGTTTAATTCAACAATTTGAGTGCCTGCAACATGCCAGGTTTTAAACAAGATGTAGAGATACAAAAATGAATTCAGACATTATTTTGTTGTCAATAAGCTTTCTCTTTTTGTCCTCCTCCTCTTCTTCCTCTTTCATCATCATAGTAGTCATTGTCCTTCTTGTATCTATTGAAATTTTACCCTAAAGGAGTCACTGTGTTTATTTCTTATCTCATGTCTCATCTTCTAACAACTGCATGATTAGGTGCCATTATTCTCCTTTGAAGATGAAGAAATCAAGACTTAAGTTAAATACCTTGCAGAGAAGCTGAGTTCAAGGTGAGGTCTATATGACTGCAGCTTCCACCCTGAGAACCATAAATGCATATTACTTTTCATGTCATTCTGTTGTTCTCAACACTTGGAACAACTATCCAGAACCTGCTGCATAGGGTGAAATCCTTAGGGTGCTTCATAATGGAGCCTCAGTTACCTTTCTAAGCTCCAGCTCCACTTCTGTTCTCTGTGAGTTAATGTAGCAGGTGGAACCTACTGTACTCAACTTTATCCTTCACCTACTCGCCAGGCCCCTGTGCACGTGGTTCCCTTCATCAGCAGTGCCAGCAATGCCTTTTAATTCCTTTCTCTACCTGTTAAAACCCTTCCTACTCTTCACGGTGGCTCCACAAGTGGTCTCTTCAAGGTGGTCTCCCTGAAGCTCCCTCTTATCCTCTAATGATTAATATCTTCTACATGATGGAAGATCTTGGTAGTACTTCTCTTGCTGTTTGTAGCCCATTGTGCTTTGTTAACTGCTAACTTTTCACACCTGATATCCTCAACCACTATGCATGTTCCTTAAATGGACCTTCCCCACCTTGCTAGTGCCATGACACCCAGTATAGTGTCTTAGGAGCTCTAAGAAAATACTTGCTGAGTTGAATATTTATTTAGCTGCAGGAGATGCATCATGTAATTTCAGATGGCATATGTTAGGGGAAATGTATTCTATAATGCCAAACTATAGTTCCTGAAATTCTCCATTCAAAAGTTCTTTATCAGAGTACTGTCATTCAGGGAGGACTAATGTATGGCAGAAACCAACACACTATTGTAAAATAATTATCCTTCAATTAAAAATAAAAAAGAATGCTTTTTTATAAACAGATCACTAACTACTAAAATTCTAAACAATCATGGAAAGATAAAGCTATTGTTTCATACTAACTTGAGGCTACTCATGGAAAGCAAGTTTAATATTTTTCAATTTATTTCAACTAAAAGTGAAACAAAACAGTGTATTCGTTTCTCTTACTCCTATTGCCTTATGGCAACCACTAATCTATGTATCTATGAGCTTAGTAATTTTTTTTTACATTCCATATGTTGAAGTAATCATATAGTATTTGTGTTTTTATGTCAAACTTATTTCACTTAGCATAATGCCCTCAAAGTCCATCCTTTTTTGTTACTCATAAATAGCAAGTTTTCTTTTTTTGTATATGAATAATATTCCAGGGAATATATATACCACATCTTTTTTATCCATCCATCCACTAATGGACACTTAGATTGCTTCCATAGCTTAGTTATTGTAAATAATCCTGCAAAGAATATGAGGATGCATATATGTCTTCAAACTAGCATTTCTGTTTTCTCTGGATAAATATCCAGAAGTGGAATTGTTAGATCATATGGTCATTCTATATATTTTTAATTTTTTGAGGAACTCCGTACTGTTTGCATTCCCACCAACAGTGTACAAGTGTTTCCTTTTATCCACATCCTTGCCAACACTTATTTCTTACCTTTTTGATAATAGCCATTCTGACAGATGTAAGGTGATATCTCATTGTGGTTTTAATATGCACTTTCTCAAATGGCAACCCACTCCGGTATTCTTGTCTGGAAAATCTCATGGATGGGGGAGCCTGGAATTGCAAACAGTCAGACATGACTGAGCGACTTCACTTTCATGTTCATGATTAATGATGTCCAGCAGCTTTTCGAGGCTTCCTTGGTAGCTCAGTAGCAAAGAATCTGTCTTCAGTGCAGGAGACGCAGGTTTGATCCCTGAGTTGGGAAGATCCCCTGGAGGACAGCATGGAAACTCACCCCACATTCTTGCCTGAAGAATCCCATGGACAGAGGAGCCTGGTGGGCTACAGTTAGGGTTGCAGAGACTTGGACACAACTGAGGTGACTTAGTATGGAGCTTTTCATATACTTGCTGGCAATCTTTATGTCTTCTTTAGAAAATTTTCTATTCAGATCTTTTGCTCATTTTTTAATTGATTTTTTTTTGCTAGAGTAACATGAGTTCTCTATTATTATCATATATATGCTGTACTCCAGGTGTTTCTTGACTTCCTACTTTAGCATTCTAGTCCCCTATAATGAAAAGAACATCTTTTTTGGGTGTCAATTCTAAAAGGTCTTGTAGGTCTTCATAGAACCATTCAACTTCAGCTTCTTCAGCGTTACTGGTTGGGGCAGAGACTTGGATAACTGTAATATTGAATGGTTTGCCTTGGAACGAACAGAGATCATTCTGTCATTTTTGAGATTGCATCCAAGTTCTGCATTTTGGACTCTTTTGTTGACCATGATGGCTACTCCATTTCTTCTAAGGGATTCTTGCCCACAGTAGTAGATATAATGGTCATCTGAGTTAAATTCACCCATTCCAGTTCATTATACTTCGCTGATTCCTAGAATGTTGACATTCACTCCTGCCATCTCTTGTTTGACCACTTCCAATTTGCCTTGATTCATGGACCTAACATTTCAGGTTCCTATGCAATATTGCTCTTTAAAGCATCGAACCTTGCTTCTATCACCAGTCACATCCACAGCTGGGTATTGTTTTTGCTTTGGCTCCATCCCTTAATTCTTTCTGGAGTTATTTCTCCACTGATCTCCTGTAGCATATTGGGACACCTACCGACCTGGGGAGTTCCTCTTTCAGCATCCTATCATTTTGCCTTTTCATACTGTTCATGGGGTTCTCAAGGCAAGAATACTGAAGTAGTTTGCCATTCCCTTCTCCAGTGGACCACATTCTGTCAGATCTCTCCACCATGATCCACCCGTCTTGGGTGGCCCCACAGAGCATGGCTTAGTTTCATTGAGTTAGACAAGTCTGTGGTCCTAGTGTGATTAGATTGACTAGTGTTCCGTGATTATGGTTTCACGGTGATTATGGATAGAGGTCCAGTTCCAATCTTTTTTCCCTCTGATGCCCTCTCGCAACACTTGCCATCTTACTTGGGTTTCTCTTACCTTGGGTGTGGGGTATCTCTTCACGGCTGCTCCAGCAAAGCGCAGCCGCTGCTTCTTACCTTGGACAAGGGGTATCTCCTGTCTCTTATACACATCTATCTCATGAGGGTTGTGAGTAAAGACCTTGAAAAAGAATGTGTGTGTATTAATAGTAATAATAATACCCCGCTTCTGACACTCCTAGCCTGACAAGGGCACTATCATTGCTGCTGCTTCTCAGCATTGCTTCTCCACCACCACCAAATGGAAAAGCATTCCTCCTGGTTCAGCCTCCATGGCTTCCCTTTACATCACCATGTCTTGTGAGCATCTCTGATTTTTGACATCCAAGACTGAGAAAGATATGGCTCTCTAGTCTCTACTAGGGAAAGTCAGGGCTCTTAAGGAAGCAAATTCTAGATGTGTATAAGAGACAGGTGTCTGATGTGAGTGGGGATGTTGTTTTTGCCTGAGTATTGAATGCAGAGCAGCAGCGTTTATCAAATGCCTACTGTGCGCTTAATACTGAGACTGGCAGCTGCAAGAGAGTTGGAAAGAAAGCGCTGACACTGTCTTTGCCCTCAAGGAACTTACTCCCTAATGGGGAAATGGGGTAAAAGACAAACATAGAAGAAAACAATTTAAAAAGAGAAAAGAATCAAATAGCAATGACCTCAAGTGCCCAGCTTTGGCTGTTTGGCCATGATGGGATCCCCTCCTCCCCTCAGGAGCTGAACCTGAGTGGGAGAACAGGGAACAGGATGGAGGGCCACATCTTAGGGACATGGTCTCCCTAACTCAAATAATGAGTTATTTGGGGGCTATCACAATTGCTGCTATGCTCATTTCCTCATAGTTTTTAAACATTTTACTCACTCTTTAAAGGTTACATTTATTTATTTTTAAAAAAATTATTTAAAAATTAGGAGGGAATATTACTATCAGTATTATTGCCCTGAATGTATCAGTTCAGTTCAGTTCAGTCGCTCAGTCATGTCCGACTCTTTGCGACCCCATGAATCGCAGCATAATAAAGCACATATGCCTTTGTATCCATTATATAAGTACAATGAAAACAAAACAATATCATGACTTCTAGCCAGCTCTTGCTGTCTGAGCTTGAGACTGGTTGTCTTGTTACACAGGGGAGACAGTAATAGTGGTGGAGACTTAACACAGCAGCATGGAGCTGAGACTGCTTCTCTGATGTAAGAAGGTGTGGGAAGAGAAGCAAAAGGGAAATGATGTTCCTGATGTTGTCTCTGTGCTGTGGTTACAACCTGAAGGAACCTGATGTCTGGCCTGGAAGGGGTCACACTACAGAAAGGCCCTATCTGTCTAGGGACGGCACCCTAGTGAACAAGACACAGTTAGGAGTCTGTCGCTACTGAGGGTAGCCAGGTACAGTGACCAACGTGGTTCAGTTGTGCTTTAGCAAAACCACTGCTGGATGGTCAGTTTCATGGGTGGAGCCAGGCTTTCCTGGTGGATGGGAGCTATTCAAAAGTCACCCAGGCTGTGATGGTCCATGCTGACAGCTCTCTCCTCAGGTCCAAATGTGTACCTGTGAACAGTATGGAGGAGGCAGACCCAATCTGGGGAGAGGGACAAAGCAGAGATAATTGGCTACACAGGTACTGGGAGCTCACTCCAACCTGGGGGCCATTTCTGGTTCCCCACTTTCCAGTTTTCTCCACCTCTCTGCCCAGCCCCTTGACACCTGCCTTTCCTGCTCTGCCTATAACTTGATCTGCCCCTTGTTGGTTATCTCCTGGCTCCTTGCTGTGCCACCCACACAACCCATGAAACTTCAAGATTCTCATAAAAAGGTGTTAAAGGAAGCAGAATAAAACACGACTACAGCACTGATGGTCACACTTTGAGAAGAAGGTATCGAAAGGGTGGTGCCTTCAGGGGCTGGCCCCACTTGCAAACAAGTATCTAGGTTCCTTCCTGCTAAAGGATTCAAACAAGAGCTTGCCCCTCCTGAGGTTCAGAGTCGTGCCAAGGAATCCCACTTTCCCTTCATGCCCGGCCCCACTGCACCACCAGAGTTGTCAGTGGCTGTGTCTGTCCCATGGCCATGCTTGTCTGTGACATGATGGAAGTCCAAGTCCCGGCCCTGAAGAACAGCAAGATAGACAGAGGCAAGGACATGGGGGCCCAACAGTTGAGGCTGCACTTCATCCCTGGGCTGTGGATTCTGAGCCCTACTAAGTGACAGCTTTGCACTGATGGCATCCCAGACTTAAGGGGTGGGTGGTGGCCTCTGTCTATGTGTGGCAGAGGGTCTGAGGGTGGTGAAGTCAGTGTCCATTGCCTAGATACAGAGGGGCATGCACCTTCCCAAGCAGGCTCTGCCTTCCTTTTGTCCTACAGCACTCGGATCTGTTTGTATGCCACGTCACAGCTCTGATCATTGCATCCCATTGACAGACTTGAGCCTATTCCCATCCAGGCCATGGAATCTTGGAGGCTGCGTTCACATCTTAGTTGTCTTTGCATCTGCATCCTTACTGTGGCGTTTAGCAAAGTATGGACATAGCAGCCAGCATTCTTAGCTGGTAGCAGCTGAGCCTCCTTTACTTACAACAGAAAATGTACGAATGAAATATATGAGTTCACGTGTTCACAGAGTCTGTGCAAGGACTGGTATGAGGTTTGGAACAATGCCCACCCCATCCCCCATCTCATGAGGGTTGTGAGTAAAGACCTTGAAAAAGAATGTGTGTGTATTAATAGTAATAATAATACCCCGCTTCTGACACTCCTAGCCTGACAAGGGCACTATCATTGCTGCTGCTTCTCAGCATTGCTTCTCCACCACCACCAAATGGAAAAGCATTCCTCCTGGTTCAGCCTCCATGGCTTCCCTTTACATCACCATGTCTTGTGAGCATCTCTGATTTTTGACATCCAAGACTGAGAAAGATATGGCTCTCTAGTCTCTACTAGGGAAAGTCAGGGCTCTTAAGGAAGCAAATTCTCCAAATATAGGAAGGCTGTCTAAAGGATGATGGAGGCCATGAAGCCTGATAAAGTCCCAAGGGTAAATATATGTTGAAGGAATGAAATAGAATGCCTCATTTATTTTTTCAAAAATTCTTTAAAATGGACCCAAACTGTTGTTTTACATTCATGCCCATCTGGCAGGAGAATCTACATAGAGGGGGATTCCTGCAGCTGCTGGAGTGACTAAAATTTTCAAAAGCATCTTCTGGGTATTTGAGGACAGAGTGACCAGAAGCACCATTCAGTTTTCAGAGTGTAATCAATAGGTATTTATTAAGCACCAACTATGTGCCAGGTTGAGCTTTGAATGGATTCCCACCAGCTTACTTAAACTCTGAGCCACATACTGACAATTTTCCACACCATGAACGAACAAATGTGAAAACCTGAGAGAAATTACAGGGGTTTTCATCTGCATTGCATTGTGATGTGGGAGCTAGTCCCCTGGTTATATGGCAAGTCAACTGGAAAATTACTCCAGGAGGACCTGTCTCAGGAAATATTCTCAGGAAATATTCTCATCAGTTCTGCAAAAAGGCAGAAGCTGTCTCCTTTTCTGTGGCTGTGTTGGAGGGCTTGTACCACATCTAAACAGAATTAAGCCTTTTTAAAAGCATCAGTTCTGTTAAGAGGTGGTTTTGCCTCTATTGGCTTACCCAGGTTTACCCAGAATATCAAATAAAACAGTTAGCTCTGATACCCTGAGCTCAGAAACTTGTGTGCAACTATGCCTGTAGGGCTCTGTAACACTAGGCTTATGGCAATGACAAAAGAATTTGTTGAGAGTGACTGAAACCAAATTCCAAAAAGAGAATAGCTTTTATCAGTCATGTAGTGTGGGGTACGGGGAAGGCAATGGCACCCCACCCCAGTACTCTTGCCTGGGAAATCCAATGGACGGAGGAGCCTGGTGGGCTGCAGTCCATGGGGTCGCTAACAGTCGGACAGACTGAGCGACTTCACTTTCACTTTTCTCTTTCATGCATCGGAGAAGGAAATGGCAACCCACTCCAGTATTCTCGTCTGGAGAATTCCAGGGACGGGGGAGCCTGGTGGGCTGCCGTCTATGGGGTCACACAGAGTCGGACACGACTGAAGTGACTTAGCAGCAGCAGCAGTGTGGGGTGGGGAGGGGAGAGGTATAAATAACCTAGTTTTTTCCCCTAGTTTATAATATTTCTCTTCCACTCCCCCCTCCCTGCCCTTATCAAAATGTAACATCACAACACTAGAACAAAATTTTGAAAGTATTTGCCAGGAATCTCAGAAACCATGAAGCACAATAATGAATGAAATTGGCTACACAAATTCTGAAACTTGCTTTTTGGTTTGAATTTTTTCAGGCACATAGTGCATTTTTCAAATTTCCCATCATAGTGGTAACAAAAAGCAGGGTAAACTATTTTCCACACATCAAGGGAAGCCTCCACCACTGCCATGTCAGCTTATGCCTCTTCTGTTACAAATCTGTTATCTCTGATGTGGGGAAGGCAGGTTGGGTATGTCTATAATTTAACTTATTACATATATGATTAATGAAACAACACAGTACGAGCCTGTTGACACCATACTGCTAAGTTAAGATAAATGGAAGGTAGCCAAGCAAGCTGTTAAACAGCTCTCCATATGCCTTTCTTGCTCCTGCTTCTGCTCTGCTGTGTCACTGTCTCTTATACACATCTANCCGCACTCCCTTCTATCTACGCCAGCGTCCCTCCCAAAGGATGCACGTGGCACTGTCTAAAGAAGCACCTGGTTCCTGGAGGACGGGGCAGCGAGGGCCACAGGACATTCCTGTGCCTCCCAGCGCGCCGCCGCTTTCCGGAGCAGGAAGAGAACAGATTCCAAACAGATTAGCCTGCCGCAATCCCGGCGTGGACGTGGCCTGCTGGGGGCTGCCTCTTATCTTCTGCTCCGGACGGGGTGGGGGCTGGCGAGTGGGCCTCTGTGAGGTTCTCCAAGCTGACGACGAGAAACCAGGCAACACCCAGGAACAGGCGCAGTCTGGCTCTAGTGTGCAGCTGTCGGACTTTTCCTGGGGTTGGGCCAGGGTGAGGGGTGGTGGTGGGGAGAGGGGTGCGGTCTGGAACACACTGTATTAGAGGAGGGTTCCGTTTTCCTGGACACACACATTTGGAGGCCGCATACAAGCCACATGATCAAGGGCATCTGGATTTCCTGGCTGGCTCCCCACGGCACAGGCCCGGGACGCAGCCCTGGGCTCTGGCTGTGCCCACCGACCTTTGCACAGCTTCCCCTCCAACACCACCTGCGGCCTCATACCTGCCCGCCAGGTCCAACTCCTCCTCCCTGGCTGGACTGGACCCCGGGGAGGGCCCATGGAGGCAGAATGCAGGCTCAGCCAGGCCAGTGCTCAGGGCAGTCTTGACCCCACCCCACCAGGGCAGTGCTCCCCAGGGAGCACAGGTGCAGCCTGGCTGCAGGGGGTAGGGCAGGAGGAAAGCTTGCAGGGAGACCCTCCCAACCGTGCNTGCATTCAATTCCAATGTGGGGGAGAAGGTGGTTTCTTCACACCAAGAAATTCTTGGACACCAGTTTGGTGTCCTGTAATACCACTCAATTCTGATACTGTCTATTAATACATGGGGATAGCATTATATCCCACAGGTTAAGGACTCAGTCCTCCAGGACTGTGCCCCTCCCTTCAGGTGCCAATTGTATGTCCAGGTTGTCACCTGTGCTTCTGACTGATTGACTACAGATGAGAGGTTCCAGTGACCCCTTTTCCTTGGGTTTGATTATTCTGCTAGAGCAACTCACAGAACTCAGAGAAATATTTTACTTACTGGATTACTGGTTTCTTATAAAAGGATATAAATCAGAAATAGCCAGATGAAAGAAATGCATAGGGCAGAGTATGAGGAAAGGGCACAGAGCTTCCATGCTCTCTCTGAACATAGCACTCTCCTAAAATCTCCATGAGTTCACTAACCCAGAAATTCTCCAAACTCCCACCTTTAGATTTATATGGAGGCTTTATTGCATAGTCATGATTGTTAAATTATCAGCCACTGGTGATTGATTCAGTATCCAGCTCCCATCCCCTCCCCAGGGCTCAGTAATCCCTGGTGTATTCTAATAACATGGCTGTCTCCTCTGGAAATCAGCCCCTATCCTTAGGTGCTTTCCAAAAGTCACCTCGTTATGTAACAATACACCTTTATGGTCCTCATCTCTTAGGAAATGCCAAGGGTTTTAGGAACTCTGTGCTAAAAATGTGAAAGAAGATCAAATATATATTTCTTACTATTAATTACAATATCACAAGTCTTGACTTTAGGATTGGGTAGTCCCTCTTCTGTGCCACATGCCCCTATGTTCATGTCTCTTGATGCAGTTACAGTATATAAATTCTTTGTATCCCCTATTAAATGATGAGTTTGCTGAGTCATTGCTCAGTGGTATGTGCTTAAAGAAATAGTTGTTGAAGTGAGATTTTAATCCATTACAATAAATACAATTATTTACCTATAAAGCAAGACCATACAGTACTAATCACACTCTTTCCTCTGTAAAAAGCTCTTAGACTTTTATGTAGACCATCTTAACGTTTGGAAACGGATGATAACTAACACTGATTATATGTATACAGTGCACAAGACTCTAAGTGCTTCTATCTAAGCTTCTATTATTATCCTCTTTTACATATAACAAAACAGGCATGGATTTTAACTAACTTGCTTGCTCATGGTTACACATCTGGTAAGAGGTGGACTTTAACCAGAGCCCCAATCATCACAATAATGCCCTAGTTAGTAATCTTACCCTGTACATGATTATGTCTCAGTTCTTTGCAAGTGCTTTAGCACATTGTCTTATATTATTCTTATTTACTGAACAACTTTAACAATTGCACTTTTTCCTGGAGGAACAAAACTAAAGTAGCAGTCAGCTGATCTCAAAGACTTCAATGTCTAGTAGGAATGAGCACAGAAGAATTGATGCTTTTGAACTGTGGTGTTTGAGAAGACTCTTGAGAGTCCCTTGGACTGCAAGGAGATCCAACCAGTCCATCCTAAAGGAGATCAGTCCTGGGTGTTCATTGGAAGGACTGATGTTGAAGCTGAAGCTCCAATACTTTCTTGAAGTTTATTGAAGTTCAATACTTTATTGAAACTCTAATACTTATTGGCCACCTGATGTGAAGAGCTGACTCATTTGAAAAGACCCTGAAGCTGGGAAAGATTGAGGGCAGGAGGAGAAGGGGATGACAAAGGATGAGGTGGTGGATGGCATCACCGACTCAATGGACATGGGTTTGGGTGGACTCCGGGAATTGGTGATGGACAGGGAGGCCTGGTGTGCTGCGGTTCATGGGGTCGCAAAGAGTCGGACACGACTGAGCCACTGAACTGAACTGAGGAATGACGTCAGTGAGATCAACTGAATGGTAAGGCTGGGATTAAATAATCATTAAAAGCTCTAATACACTGCATCAACAGCATATAGTGAATGTGCAATTTGTTCCGTATCTCATAAGGTAGGTGGCAGAACCAGGCTAAATCCCTGGAGTTAAACAGCTAGTTGCTTAGAAAGGGACACTCCCTTACAGCTGACACAAAGCCCTTTTAGTTTTAGATGGAATATGAGGAGCTTTATTTGTGTCTTTTGATTCAAAACTTAATAAAATTCATATCTAAAATGGATATCTCATTCCCTTAGTTTGGTTGCTATGTATAGTTTTACAGGCTTTGCACTGTACAACTCCAGGGGGCACTGCTCACATAAAAATTGTGATGAATATGACACCCCTGGAACTGGACAGTGTAGTGACCTGATTCTTGACAACTCCGTTTCCCATAAAAGCAGACCCTATGACATTATGGACATTATTTCTATGTTAAGGCAAAATTCCATATTGTATAATAAGAAGTTAACATAATGAGACTGCATCTGCAATCTGTGTGGTACAGTGGATACACATTTCTAATCCTGTAGATCTTTTTCTCTCTTTATCCAGCCTCATTTACTTTGTGTAGGCTCTAAAATCTTCATGTGGTCACATATGGCCAGTGTTGCCTCTTTCCTATGAGTACATGAAAGAAAACAAAACTGAGCCACTGACAGAGTTGCAAGAAGAATACAAATCTGGGAGGAGATCCTGAGGAAATGCAGCAAGTTTACCAGACTTGCGCAGGGATGAAGAGGCAGATAGAGCTGAAACCAGGCATGAAGAAAGAGTCCAAGGATGAAGAATATTTGGCAGATTCAGCCTGGGAGGGAAAAAACAGTGTGGAAGAATCAGGACTTATATTTGTTTTAGCAGGTTAGTTTTTCAATCCATAATCAGAGATTCCAAGAGGTCCTCATCTTTCTCTTGAAGGCATCCAATCACTTCTTTAGTATTAATTAATCTGATGGGCCTGAAGACTGACTATATCCTACTTATCCGAGAGGTTTTTTAAATATAGGCCTAGATATGATAGTAGAAGATGATAAGTGAATTTTAAGTGATAGTAAAGACATTTTGGGAATGGGACATTTCTTGGAATGTCTCAAATCAGACAACCCCCTGCCCAGGCTAATGAAGCTCACTGTGGTCCAAGGAGGGCAGAAAGCACTAGAATAACTGAAACACTTGGTCCTCAAAGAAACAAATGTTTCCCTAAAACTAAGAAACATTTTTCTTTTCACTTCAGTTCAGTTCAGTCACTCAGTTGTGTCTGACTTTGTGACCCCATGAATTGCAGCATGCCAGACTTCCCTGTCCATCACCAACTCCTAGACTTTGCTAAAACTCATGTCCATTGAGTCAGTGATGCCATCCAACCATAATAGCTAATGCATAGTCTGTATATTATTGAGTTCCTTTGTAGCATCTTTTAAAAACATTTTTGTTTTCATCATTTAGATATTATCAGTTACTATTTAGAGTCTGAAGGACAGGCAAAAATAAAAAAATTTTCCTGATTCTCCTGAAGTGCGTTAATGGCTATGTATCAGTTGAAATGAAAGCACCTAATTAGTTACTCAATTCAAGATAATTGTCCATATCACTCATCTAAGTAGTTACAGAATGTTCTGGCTCCTTGGAAAATACCATCAGTTAGAAAATGCCAAACTCTCTGCAATTCTTTGGTGGTGGTGGTTTAGTAGCTAAGTTGTGTCTGACTCTTGCAACACCATGGACTGTAGTCTGCCAGGCTCCTCTGTCCATGGGATTTTCCAGGCAAGAATACTGGAGTGGATTGCCATTTCCTTCTCCAGGGGATCTTCCTGACCCAGGAATCGAACCCGGCTCTCCTGCATTGCAGGCAGATTCTTGACCTAGTGAGCTATAAGGGAAGTTTCAGATAATCTATTCTCTCTGTCATTTCAAATACATACTCCTCACATTTTTGACTTATGACATCCATTCATCTCTGGTACAGTTTTTAAATAAATGCTTATATTATATTCCTTATTTACACCTCAAAGTATACTACCCAAAATAAGCTTCTTACTTCTGAGGAAATGCATACAAGTTTTGAATATTTTATTTTCTAAAAAACCTGAGGCATTTTACATTCATGGAATCCTCAGTTCTGTCCTGCTCGGTTGTCTTTTTTTTTTTTAATTAATTTATTTTTGACTGCACTGACTGTTGTTGCACATAGATCTTCTCTAGTTGCAGTGAGTGGGGGCTAATTTCTAATTGTGGTGCAGGGGATTCTCATTGTGGTAGCTTCTCATTGCAGAGAATGGGCTCTAGGGTACACAGGCTTCAGTAGTTGTGACGCATAGGCTCAGTAGTTGCAGCTTGTAGCTTGCAGGCTATAGAGTATAGGTTCAGTCGTCATGGCCTTTGGGCTTACTTGTCCCATGGCATGTAGAATCTGCCCGGACCAGGGATCAAACCTGTGTCCCCTGCACTGGCAGGTGATTCTTAACCACTGGACCACCAGGGAAGTCCTCTGCTCAGTTCTGATATATTGTAGAACACATGGCTATTATTATTCAAGAAGGGATTAGAATCCTAACTTTTCCATTCTAGGCAACCTTTGATAGAATGCCCTTTTGCATTCACCTATCGGTCATCCCCTTAGCCTTTCTAGTACTGACTGGAAGGATTCTATAGTCCTCAAGCTCTCCAGGAGCCTGTACTGTGGCACTCTTTCTCTACCCCTTCTCCTTGGACTAAGGGCAGTACTCCATGCTCTGGAGTTCTCTCCCTTGTCATAACACTTTTATACCCTGTAGTATAAATATATGTATATATTTATATATATATAATTATCTTTTTTTTCTTTTAGCTCAGTTCCTGGCACAGAGTTCCTAAAACTTGGAATTTCCTGAGTGATAAAAATGTCTATTTTATGCTAATGAGATTATTTGTGGTGTGAAGTCAGGGGGGTTGGGGTGTAAGAGGGTGAAAGTTGGGGGCTAAGTAGCCATAATTAGAAGGTTGAAATTTCCAGTTGTACCCTTGGACCTCCAGAAAGAGGAAAGGGATTGGAGAGTGAATTCAGCAGCTGAATCATGTTTACCCAACAAAACATCTATAAAAACTCCTAGCCAATGGGTTTCAGGAAGTTTCAAAGTATGTGAACATATCCACATGCTGTAGGTGGGAGAGTGCTTCCTGAGGACTGAGGCTATTGCTCTTGGAACCTTTCTGAACCTTGCCCTATGTGCCTATTCATCTGGCTGTTTATTTGTAACCTTTATAATAAGCTGTGATAGTAAATATAGCACCTTACTACATTCTGTGAGTTGTTCTGGGGAATTATTAAACCTTAGAGAGAGGATCATGGAGAACTCTCAAATTCGTAGTCCACTTGGCAGAAGTGTTGGTAGCTACTGAGCACCTCATTGATGGCTGGCATCTGAGTTGGAAGCAGTCTTGTGAGACTGAGCATTTAACCTGGGTGTATTTCCTAAAGGGTTTTTAGTTCTCTGGGTAAATCCTGACTGGTACCTAAGCCTTGATGCCCTCTTCTCCATTTCAAAACAACTAACAAGCTGGGGCTTCCCTGGTGGCTCAGAGGTTAAAGCGCCTGCCTCCAATGTGGGAGACCCGGGTTCGATCCCTGGGTCGGAAAGTTCCCCTGGAGAAAGAAATGGTAACCCACTCCAGTATTCTTGCCTGGAAAATCCCATGGACGGAGAAGCCTGGTAGGCTATAGTCCACGGGGTCGCAAAGAGACGAACACGACTGAGCGACTTCACTCACTCACTGTCTTAGAATATGCCACTGGCCTCTTGTTGCTTTCCACTCTGGCCTCCTATCATTTACTCTCTACCCAGCAATTACAGGGATCTTTTTATGATATGAGAGTAATCATACCACTTCCCTAAATAAAAAACCCTTCAAGGCTTACCTTTATACTGAGGAACAAAATCCATACATGTCATTCCAGGACTACTTGACTGGCCCCATTCACCTTTTCCATTTCCATCTCCACTTTCTGCCATACTCCCTTCTCATTTACTGTCTCATGCACATTGCGTCCCTTCCACCTTTCTCTTCCAGAGGCAGCCTAGAAACATAGGTGAGGAAGGAGAACTTTAAGGAAGGTTAGCCCCAAAATCATGAAAACAAGCTTGTGATAAGCCAAATATGATGGAACCAGAATTTAAAATATTTTGGATCATGATCCACAGTAAGAAAATCCACTTGACATTGCAACCTACACATACACAACAGTCATTTCATTAAATAGTATAATATGGCATTTATGTGGTCTACACTCTGATTCTTCCTATTCCCTCCTCTTCCCTTCCCTGAGAAAAATGCTGGGGACTTCCCTGGTGGTCCAGTGGTTAAGAATCTGCCTGCCAATGCAGGAGACACAGGTTTGATCCCTGATCTGAAAGGATCCCACATGCCACAGGGCACCTAGGCGCATGTGCGACAACTCCTGAGCCTGTGGTGTAGACCCCTTGAGCCACAGCTAGTAGAGCCCAAGTGGTGCCACTGCTGCGGCCTGTGTGCACCTAGAGCCCGTGCTCCACACAGGAGAAGCCCCCGCAGTGAGAAGCCCGTGCGCGGCAGCTGGAGAGCAGCCTCCACTCGCTGCAACGGGAGAAAACCTGTGCGCAGCAGCGAAGCCTCAGTGCAGCCAAAACTAAAGAGGTAAAACGCGCATGAAAAGATTTTTAAATGTCGGCCATGAACCATAAATTNACACGAGAGAAGCCCCCGCAGTGAGAAGCCCGTGCGCGGCAGCTGGAGAGCAGCCTCCACTCGCTGCAACGGGAGAAAACCTGTGCGCAGCAGCGAAGCCTCAGTGCAGCCAAAACTAAAGAGGTAAAACGCGCATGAAAAGATTTTAAAATGTCGGCCATGAACCATAAATTAATTTCATGACTCACCAATGGGCCATAACTTGCCGTTTGAAGTGCACGGATACAATAAAGAGGTTTTGGGGTGGCGGATTAGGGCTTTGAGGACTCTGGATCCTGAGAACCACTAGAGAATAAGAAAAATTGACTCATGTTAGATCGTGACTTTTGGTTCAGCCTCTGTCATCTCTACTTGGTTTCCTTTTCTGAAAAGGAATCAAGACCTGGGCTGTAGGTTCTGAATGCTTTCTCTGCTCTATGTTAAAATGTCAGTCTCATAAAGGTTTATGTTATCTTGTTTACTTTCTAAGTGTCAGTGTCCTCATCTTAAAATAAGAATGATAACAGTTCCAACTTTATGTAATCATTGTGGAGATTGTATGAGGGAATGTACCAAAGGGACTTAGCACATAACTGCATGTAATAAATAGCCAATAAGTGGTAAGGTGTGAGCTAGGCAGTCCCTAAAAGGCAGGTGCTACTAGCATCATTTTGTGGTATAGAAACAGAGATTCATTAAGTCAAAGTAAATTTGCCCCAGATTCAGCGATTTTTCAGTGTTTCATTTTCCTGACCCAGTTTGAACCACTTAGAGACAAAGAAGCTAGTCAGATAGAGATCAAAATATCTATGACACTTGTCTTAGGTATGTGACAAGAATGGGTGCATCTCTGAGGCAGGCACCTCAGGGCACCCATGGGTCTCCCCAGTAGTGTAACTGACCTAAATGCAAATGTGCATTGCTATTCACATTGTTTTCTTGGTTAATCATGAACTTTTTATATATTAGAGTTTAAATTGATCTTTCATAAAATCCTTCTCAAGAATTGGAAATTTTCTCTGACACGTTGCATTGATATCATTGGCTTTTTCTTTATGATTGTGTTATATAAATTAAAACATTTTTGTTCTGAAATATGAAAGGTCAAATATGTGAGAATTAAGTTAGTTCAGTACCAATGTACTTGACGAAAAAGATTTTGGAAATTTCTAGAAAATGGTAAATTTATATTTGTACTCAGACTCCTTCTTCCTTGAGCTGTTCATATCTTTCTGCTACCAATCTTTTTATATCACAGATTTAAACAGTCTAGAATATTAACACAGTATCTACCATGCCACAAAGTGTTTACAACTCTGCTTTAAGCTGACATCCATTATAAATAGCACATTACTTACATCAGTGTTTAAAAAACAAACTTTTTACATGACAGAGATAGCACCTGTATCTCAGAGGCAAATAGTATGAATTATTGCTTTTGAATGAAAGCTTGTCTCTGAGCCCAGTGGTGTATATGTGTGTGTGTGATCGGTAGCTTCAGTCATGTCTGACTCTTTGTTATCCTATGGATTGTAGCTGCCAGCTCCTCTGTCCATAGGATAGAGGTCCAGTTTCACTGTTTTGTATGTGGCTGTACAATTTTCCCAACACCATTTATTGAAGAGACTGTTCTTTCCCCATTAGTCCTTTTGCTGTGAGGTAATTGGATGTGCGTGCACGCTCAGTCACTCAGTCATGTCCAGCTCTTTGCAGCTCCCATGGACTGAAGCCTGCTAGAATCCTCTGCCCATGGATTTTTCCAGGCGAGAATACTGGAGCGGGTTGCCATGCTCTCCTATAGGGGATCTTTCCAACCCAGGTATCAAACCTGCATCTGCTGCATTGCAGGTGGATTCTTTATCCAAGCCACCTGGGAAGCCTCCAATGATATATGCTAAATAATAATGATAATAAAATTTTACCTACTAGCATTGCAGACCAAAATAAAAATATCTTGCTAAAGTATTTTTTGTTCAGGAAAATACATCTCTTGGGTAGCTTTTTCTTTTCTGACCTGCAAGGTAATTGGAGGTTACTGCTTTGGTCTGATAAATTGCTTGGCATATAAAATAGGGTTTAACAAATTATCTTCTTGGCTGACATAGTTTAGAAAATCCTGCAGGTATTTGAACTACAGAAGGGAGTATCTTACCATGACAAATACAATTCTGATCAATAAAATCTGATCAAGACATGTATGCTTAGTCGCTCAGTCGTGTCTGACTCTTTGCAACCCCATGAACCATAGCCCGCCAGCCTACTCTGCCCGTGGGATTTCCAAGGCAAGAATACTGGAGGGGTTGCTACTTCCTTCTCCAGGGTTCCTGACCCAGGGATCAAACCCAGGTCTCCTACATTTCAGGCAGATTCTTCACCATCTGAGCCACCAGGGAAACCCAAAATCTGACCAAGAGGGCTTTTTAATTTTTTCCTCAAAAGATGATTGGTTCACAAAACCTCCTTTATGGCTTAACTTTTGTAAGTGCTAAGACATGATGCTGAGAAAGATTGAGTGCAGGAGGAGAAGGGGTGACAGAGGATGATCAGAGGTTGGATGGCATTGTCAGTTCAATGGACATGAGTTTGAACAAACTCCAGGAGATAGTGAAGGAGAGGGAAGCCTGGCGTGCTGCCGTCTAGGGGGTCTCAGAGTCAGACATGATTGAGTGACTAAAGAACAACAACAAAGACATTTCAAAAAGGTTTCAAAAAGTTCTTTGTGCTTTGCAAACTCCTGGAAAAATAAGGAGCCAGGGATACCCTAGTGGGAGAGAGTCATTCACAGGATGGCTCCATCAGTTTCTTCCCCAGTACCAGTAGCAAATGTGGCATTTCCTCCCCCTGCCTTAACACTTGGCAGAGGATGCCACACTTCAGTCTGTGAGGCATCCTCTGCCTGACTTCTCAGAAGAAGTAGTTTTCTTTTCCTTTGCTTTCAGCCTAAGTCTTCCCTGACTCCCCCTTTCTACTTCCCAGTTTATTTAACTTCATGTTATCAAATTCTTTCCCTCTCAATACCCTGGGGATTTTGAGGAATGATAATTGTGAACCATATGAGGAAAAGACAGGCATAGGATAAGGTGTCAAATACCCATTTGTTGTTATTGTTGTTGTTGGTAAACCACAGTTGAAGATTGTGGCTGTGATCTAAGACTGAACAACAAAAGGCTCTTTCCCCCGACCTCTCTGATGTGTGAGATTCTAACCTGCTAAGTTACTTTGCTATTTAGAAGAGGAAAAAGCAGGGAGGGTAGGGAGGAAAGATGGTCTTTGGGTTCACAGGTTCCAAGGGAGAGAGCCAAAGAGAGTGTCAGACAAGCATGGATAATGACCCATTTTACCAAGGGCACCAATGAAATAAATCCTTCTTTCCTTGGGAAGGACAGAGTGAAGGGGTCAAAGAGAAACAGGATTTATCTGTTATTTAAAATTATTTATTCCTCAAAAAGTTAAAAGCAGAACTATCATATGATCCAGTAATCCTACTTTTGGTATATACATCCAAGGAAATGAAATCACTATGTTGAAGAGATAGCTGCACCTCCATGTTCCTTACAGAATTTATAGTAGCCAAGACATGGATTTAACCTAAGTGTCCATCAGCAGATGAATGAATAAAGAAAATGTGATACACACACACACCCACACACAAACACACATACACACAACACAATACTATTCAACCATACAAAGGAAATCCTGCCATTTCTGACAACCTGGATGGAACTTGAGGGCATTATGTCAAGTAAAATAAAACATAGAAAGACAACTACTATATGATCTCACTTATATGTGAAATATATTTTAAAAAGAAACCAACCAAACAAAAAGACTTAAAAACAAAGGTGAAATTTCCTAAGAAGAAAATGAATCTGCCCTCTGTCTTTGAGGTAGACTCTGTCTCTGTCTTTCAGGCTTTTTTTTTTTTTTTTTTAACTATACAAACATTCTTAAAAAGATAGTTTGAGACAATAGCTTTTACAAAATGTGTAGAAACATAATGGAGAATTACTTCCCAACACAAAGAACAGATGCTGCTGCTGCTAAGTCACTTCAGTCGTGTCCGACTCTGTGTGACCCCATAGACGGCAGCCCACCAGGCTCCCCCATCCCTGGGATTCTTCAGGCAAGAATACTGGAGTGGGTTGCCATTTCCTTCTCCAGTGCATGAAAGAGAAAAGTGAAAGTGAAGTCGCTCAGTCTGTCCGACTGTTAGCGACCCCATGGACTGCAGCCCACCAGGCCACTCCGTCCATTGGACTTTCCAGGCAAGAGCACTGGGGTGGGGTGCCATTGCCTTCCCCGCAAAGAACAGATGAAACAAATAGAAAGCAGCAAGATGGTAGATTTTAATCCAACCATGTCAGTAATCACATTAAATGTGATCAGATTAAATAAGCTATTTAAAAGACAAAGATTGTCAGGTTGAATAAGAAGGCAAGACCTAACTATACTATCTACCAGAAACTTGCTTTAACTATAAAGACATCAATAAATTAAAAATAATAGAATTGAAAAATATATGCCATGTAAATATGAACCATAAAAAAGTTGGAGTGAAAGTGAAAAGAAAGAGAGTGAAAGTCATTCAGTCACTTCCGACTTTTTGCGAACCCTTGGACTGTACCGTCCATGGAATTCTCCAGGTGAGAATACTGGAGTGGACAGCCTTTCCCTTCTCCAGCAGATCTTCCCAACTCAGGGATCGAACCCAGGTCTCCCACATTGTGGATGGATTCTTTACCAGCTGAGCCACAAGTAGCTATATTGAACAGTAGATTTCAGACAAGGAATGTTATCACAAATAGTCAGGGATATTGCAAAAAGATTAAAAGGGTGACCAAAAAGGAAGACATAATAGTTATAAATGTGTATATATCTAGCCACAGAGCTTTAAAATAAATGAAGCAAAAACTGATAGAACTGAAGGGAGAAGTGGACAAATTTACAGTAATAACTGGAGATTTCAATACTCTGAGTATATAATAGAGCAAACAGACAGAAAGGCAGTAAGAATGTAAAATCTGAATAACCACCCACCTTGACCTAATTGACATTTATAGAATATTCCACCCAATAACACTAGGCCACAATTCTTTTCAAGTGCACATAAAAGATTCACCAATGTAGACCACATCTGAGGTCACAAAATAACCCCCCTTACCAAATTTAAAAAGAATAGAAATCATGAAAGTATGTTCTTGAATCATTCCAGAATTAAACTGGAAATCAATAGCAGAAAGGTATCTGAAAAATTCTTAATATGTTTGGAACTCTAACACATTTCTGAATGACAAATGTATTAAAGAGGAAATCTCAATAGAAATTTTGAAATAAAATAAAAATACAACATATAAAAACTTCTGGGATAGAGCTAAATCGTACTTAGAGGAAAATTTATAGCATTGCAGGCTTATCTTAGAAAAGGACAAAAGTCTCAAATTGGTACTTTAAACTTCTACGTTAGGAAATTAGAGAAGAATAACAAATAAACCAAAAGCAAGCAGAAGGAAGGAAATAATAAACGCAAGAGCAGAAATTGGTAAAATTGAAAGCATATAAACCACAGAAAGGGCTTCTCAGGCAGCGCTGGTGTTTTAGAACCTGACCGCCAGTGCAGGAGCTGTGAGAGACATGGGCTCTATCCCTGGGTTGGGAAGATTCTCCTGGAGGAGGGCACAGCAACTCACTACAATATTCTTGCCTGGAGAATCCCATGGACAGAGGAGTCTGGTAGGCTGTGGTCTGTAGGGTCGCACAGAGTTGGATACGACTGAAGCGACTTAGCGGGCAAACAACAGAAAAAAAAAATCATGAAACATACAGCTGGTTCTTTGGGGGAAAACAACAGCAACAAAGACAGTAAAGTTGAATTGGTAAACTACTAGGCAGACTGACCAAGAAACAAGAGAAGACAAATTAGTTTTTCAGATTTTCTGTAAATGTAAAAGTATATCAAATGATAATATTTTAAATGATATAGGGTTATTCTCTCACCATAAAAGATGGCTGTACTATATACTTAGTAAATATTTGCTGAAATAAATTGAACTCAATATCCTAGAAGCATAGGGCAGAGATTAAGATCTAATAATTGATGGTTTACAGGCATGCTCAGTTACTCAGTTGTGTCCTATTCTACAACCCTACAGACTGTAGTCTGTCAGGCCGTTCTGTCCATGGGATTCTCCAGGCAAGAATACCAGAGTGTGTTGCCATTTCCTTCTCCAGGGGATCTTCCTGGTCCGGGGATCAAACCCATGTCTGCTGCATTAGCAGATGGATTCTTTACTGCTGAGCCACTTGGGAAGGCCCCAATTAATGGTTTGCCAAATATGTTACCTCAAAGTTTAAGTACTGTTGTGAACTGAGATTTCTACCTGCAATTTAGTTTGTGAAAGTCAATGTTTGGATCACTTACAACAATTTTTAAGTCACTTCATAAAAATGTTAGAATTGTATATTTGAATTTTGATTATGATCTTTTTACCAGAAAATCTAGTCATGAGTCTAACCTAGGGATTCCTAAAAATTTGTTGCAAGTGCACGTCAGTGAATGAGTTCTGATGTATCATTTGAAGCTCAGTGCATTTAGTGAGCTTTGTCAAATTTTCTTTTGACCTGGGGTTGGATGGGTGTCTATCTTGGATGAATATCTAGAGAAAGTTCCTATTTTATTACCTAGAATTTACACAGCTCTGACCTAGTAAATATCACTCTTCGTATTGCCTTTATACATTATAATTGCTTACAACCATGTAAGCCATGGCTGTATTCATCATTAATTCACCCATCAAAGTGAAATTGTTGCTTGCAAAGAATTCTATTCCCAGTTCCTACCAGGTCCTTGTGCACAGAACAGGTGCAGGCAAATATAAAACCCTGGTCTTGTGCAGTGTTTTTTGTATTTGAGTTTTACTGAGAGGAGCTGTATTATTTTAACCTTTTCTTACTGTGCTTAGCTTGAAGGATTCTTTGAAGCTGGTCTGAACGTGTTTTGTTCCTCACTGTGGGGTCTCTTTCTCCCACAGCTTCTGTTCTCCCATCCCTTTGGGGGTTGCTCTTGCATGCATTTTTCTCTTCCTCTATTCACTCCCATGCTTTATCATTTTACTTTTGACTTTGGCTTTGTTCCTTCAAACTTTTTGCTTTCATTTGACAAGCCCTCCAGGGGTAAGAACAAAATGATCCAGGAAAGTAGCGATTGAAAATAAATGTTAAATCCTCTGTATTGCTCTGCTATATTAATTTGTGTTGAAATTTTGGGTGAGGAGGGGGAAAACCCTGTATTTTGAAAAGAAACATCTCAAGCTGTATATAATACTATTTTCCTTCAAAACATTTGTTTCTACAACCTTAAGTAGAAATTTCCATACAAAGTTTCTCCATTGGCAGTCTGTGAGTTAATTTCACTTGTCTTTAGTTAGCTTTAATATACTCTGTAGCTAGACAAACAAAAGATCTTTGAGCCAATATAGTCCTGGATTGATAGAAATCCAAAGACTCATGTAGATTGCGCTTTAATGTGTTTTGCTCTGCTATCTGGAGTAATACCAGCTTTATGGGAAGAGGGTAAAGGGCTTGGGAAGCAGAAAGACAGAAGGAAAGAAGCCAGTCAGTAGGAGGATGAAGATGTGTATAAGAGACAGCAGTTATGGAGGTTGGCAAGTCCCAACCTGTACAGGGCAAGTTGGCAAGCTAGAAATCCAGGAGATCCAATAATATAGTTCCAGTTCAAAGGCCAACAAGCTGAAGATTTAGGAAGAATTTATATTTCAGCTTGAGTCCAAAGGCAGGAAAAAGTTGATGTTCCAGTCTGAAGGCCATCAGGCAGAAAGAATTCTCTTATTTTGGGGAAGGTCATCATTTTGGTTATATTCAGGCCTCCAGTTGATTGGATGAGGCCCACTCATGGAGGTCAATCTGCTTTACTCAGTCTATCTATTTAAATATTCACCTCATCCAAAATTGCTCTTTCAGAAACACCCAGAATAATATTTGATCAAATATCTTGACATCTCACAGCCCAGTTAAATTGACACATAAAATTAACTATCACGATATACATGCTCAGGGTCTCTAATTTCTTTTCTGTGAAGCGCAGATTATTTCTCTTCAACATTCTGAGTTTTCCAAATAGAGTTTGCCAGAAAACTTGTTGAAGTCACTCAGTTGTGTCTGACTCTTTGCAACCCCACAGACTGTAGCCCACCAAGTTCCTCCATCCATGGGATTCTCCAAGCAAGAGTACTAGAGTGGGTTGCCATTTCCTTCTCCAGGGGATCTTCCCAACCCAGGGATCGAACCTGGGTCTCCAGCATTGCAGACAAATGCTTTACCATTTGAGCCACTAGGGAAGCCCATTTATATTTATATGTGTGTGTGTGAAGTTGCTCAGTCATGTCTGACTCTTTGCAACCCCATGGACTGTAGCCTACCAGGTTCCTCCCTCCATGGATTGAATTGGTAAACTACTAGGCAGACTGACCAAGAAACAAGAGAAGACAAATTAGTTTTTCAGATTTTCTGTAAATGTAAAAGTATATCAAATGATAATATTTTAAATGATATAGGGTTATTCTCTCACCATAAAAGATGGCTGTACTATATACTTAGTAAATATTTGCTGAAATAAATTGAACTCAATATCCTAGAAGCATAGGGCAGAGATTAAGATCTAATAATTGATGGTTTACAGGCATGCTCAGTTACTCAGTTGTGTCCTATTCTACAACCCTACAGACTGTAGTCTGTCAGGCCGTTCTGTCCATGGGATTCTCCAGGCAAGAATACCAGAGTGTGTTGCCATTTCCTTCTCCAGGGGATCTTCCTGGTCCGGGGATCAAACCCATGTCTGCTGCATTAGCAGATGGATTCTTTACTGCTGAGCCACTTGGGAAGGCCCCAATTAATGGTTTGCCAAATATGTTACCTCAAAGTTTAAGTACTGTTGTGAACTGAGATTTCTACCTGCAATTTAGTTTGTGAAAGTCAATGTTTGGATCACTTACAACAATTTTTAAGTCACTTCATAAAAATGTTAGAATTGTATATTTGAATTTTGATTATGATCTTTTTACCAGAAAATCTAGTCATGAGTCTAACCTAGGGATTCCTAAAAATTTGTTGCAAGTGCACGTCAGTGAATGAGTTCTGATGTATCATTTGAAGCTCAGTGCATTTAGTGAGCTTTGTCAAATTTTCTTTTGACCTGGGGTTGGATGGGTGTCTATCTTGGATGAATATCTAGAGAAAGTTCCTATTTTATTACCTAGAATTTACACAGCTCTGACCTAGTAAATATCACTCTTCGTATTGCCTTTATACATTATAATTGCTTACAACCATGTAAGCCATGGCTGTATTCATCATTAATTCACCCATCAAAGTGAAATTGTTGCTTGCAAAGAATTCTATTCCCAGTTCCTACCAGGTCCTTGTGCACAGAACAGGTGCAGGCAAATATAAAACCCTGGTCTTGTGCAGTGTTTTTTGTATTTGAGTTTTACTGAGAGGAGCTGTATTATTTTAACCTTTTCTTACTGTGCTTAGCTTGAAGGATTCTTTGAAGCTGGTCTGAACGTGTTTTGTTCCTCACTGTGGGGTCTCTTTCTCCCACAGCTTCTGTTCTCCCATCCCTTTGGGGGTTGCTCTTGCATGCATTTTTCTCTTCCTCTATTCACTCCCATGCTTTATCATTTTACTTTTGACTTTGGCTTTGTTCCTTCAGACTTTTTGCTTTCATTTGACAAGCCCTCCAGGGGTAAGAACAAAATGATCCAGGAAAGTAGCGATTGAAAATAAATGTTAAATCCTCTGTATTGCTCTGCTATATTAATTTGTGTTGAAATTTTGGGTGAGGAGGGGGAAAACCCTGTATTTTGAAAAGAAACATCTCAAGCTGTATATAATACTATTTTCCTTCAAAACATTTGTTTCTACAACCTTAAGTAGAAATTTCCATACAAAGTTTCTCCATTGGCAGTCTGTGAGTTAATTTCACTTGTCTTTAGTTAGCTTTAATATACTCTGTAGCTAGACAAACAAAAGATCTTTGAGCCAATATAGTCCTGGATTGATAGAAATCCAAAGACTCATGTAGATTGCGCTTTAATGTGTTTTGCTCTGCTATCTGGAGTAATACCAGCTTTATGGGAAGAGGGTAAAGGGCTTGGGAAGCAGAAAGACAGAAGGAAAGAAGCCAGTCAGTAGGAGGATGAAAGAGTGAAGTGCCATTCTAACCCTCTATAGAATGTCCCGCATCACCCGAAACCCTTTAATTGAATGATTTTGGATGTTTTATACCCCAGCCCACAGTCAATACATGCAAACACACATACATTCAGAGGCAGATATGAGATATATGAAACGCAATTTCATAAAACAATATCTTACCTTATACCTGACAAATGCTAATGTTTTCTATTCTATGTCCCTTGTAATTGTTGGTCACAGATGACAAGTTAATTTCATGATCCCTTAATATGTGGCAACCTGTGGTTTGCATAACACTGCTGAAGAGATTGCAACTCTTCATTTCTGAGGATAAATTCTCACATTTTCTTATTTTTCAATAAACGTCTTTATCATCTTTTTCTCATCTCAAGCACTGAGCAGTACTATTTGTCGAATGGAAAGTGACTTTTTCTGACCTAGTTAAAGGCTTAGAGATGTAAATAAAGGGAAGATTGAAGCCCTGAAAACCCAGGGTTTAAATGTCAGGAAAGTAAATTCACAGACCAAACTTGTTGGAAACGAACAGGAGATTACGTGACAAAGAAAAGGAAGGGATAAAGAAAACCCGTTAATCACAACCAGAATCTGAGAGTTTAATGTAAGCAAAGACCACATTCTGTTCAGCAAAATGCATGAGTTTACAGATAAATAAATATTCAGATTTCATCCAAAATTGGTACATTGTATAGCAGGAGATATTAGTAACCCTTCCCTCAGTGGTAGAATAAGATACTCTTAAGAATTTAATTGAATCCACCCATGGAACAACAGGGATAAATGCTATTAAAGGTTAATGTCACTCCTGAGTAATAGCCCCACCCCCACTCCAATCAAAAAAGCAATGAGATTCTATTTTATATAATGGGGACTGCTGACTCACTTGGGGGAGGCTTTAGCTCATTACCTCTGGAGAAAGAATTTTGTCATTTGTGGAAAAGCACCTATGCTGAGTGCTCCTCCACTATGGGGTGTATGTAGAATCACTGGTGAGCTTTTTAAACACTGATCCAGATGAGCCATCAGGATGAGTACAATTCAAGTGAAAGGAAAAAAATACTGGCAAACACCAAAAAGGAAATCTGAGCTGAGGACTCACAACTGACCGTTGGATTTTGCCCTTCTTCCCACCCATTTCCACTTCAGCTATTCTGATAGGCTTGGAATGCAAAGGGCATCAGCCTTTCCATCTGAAGCCCTGGGAAGTCCATACCCTTTCTACTCAAGTGTGGTTCGCACACCAGCATATCAGCATCACCTGATAGCTGGTTAGAGAGGGTGGAGC
This sequence comes from Oreotragus oreotragus, assembly GCA_006410675.1. NCBI lineage: Eukaryota > Metazoa > Chordata > Mammalia > Artiodactyla > Bovidae > Oreotragus > Oreotragus oreotragus. The sequence goes on along the minus strand of SJYX01004151.1, from coordinate 370,914 downwards.
AAATGACAACAGCCCTGGATGTTGCTAAGGGAAGAATGGAAAGATCTCTTAATGCTACAGGCGTGTTTTCAAATAGAGAGACTCAAGAAAGGGGATAACTCCTACGCTGTTTGTGGGAATGTAAATTGGTGCAGCCATTGTGGAGAACAGTGTGGAGGTGTCTCAACAAACTAAGAATTGCCATATGTTCCAGCAATCCCACTTGTAGGCATATATCTGAACAAAACTATAACTCAAAAAGATACATGCACCCCAATATTCATAGTAGTATTTACAATAGCCAGGACATGAAAACCTAAATGTCTGTCAACAGATAAATAGATAAAGAAGATGTGGTATATATATATATACAGTGGACTATTAGCCATAAAAAAGAATGAAAATAATACTATTTGCAGCAACATGGATACTAAATGGATACAACATGGATACAACATACTAAATGAAGTAAGCCAGATGAAGAAAGACAAATGCCATATGATACCACTTTTATGTGGACTGTAAAATATGACCCAAATGAACTTATCTAAGATACAGAAACAGGCTCACAGATACAGAGAACAGACTTGTAGTTGCCTTGGGGAGGGATGGATTGGTAGTTTGGGATTAGTAGATGCAAACAATTATGTATGGGATGGATAAACAATGAGGGCCTATTGTATAGCACAAGGAACTATATTCAATATCGCGTGTTAAACCATAATGGAAAAGAATATGAAACAAAAAATAAAAACGAAAGAGGGTAAGACAGTTCCTTTTACTCATCCATGTATGACTGAGGGGAAGAAAAGTTGTCCAACTGCAAACACTTCCCACTGTAAACACAACTGATAATGAAATTTCTGGATCACATGAAATGAAAAGTCAGAGGATTACTTGCTTCCTGTAATACAATGTAGGCACCATAAGATCAGGAAATTTTGTCTATTTTATTTCTTGTTATAATAACATCTGAATCAATCTTCATTTCCCCTACCCTTTTACAGACACACACTCTCATACACAGAAGCAAGCTGTATATATTGCTTTGGTTGGGATAGGCTGTATTGTAGTAACAAACAAAAAGTCTTCTTATTCATATGCAAGGTCAGTATAGTTCATCAGAGGAGCTTTGCTCATAGTGTTAGTGAGGCGATGGAGGTGCATCTCAGTGTGTGCTTCTCAAGCACTATGGTAGAGGTAAATCAGCTTTCAAAGGCTTCAACTCTAAGTGACCTAACACTTTCACTCAAATTTCTTTGGATGAAGCAAATCACATGGTCACACCAAATCTTGAGAGGGCAGGAGAGTGAAACAATACCATGCATCCAGAAGGAAGAGAAGAAGAAATATCTAATGAACCACACTAATGACTACTGGGAACTAAATAAAGCTGATGAATCAAGTTCTATGTAAATACAGATGTTGTTGTTGCTTGGTCATGTCTGACTCTTTGTGACCCCATGGACTACGCATGCCAGGCTTCCCTGTCCTTCACTGTCTTCCAGAGTTGGCTCAAACTCTTGACCACTGAGTCAGTGATGCCATCCAACCATCTCATCCTCTGTCATCCCCTTCTCCTCCTGCCTTCAATCTTTCCCAGAATCAGGGTCTTTACCAGTGAGTCAACTCTTCCCATCAGGTGGCCAAAGTAATGGAGCTTCAGCTTTAGCATCAGTCCTTCCAATGAGTATTTAGGACTGANATCCAACCATCTCATCCTCTGTCATCCCCTTCTCCTCCTGCCTTCAATCTTTCCCAGAATCAGGGTCTTTACCAGTGAGTCAACTCTTCCCATCAGGTGGCCAAAGTAATGGAGCTTCAGCTTTAGCATCAGTCCTTCCAATGAGTATTTAGGACTGATTTCCTTTAGGATGGACTGGTTGGATCTCCTTGCTGACCAAGAGACTCTCAAGAGTCTTCTCCAGCACCACAGATTGAAAGCATCATTTCTTTGGTGCTCAGCCTTCTTTATGGTGTAACTGTCACATCCGTACATGACTACTGGAAAACCATAACTTTGACTATATGGAGATTTGTTGGCTAAGTGATGTCTCTGCTTTTTAATATGCTGTCCAGATTTGTCATAGCTTTCCTTCCAAGGAGCAAGTGTCTTTTAATTTCACGGATGCAGTCAACATCGGCAGTGATTTTGGAGCCCAAGAAAATAAAGTCTGTCACCGTTTCCATTTTTTACCATTCTATTTGCCATGAAGTGATGGGACCAGATGGCATGACCTTCATTTTTGAATGTTGAGGTTTAAGCCAGCTTTTTCACTTCCCTCTTTCACCTTCATCAAGAGGTTCCTTTAGTTCCTCTTTGCTTTCTGACATTAGTGTGGTGTCATCTGCATATCTGAAGTTATTGATATTTCTCCCAGCAGTCTTGATTCCAGCTTGAGCTACATCAAGCCTGGAATTTTCCATGATGTGCTCTGCATATAAGTTAAATAAGCAGGGTGACAGTGTACAACCTTGATGCGTTCCTTTCCCTATTTGAACCAATCTGTTGTTCTGTGTTTGGTTCTAACTGTTGCTTCCTGACCTGTATACACGTTTCTCAGGAGGCAGGTAAGGTGATATGGCAGTCCCATCTCTTGAAGAATTTTCCACAGTTTGTTGTAATCCACATAGTCAAATGCTTTAGTGTAGTCAATGAAGCAGAAGTAGATGTTTTTCTGGAATTTCCTTGCTTTTTCTATGATCCAGTGGATGGTGGCAATTTGGTCTCTGGTTCCTCTGCCTTTTCTAAATCCAGCTTGTACACCTGGAAATTCTCAGTTCATGTACTGTTGAAACCTGCGTGAAGGATATAGAGCATTACCTTGCTAGCTTGTGGAATAGTGCAATTGTATGGTAATTTGAACATTCTTTGGCTTTGCCCTTCTTTGGGATTGGAATGAAAGCTGACATTTTTGGTCCTGTGGCCACTGCTGAGTTTTCCAAGTTTGCTGGCATACTGAATGCAGCACCTTAACAACATTATCTTTTAGAATTTGAAATAGCTCAGCTGGAATTCAATCACCTCTGCTAGCCTTTGTTCATAGTAATGCTTCCTAAGGCCCACTTGACTTCACACTCCCAGATGTCTGGCTCTAGGTGAGTGATCACACCATCATGGCTATCTGGGTCATTAAGACCTTTTTTGTGTAGTTCTTCTGTGTATTCTTGCCACCTCCTGTTATTCTCTTCTGCTTCTGTTAAGTCCGTACCCCTTTTGCCCTTTATTGTGCCCATCTTTGCATGAAATGTCCCCTCAGTATCTCTAACTTTCTTGAAGAGATCTCTAGTTTTTCCCATTCTATTGTTTTCCTCTATTTTTTATTGTAAGGGATTTGATTTAGGTTGTACCTGAATGGCCTAGTGTATTTCCCTACTTTCTTCAGTTTAAGTCTGGATTTTGCAATAAGGAGTTCTTGATCTGAGCCACAGTCAACTCCTGGTCTTGTTTTTGCTGACTGTATAGAGCTTCTCCATCTTTGGCTGTAAAGAATATAATCAGTCTGATTTCAGTATCAACCATCTGGTGATGTCCATGTATAGAGTTGTCTCTTGTGTTGTTGGAAGAGGGTGTTTGCTATGACCAGTGCATTCTCTTGGCAGAACTCTGTTAATCTTTGTCCTGCTTCATTTTGTTCTCCAAGGCCAAACTTGCCTGTTAGTCCAGGTATCTCTTGACTTCCTACTTTTGCATTCCAGTCCCCTATGATGAAAAAGACATCTTTTTTTGGTGTTAGTTCTAGATGGTCTTATACGTCTTCATAGAATCATTCAACTTCAACTTCTTTGGCATTAGTGGTTGGGGCATAGACTTGAATTACTGTGATATTGAATGGTTCGCCTTGGAAACTAACCAAGATTGTTCTGCTGTTTTTGAGACTGCATCTAAGTACTGCATTTTGGACTCCTTTGTTGACTATGAGGGCTACTCCATTTCTTCTAAGGGATTCTTGCCCACAGTAGTAGATATAATGGTCATCTGAATTAAATTTGCCCATTCCCGTCCATTTTAGTTCACTGATTTCTAAAATGTTGATGTTCACTCTTGCCATCTCCTATTTGACCACTTCCAGTTTACCTTCATTCATGCACCTAACATTTCTGAAAATAAATGATACAGCTTTAACACACTTCCAAATGCTGACCTGTTCAAAAAAATGGGGATTGTTTGTTTTTTTACATAGACTCATATCAATGCAAGAAAATATTCTTAATGCAAAAAATATTCCCCACTTTTATAAATCTATGTTTCTCTGCTCTTTTTCTCATTTTATTCCCCCACCCCCTCCCCCGAATGGGATGTTTCCCTTCTTCATTTTTCTTTAGGCATTTGATAGATTCTTGTGATACCAGTAAAGAAATGTGGGCTGGAGCCTATAATGTTGATAGATTTATAGCTGATGAATGATTTGAAATTGTTTGGATGAATATCTTCAGTAGTCTGCCAAAGTTTTCTCTCTCCTTTGACAATTTTTAGTATAGATTTGAATTAAGACACGGAAAGCATAATATACCACATTTTCAGATGACATGACATTGGGTGTGGGAGAGTTAGGTCACGTTATCTATTAAAAATCAGAATCCAGAAAGATGTTGTAACAAATGTATAGAAAAACCACAGGATAAATTTCACGATAGGCAAATGAAATCCTGACTTCCAAGTTAAAAAAAAATTGTTTGAATACTTTATACAATTACACAAATACTACATATCATTTTGTTCCAGTACAGAGATATAATAATTTATGGAATTAGATAAGATCATCTAAATTAGAAATAGATGAGACAGAATAAAGAAAATGAAAGATGGGGCAAAGAAGGAACCAAGAAAGGAGGTTAAAAGTCCCTCTAGTGATGATGTATGAGGTATGGGAAAGTGTATGAGAACCAAATTGATAGATACAATGTTCAAGATGACTGGACAGAACAGCATGCAACATGGCTCAGGATGGAGTCAAGGCAGGGCTAACAAGAAAAGGTCAGCTAATATTTAAATTCTAATTGATTGGTAAGTGGATTCTTAGAGCAGCATGAGAGGAGGGCTTCTGAGACTGGGTTTAGCAGGAACGGAGGTGGTCATACAGCAGTCATTAGTGGAAATGGGGTGGAGCAGCATTTGTGTTGGACCTTTGGCAATCCCAGGTGAAATCTTGCCATTTTATGCTAGCAAATGTATACACTCAGGGAGGCAGATGTCAAAACAAAACAGTCAGGGGTGAAGAAATTAGATAAGGTTAAGTGGAAAGTCCAGTGGTGGGCTCATTCAATGCCAATGTCAACTCTCTCTTAGTGCAAGGAAACTACTTGGACCATGTTTTATAGGGCCTGACGCCTCCTTCATAGGTAGGGAGGGATTTTGGTGGATGCTAGAATGTATTCGAAACATTTGACTTGGGAAAGTCACACAGTTAAGTGGAAAGTCCAGTGGTGGGCTCATTCAATGCCAATGTCAACTCTCTCTTAGTGCAAGGAAACTACTTGGACCATGTTTTATAGGGCCTGACGCCTCCTTCATAGGTAGGGAGGGATTTTGGTGGATGCTAGAATGTATTCGAAACATTTGACTTGGGAAAGTCACACTTTGATATGCATGCCTTTTACTTTGGAATTCCCCATGCCATCAGAAAGTCTTTATTTTTATTACGTTGCCTTCTGCTCCCATTTTCCATCCTGGAGTCCTTAGTCTCCCATCTATTTTATCATGGGTGTTGTTTAAGACAGAGTGGAGGATGATCTCTTCTGAAAGTTGCCAAGTCATATCTCTCCACTTTCCACCTACAACTGTCACCCTAGGAGTATAAAAGAGAGAGAAGTTTCTTGCATTGTGAATTCTGAGTTTAACTTATACAATTTCTGGGTGGTGGTTTCCTTCCTCAAAGGGTGGAACTTGAAGAGAGATTTACATGGAATAGATCACATAGGATGAAGGTTTACCAACTAAGTTCAGTTCAATTCAGTTCATTTCAGTTGCACAGTCGTGTCTGACTTTTTGTGAACCCATGGATCACAGCACGCCAAGCTTCCCTGTCCATCACCAACTCCCGGAGTTTACTCAAACTCATGTCTGTCGAGTTGGTGATGACATCCAGCCATCTCATCTTCTGTCGTCCCCTTCTCCTCCTGCCCCCAATCCCTCCCAGCATCAGAATCTTTTCCAATGAGTCAACTCTTCGCATGAGGTGGCCACAGTACTGGAGTTTCAGCTTTAGCATCAGTCGTTCCAGTGAACACCCAAGACTGATCTCCTTCAGAATGGACTGGTTGGATCTCCTTACAGTCTAAGGGACTCTCAAGAGTCTTCTCCAATACCACAGTTCAAAAGTATCAATTCTTCAGTGCTCAGCTTTCTTCACAGTCCAACTGTCACATCGATACATGACCACTGGAAAAACCATAGTCTTGACTAGACAGATCTTTGTTGGCAAAGTAATGTGTCTGCTTTTTAATATGCTATCTGGGTTGGTCATAACTTTCTTTCCAAGGAATAAGTGTCTTTTAATTTCATGGCTGCAATCACCATCTGCAGTGATTTTGGAGCCCAAAAAAGCAAAGTCTGACACTGTTTCCACTTTTTCACCATCTATTTCCCATGAAGTGATGGGGCCAGATGCCATGATCTTAGTTTTCTGAATGTTGAGCTTTAAGCCAATTTTTTCATTCTCCTCTTTCACTTTCATCGAGAGGCTTTTTAGTTCTTCTTCACTTTCTGCCATAAGGGTGGTGTCATCTGCATATCTGAGGTTATTGGTATTTCTCCCGGCAATCTTGATTCCAGCCTATGCTTCTTTTACCAATTAATTAGCTTTTGCTATATAAGACGTCACCAAAATTCAATATCTTAATAACTTTTATTATTTCTCATAATTTTGTGCATTGGGTAGCCATTTGTTCTGGTCAACTGATTTCTACTGCCCACTGGTTACTTAACTGTGACTGAGTTGGCTAGACCAACTCTCTCAGCTATCTGTTTGTTGGCTTTATGTCATTTGGGTGAGTATTGGCCTTGCAGTGTTCCCAAGAGCAAGAGAGAGCAAGTCCCAAGGCCCAAGTACTTTGCAAGTCTTTGCTTGTGTCACATTTACTATTTTATCATTGGCTAAAAATAACCACGATGGTGTGATCACTAACCTAGAACCAGATATCTTGGAGTGCAAAGTCAAGTGGGCCTTAGGAAGCATCACTATGAACAAAGCTAGTGGACAAGTCCCAAGGCCCAAGTACTTTGCAAGTCTTTGCTTGTGTCACATTTACTATTTTATCATTGGCTAAAAATAACCACGATGGTGTGATCACTAACCTAGAACCAGATATCTTGGAGTGCAAAGTCAAGTGGGCCTTAGGAAGCATCACTATGAACAAAGCTAGTGGAGCTGATGGAATTCCAGCTGAACTATTTCAAATCCTAAAAGATGATGCTGTGAAAGTGCTGCACTCAATATGCCAGCAAATTTGAAAAACTCAGTAATAGCCACAAGACTAGAAAAGGTTAGTTTTCATTCTGACCCCAAAGAAAGACAGTGCCAACAAATGTTCAAACTACTGCACAATTGCACTCATCTCACATGCTAGGGAAGTAATGCTCAAAATTCTCCAAGTGAGGCTTCAGCAGCACGTGAACTGAGAACTTCCAGATGTTCAACCTGGATTTAGAAAAGGCAGGGGAAAGCAGAGATCAAACTGCCAACATCCGTTGAATCGTAGAAAAAGCAAGAGGATTCCAGAAAAACATCTATTTCTGCTTTATTGACTACACCAAAGCCTTTGACTATGTGGATCACAACAAACTGTGGAAAATTCTCAAAGAGATGGGAATACCAGACAACCTTACCTGCCTCCTGAGAAATCTGTATGCAAGTCAAGAACCAACAGTTAGAACCGGACATAGAGCAATGGACTGGTTCCAAATTGGGACAGGAGTATGTCAAGGCTATATACTGTCTCCTTGCTTATTTAACTTAATATGCAGAAGACATCATGTGAAATGCTGGGCTGGATGAAGCCCAAGTTGGAATCAAGATTGTTGGGAGAAATGTCAACAATCTCAGATATGCAGATGACACCACTCTTATGGCAGAAAGTGAAGAGGAACTGAAGAGACTCTTGAAAGTAGGAGAGTGAAAATGCTGGCTTAAACATCAACATTCAGAAAAACAAAGATCGTGGCATCCAGTCCCATCACTTTGTGGCAAATGGACGAGGAAACAGTGGAAACAGTGACAGAGTTTATTTTGGGAGGATCCAAAATCACTGTGGATGGTGACTGCAGCCATGAAATTAAATGACGCTTTCTCCTTGGAAGAAAAACTATTTCAAGCTTGAACAGCATATTGAAAAACAGAGACATTACTTTGCCAACAAAGGTCCATCTAGTCAAAGCTGTGGTTTTTCCAGTAATCATGTATGAAGGTGAGAGTTGGAACATAAAGAAAGCTGAGCACTGAAGAATTGATGCTTTTGAACTGTGGTGTTGGAGAAGATTCTTGAGAGTCCCTTGGACTGCAAGGAGATCCAACCATTCCATCCTAAAGGAAATCAGTCCTGAATACTCATTGGAAGGACTGATGCTGAAGCTGAAACTGCAATACTTGCGCCACTTGAAGAGAAGAACTGACTCACTGGAAAAGACCCTGATGGTGGGAAAGATTGAAGGCAGGAAGAGAAGGGGATGACAGAGGATGAAATAGTTGGGTGGCATCACTGACTCGATGGACATGAGTTTGAGCAAGCTTTGGGAGTTTGTGATAGCAACCTGGAGTGCTGCAGTCTATGGGGTCATAAAGAGTTGGGCATGACTGAGCGACTGAACTGAACTGATTTACCAAAGCAAGTCACGATGACTACACCTGAACTGAAGAGGTAAAAATACATTCACTACCACTGGATCAAGGAGGGATATATCGATTCTATCCCTCCATTTTAAAAGACTCTGCTAAGTTAGACTGCAAAGAGGTGTGTGTAGGAATGAGTGGTCTCTGTGGTCATTTTTGTAGCCTGCCACAGAAGAGGGCACCTGCTTACCCATGTTGTACAGTCAAGTCAATCATTGCAGAGTGTCCTCCCATCACTGTGTTTAAAAGTGGACCTGGAATCCTACTTTCGCAGTGAAACACTTTCAAAGATGTTTAAGGCTCTTAAGGAGGGTTTATTCCTTGATATTGGATCACCACTATATAATCACGTTGGAAATCTAGTTCTAAGTATTCAACTTTAAAATGACCTTTGAAAATACAACCCATTTGTAATTTGAGGGCTACGACTGAAACCGAGTTGCAGAAGAGGACTAGTGCCTTTCTTAAAATACCCAAATCATTCTGTACTCTTGACAGCAGGAATTGTTTTCTGAGGTAGATACAGATGATAACCTTCTGGTCTGAGTGTGAAGTTTGCTATTTCATTTTTTGGCTAGTTATAGTCAGAACTGCTATTTTCACTGTAGAGCCAAATGATTATTTATACTTCTCCTGGATCGTTCTTTATGTACCATTAGCAATGACATGCAAAGCACAAGGGATTGAATATTTACATCCAAAATTCTGAAGTGAATATTCTCTCTTTGGCAGATACAATTGCTCAGGGTTGTGAGGCCCAGTAATAAAGAACCATATGTCATTTATGGATTGGATGTCGCTGCAGCAATGGCTTTCAAGCAGCTGAAGATCTAAATGTCCCTGCTTTTCACTCTGAGTGTGGCTGAGGTTGCTTTGGTGTTACCTGTTAAAGACATTTGGAAAATGATGAAGATATCTTTCTTTGAATTTTCCTAATGGCTAATCCCTCAGAGTTGTTGTTTTTTAAATAAATGGAGTATTATAATTATAGCATGGGAGGATTAAGGGTTCAATGCAAAAAGTATTTCTTAGGCATTTAGGAAGATTCTGAACTTGAGGTTGCTCTGATGATGTATGGAGCAGAAGGCATGTTCCTTGGCTTCAGCCAGCTTGTGTACTAATCAGATTGTAAGAGAGGAACATAAATAATTCCAGCAGTGTCCAGAATATGCTGAGTCCCAAAAAAGAATGCAAAGAAGGGAGTATCAAGTTCAAAGAAAGGAAGGAGCAATATCATTCAACTTACATTCATAGCAATGAGGACGTGGCTTTTAATCATTGATTTTCTTGTCCCCTTGATGGCAGAAGCTTGGACTTCCCTGGGTTTTATCATCTCCGTTGCCTTTCAAAGTGCCTGCCACCCAGTAGAATAGATGTCAATGACTTTATGCAAAATGAATGAATGGATGGATGGATTGATTCACTTAGCAGGAGGAAGAGAAACTGTGGATGTGCAGAAAGTTGCAAGGTGCTTAGAAGAATTGGCAGACAGCAGTGGATTAGGGAGAGAGTGTTTGTGATGGAGGGCACAGACTGAGCAAAGATTTGAAACAAGGAAAGTACAAAACAATTAGGAGAAAAATAATCCAGTTTGGCTGCAGTGTGGGAGGATGCATTTATATCCTAGAACTTTTGGTGTAAACTTCATCAAGCCATGAATGGTGCTTCTTAGCTCCTGTCCTCTTTTCCCTTAAGGGATGAACATCAACCATCCATTGTGTCCTTGATTCCAACTGGAGATTTGGGTAGAGTGATGCAGAGAAATAACAGGGAGAAGAGCTAGCAATGACATCAATGGTTCCTGAGCCCCTAGACAAGGGACCACCATCATCATAATAATAATGACAATAATGGCTCCAAACTTATGAATTCATACTAATTGTCAGGCACTGTGTTAACTACTTAACATGACAATCTTATTTCATTCTTCCAACAGCCCCAATTTTTGCTTTGACAAAGAAAAACAACACATTCTGCATAGAGATATTTGAATGTATAAGGTAGTCACATTTTTTTAAAGCCTAATTTTATCTTCATGAAACTAATATCACGGCATCTGGTCCCAACACTTCATGGCAAACAGATGGGGAAACAATGGAAACAGTAACAGACTTTATTTTGGGGGGCTCCAAAATCACTGCATTTGGTGACTGCAGCCATGAAATTAAAAGACGCTTGCTCCTTGGAAGAAAAGTTATGACCAACTTAGACAGCATATTAAAAAGCAGAGACATTACTTTGCCAACAAAGGTCCATCTAGTCAAGGCTATGGTTTTTCCAGTAGTAATGTATGGATGTGAGAGTTGGACTGTAAAGAAAGCTGAGCACCAAAGTATTGATGCTTTTGAACTGTGGTGTTGAAGAAGACTCTTGAGAGTTCTTTGGACTGCAAGGAGATCCAAGCAGTCCATCCTAAAGGAAATCAGTCCTGAATATTCATTAGAAGGACTGATGTTGAAGCTGAAACTCCAATACTTTGGCCAGCTGATAGGAAGAACTGACTCATTTGAAAAGACCCTGATGGTGGGAAAGATTGAAGGCAGGAGGAGAAGGGGACAACAGAGTATGAAATGGTTGGATGGCTTCATTGACTCAATGGACATGAGTTTGAGTAAACTCTGGGAGTTGTTGATGGACAGGGAAGCTTGGTGTGCTGCATTCCATGGGGTCACAAAGAGTTGGACACGACTGAGTGACTGAACTGAACTGAATTTTATCTTCCCTTTATGTGCATGCATCCTCAGTCACTCAGTCATGTCTGAGTCTTTATGACCTCATGGACTGTAGACTATAGCCCTTCAGGCTGCTCTGTCCATGAAATTTCCCAGGCAGGAATACTAGAGTGGGTTTGCCATTTCCTACTCCAGGGGATCTTCTTGACCCAGGTATCGAACCTACATCTCTTGTGTCTCCTGCATTGGCGGCCATATTCTTTACCACTGGGCTACCTTTGAAGTCCTTATCTTCCCTTTATAGTCCCCAATAACTTTCACATATTATTTGTTCTTATTAAATTCATACTGATAGCATATATTAGTTTTTATGATAGAAGCGAGGTAGTTCAGCACAGTGGTTAATAACATGGATTCTGCGAGTATATTTACTACCTAGATTAAAATTCTGGCTTAGGCACATTCTGTGTCTGTGACTGTGGGCAGGAAATATATCCTCTCTGTATCTTAGTTTACTAATCTGTAAAGTATAAATAATAACAGAAGAACCTATTTCATAGTGTTGCTATGATAATTAAGTGTATCGTTATTTGCAAAAGACTTCATGAACACTCTATAATTGTTGGCTTTTATAACGATACAATGTTCATTTTACAAATGGGAAAACCAAGGCACAGGAAGGCAAAGAAACTTGCCCTGGAATATATATATGTACTGTATATATATATATATATGCTGCTGCTGCTGCTAAGTCGCTTCAGTTGTGTCCGACTCTGTGTGACCCTGTAGATGGCAGCCCACCAGGCTCCGCCGACCCTGGGATTCTCCAGGCAAGAACACTGGAGTGGGTTGCCATTTCCTTCTCCAATGCATGAAAGTGAAAAGTAAAAGTGAAGTCACTGGGTCATGTCCAACTCTCAGCTACCCCATGGACTGCAGCCTGCCAGGCTCCTCCATCCATGGGATTTTCCAGGCAAAAGTACTGGAGTGGGGTGCCATTGCCTTCTCTGATATATATATGCATTCCTTATCCATTCATCTATCAGTGGAAATTTAGGTTGCTTCCATGTCTTGGTAATTGTAAACAAAACTGCAGTGACTACTTGGGTGCAAACAACTCAATCAGAAACTTGTCAGAAAATCTAAAAAGGGATTCCTCCAAAGAAGATGTACAGATGCCCAAGAGGCAGAAGAAAAGATGCTCAACATCACTAATATTAAAGAAATGCAAATCAAAAATACAATGAGATATCATTACCTCACACCAGTCAGGATGGCCATTATCAAAATATCTGCAATGAATGCTGGAGGGGTGTGGAGAGAAGGGAACCCTCCTACACTGGTTATGGGAATGGTAACTGCTATGGTCACTATATGGAATAGAATGGAGGTTCCCTAAAAAAAATAAAAATGGAGCTACCATATGATCCAGCAATTTTACTCCTAGTTATATAGCCAGAGGAAAATGTGGTTTTATTCCATGGAATATTACTCGGCCATGAAAAACAATGAAATAATGCCACCTGCAGCAACATGGATGGACCTGGATATTACAATACTAAATGAAGTAAGCCAGACAAAGAAAGATAAATATCATATGATATTCCTTAGATATGGAATCTAAAAAATATACTACAAATGAACCTATTTACAAAATGGAAACAGATTCACAAACTTAGAGAATGAATTCATGGTTGCGATGGGGAAGGGTGGGAGAGAGGGACATTGGGACTTTGGGACTGACCTGTACACACAGCCATATTTAAAATAGAAAACCAACAGAGACCTACTGTATAGCACAAGGAATGTGGACCAATATTCTGTAATAACCTAAATGGGAAAAAATTGAAAAAGAATAGATACCTGTATATGTGTAACTGAATCACTTTGGTGTACACTTGACACTAACACAACTCTGCTAATCAACTGTGCTCCAATATAAAATAAAAATTAATAATAAAAAACATTAATAAAAATAAAGCTGCTGGTACATTTAAGATAATGCAATTATTAAGAATCATAAAGAACCCAAGAAACAAAATGAACTGTTGGGTTTTCTTAGTTCCAAACAAAATACCACTCTAAAAACTCTGTTATATTAAAAAAAGAAAGAAAGAAAGAAAGAAAGACTAGAGAAGGAAAAAAAAAAACTCTGTTAATATTAATAAGGCCATTGTTAGCAAAATACATTTGGATTTCTTATTGGATTAATCATAAAAAAATAAAAGAAAGCAACTTGCCCTGAAGTAGTTAGCAAGCAGTGGGGCCCAGCATACTAAGTTCAGCGTACCACCTCCAAGACATGAAGGAACTAACTCTCTTATGGGCCTTTGATTGTCCATCAGAGTTGCATCTTTTATGGTTGCATACTTGACATAGTCTCAGTGGACTGACCCAGGCAGATAATCTTAAGTGAACTTTCTATTTCTTCCTGTTGGAAGAGTTTTTAAACTTACTGATAGATGCTTATGCTGAAGCTCCACCTGATGGAGCTCCACTTTGGCCACCTGATGTGAAGAACTGATTCACTGGAAAAGACTGATGCTGGGAAAGATTGAAGGCAGGAGGAGAAGGGGATGACAGAGGACAAGATGGCTATATGGCATCACCAACTCAATGGACATGAGTTTGAGCAGGCAGCTGCTGGAGATGGTGAAGAACAGGGTAGCCTGGCATGCTGCAGCCTGTGGGGTCAGACACGACCGAGTGACTGAACAACAGTGGTAGAAAAGCATGAACCTTGCTCTTCAGAGTGCTGATTACTCTTTCTGCACAAGGCATAGAAGTCAGGGTTCTAGAGAAACACCTGGCAACACTCTGTAGCAAAGAGCTTACAAACAGTTATAAATAGATGAAACGTATTCATGAGAAAATTCCAGAATAAGGCATATTTACTTCTATTTACCACTTACATAAAAAGAGAGATCAATCCCTATTTCACTATGGGCTGAAATGATTAGGAATGGAGACTCCTTTGTGGGGTAGGAGTTACCTTGAGTTTTGGAAGAGACAGCCAAGAATTATATCCCTAGGGGCACAGGTACAGGTAGATGCGGGAGGAGTGGGGTGTGTGTGTGTTGTGTATAGAGGACATGCCCACAATATTATAGGGAGAATATGTAGAGCAGGTCCAGAGGACAAATGTTATGACAGGCAGATTAGGATGAAGAAACAAACAGTAGCCTGAGGACCAATATCTAAGCTTGAAAGAATGTAGGAAATTGTGACCATAGGTCTAAGATGAAGCCCCCTGCTTCATCTGGCACTTCAGAGCACAGGTACCTTAATATTTCAATCCTGTTTTTTTTCTTTAGTTCAGTTCAGTTCAGTCGCTCAGTCATGTCTGACTCTCTGCGACCCCATGAATCACAGCATGCCAAGCCTCCCGGTGCATCACCAACTCCCGGAGTTCACTCAGACTCTCGTCCATCGAGTCAGTGATGCCATCCAGCCATCTCATCCTCGGTTGTCCCCTTCTCCTCCTGCCCCCAATCCCTCCCAACATCAGAGTCTTTTCCAGTGAGTCAACTCTTCTCATGAGGTGGCCAAAGTACTGGAGTTTCAGCTTTAGCATCAGTCCTTCCAGTGAACACCCAGGACTGATCTCCTTTAGAATGGACTGGTTGAATCTCCTTGCAGTCCAAGGGACTCTCAAGAGTCTTCTCCAACACCACAGTTCAAAAGTATCAATTCTTCGGCACTCAGCTTTCTTCACAGTCCAACTCTCACATCCATACATGACCACTGGAAAAACCATAGCCTTGACTAGACAGACCTTTGTTGGCAAAGTAATGTCTCTGCTTTTCAACATCCTATCTAGGTTGGTCATAACTTTTTTTTCCAAAGAGTAAGCGTCTTTTAATTTCTTTACGTAGGTTAACAGAAACAGGAACACTGCAATATTTGGGATGAAAGCTTTATATTTTCTATTTCTGTATCGTTCATTACTAAGGTATCCTATCAGTATGAAAGCAGAATGTGTGTTTGGGTCAGGGTTCTTCTAAAGGCAAAGAATAGAGGAATTAAACTCTAGAAGAATATCATCTAACTGTTACCACACTGTCCTGATCTTAAGCTTTGAAGTAAATGGCTTCTCTTTTGGTCATTTATTGACTTCCTCTTTGAAAGTTTTTTATTCCCATATAGCATCATTTTGCATACATCTTGCTAGATCTCTCTAGTTGATTGCTATTATAAATTTTGCCTTATTTTCTTACATGGTTCAAGCCAGTTTTTTTTTTTTTTAGTTAAAACACATGAATAAGTAATAAATAATTACATTATTGATCTCTTCTAGACATCTTTGCTGTATGTGAACTACCATTTCCTAAACTTATCATATTTGTGGGGTAAAAAATTTGCTGTAGCTTTACTGGTCTTGTATTAAAATTGTATTTTTATGACATTCCCTGTCTTCTTTTCTTAAATGCCTTTCCTATAATTTAATGAAAAAGGACAAAAGTAGAACAGAGGAAAGACACTGAAAAATGGCAATGGAGAGGATAAGAAAGATGCTCTTTAAATATAGTGACGATGAAAGATTAACTTTTTCAAGTGGAACCATATTTATAAAAGTTAAGTTTTTTTTGCTACTTTTAAAAATGTAGGATATAATATTTCTTTGAAATGATTTTTAAGGCTATTAATTAATTTTAAGCGCTCTTATCATTAAGTTATTTTAAAGGTTTATCAGAGTGGTTAAATCTGATGAGGAAACTAGTTTGTGAGCCCATATGTTTTCTGGTTTCTTCCAAATGTGATTAGAATTCAGTAACAGTTTGGCAGCCCCACAGAATAATTCGATGATATTGTTTACCATTTCAGGTATTTACCATTATAAGGCCTTTCTTAGCAACTGATTTTGCTTATGCAACTAATGTCATTAGGAGCCTCAGTGCTTGGTTATCATATTTTTTAAGTCCAGAGTACTTGAGGTCCATGAGTAAGAGTGCTCCAACTGTATTCATGTTAGTAGTTTTAGCCTGGGGATCAAAGTTTACATGAATTAGGGTCTGCTGATAACCTGGACATTTTCACATTTTATATTGTGAAATACATGTAAAAATATAATATATTGTGAGTACATTCGATGTACTCCTTACAAAGTCACATTGTCATCCCTCCTTTGAGATGAAGACTCCGAGACACAGAGAGGTTAAGATATCTACCCAAGTTCACAGGGATAGTAAATGACAGAGCAGAAGGTGACCTTCAGTTCAGTTCAGTTCAGTCGCTCAGTCGTGTCTGACTCTTTGCGACCCCATGAATCGCAGCAGACCTTAGATGAGTCTAAATGAGGACTGCCATCTTTCTGGGAGATCTATTGCCTCTGCCTGAATAAGAGGAGTNAAGGTGACCTTCAGTTCAGTTCAGTTCAGTCGCTCAGTCGTGTCTGACTCTTTGCGACCCCATGAATCGCAGCAGACCTTAGATGAGTCTAAATGAGGACTGCCATCTTTCTGGGAGATCTATTGCCTCTGCCTGAATAAGAGGAGTTTCTTTCTGTAAAGAAGCAGTATATAATGCAGAGATGGATTTGGGCAGCTGGTGAACCTGGAAACAAGGCTTGAGAGAATTTCAGGTCCAGAATCCTTCCCTTCTCTCCTCCTCCTCCCTTGCATGGCCACCTTTCTCCAGTCTATCACTTTCCTTTACCTACGCTCCAGTCTCTGAGGAGGATTAGCATGATAGTGAAGAGCCAAGGTAGATTCTGTAGGCAACAAGTGCCTGTGAGAAAATCTATAAATCCAAGACAAAGAACACCAGTTAGATTTTGAAGGTACTGAGCCTTGGCAGAAAACTGTCAGTTTGCACAACATGCTTTAGGGAAACACGTTTCCAGGCAAAATAAAACCAAAGCAAAATTTAAGCTGTCTGTAAACCTGGGAATCTATAGACATCTACGTGGGGGATAGATGCAGAAAAGACACCCTGACTGTTGGAGAACGTAGTCAAGACCAGACACAGCAATAAAATCAGTCCAGATGAAACTGGGGCTCTGTGCACAACTGCTCTATCTCTAAAGGCTAGGATAGCATGCTCCCAAAAGTGCCAGGATGGTTAGTGGTAGAGGAATGAGATTTTCTCATTCAAATCAGAACTTTCCCACGTATGTCATGTCAAGTGAAGACAACTCTGTCTCAACTTTTCCATCTGTAAAGTGGGAGGAACAATGATACCTACTTTGCAGACCTATATTATTGGAGTTTAGTATATACTTGGAATGAGACCTGCTACATAGAAAGCCCCATGTGTGGATTGACTCTCGAACCTGCTACTGAATTGCCTTTTCATGTAATCAGTCAATAAAGCCCTGAAAATACAAGACCTCCTTATAATCCTTCATGTGACAAAAATAAGGAAGGTCACTTGTACCAAAAAAATGCATTTCTAAACCCCATAGCAATGATATTACTTCTCACTCACTACTTTGATGGATTCTTCAGTGGGCAAGATAAAATGGAAACTGGCATTGTATACTTGCCTGCAGCAACCACTATTATATGTGGACCATCATCTGTGACTTGCCAAAATATGGTTGAATTGATTCACTCCTAATCTTCTGACAGTTCTTTCAATATTAGTTCTTTAAAGTGCAGTCACTGAAGACAAATACAATTCAGCATATTTCTCTCTCCTCTCTCACTGTCTCTCCCTCCCAGCTATAAATCGTTATCTATTCACTGGATAAACAGCATCTAAATTCCCTGGTGCCCAACAGCCCACTGATTTCACTCAAAGGTTGTCTCATCCAGCTCTGAATCTGGAGTCTGGTGTCTGAATGGCCAGCAGGATTTATTTTCCCCGGTGGCTAGACCCAATCTATTTTACCCAGGCATACCACTTTCTACAGAGGAATAATACATGAGGTAAAATTATTTGCTTAAAATGAGTGAACCCCATCAATGAACTGCATTTTATTTTGTTATCAGAGAACTAGCTGCCTGCTAGCCCTGCCCATCAGCATATGGCCTCTCTGACCTTTCTGACTTCAGTTCACAATGGATTGCACTTTTCACTAGTCATAGCCTAGATACTCAAATCAGTGTCATGGTTCCATACCCAGAGGCTCTGACACCCCTAGGCACCAGACTTGTGGGGATAAGGAGACCCCATTACAGGCACTGTTTCAACTAACATGAGCTTCCCACTTGCTTTCTATTGCTTCATTTAGAGTTGGCAGGCAGTGTGACTTCAGGAAAGCATAAAGAAAGCTGGGATTATATCTTGGCTCTGCCAATTTCAGGTGGTGACAATGTCAGCAGAAGTTTTGACATATCAGAGCTTCAGTTTCTGAATCTGTAAAATGAAGATAAATACTATTTTATTCAGCATTTTTTGAAGATTAATAGAATTGCTGGAAGTTGTGTCTAGCATAATGCCTGCCACCTAACAGGTGCTGGTCAAATGTTTCCTATCTTGTTTTTCTCCTTCCTGTCCTCCTTTCCCCCCCTTCTTTCTTTTTTTCCCCATCTTTCCATCCTCTTTCTTCCTCACATATAATTTTCAGTTTGCCTGGGGCTCCTTTTGTGATTCTAAGTGATCACTTCTGGGGTAATTGTCACTTTGGGGGCCTGAGATGTGGCCCCTAAAGCTTGAACATCAGTCTAAGTCTTGCCCATCAGCCTTCAGCCTCCCTTCCTACCCATGGGACACTCCCCTGCAGAGATCAAGTCTCTAAGTCTGATTTTCTCCAAAACTTAATAATCAGTTTACTTCACCCCTAAGATGACTCTTGTTATCTCTTGGACAAAAATTTAGTAGATGTTTAAAAAGTGCTTGATAAATTGGACCTATGATAGCCAAGCTACAGGCGCTCATGGAGATAAAGATTCTAGGCACTAAGTGTTTTGTAGTCCTGATAATCAAATGTGTCCACAAGCCTGAAAAACAACTGGGTGTCAGGTTAAGAGCTTGGGTTCTAGAATCACATTGGCTCATCTCTGCGTCCTCCAACAAATGTCTTAATTTCTCTAAATCTGAGTTTTCCCATCTGTTAATAGGTGATAGTAAGGTGGTTTTGGAGCAAATAAGAAATGACCCCTAACATACTTAGTGCAGTCAGTTGGCTAAACAGTGGCTAGTCCTGAGATAATCTGAAAGAGATCTGTTATAGCCCCAACCCTAACCCGATTCATAAGTGTAAACCCTTGTAACTGTAATAGTTAAAGAGTTTTTAGACAGGTGATTAAGTTGAAATAAGGTAATTAGGGTGAGACCTAATCCAATATGAATTGTGTCCTTAGAAGATAAGATTAGGGAATAGATACAAACAAAGGAAAGGAAGAAGGAAAGGGCACCCCACTCCAGTACACTTGCCTGGAGAATTCCATGGATGGAGGAGCCTGGTGGGCTATAGTCCATGGGGTCGCAAAGAGTTAGACATGACTGAGCAACTTCACTTTCACATACAAAGGAAAGACCATATGCAGGCGTAGGGAGAAGCCAGCCATCTGCAAGCCAAAGAGAGGGGGTCTCTGAAGAAACCAACCCTACCAACACCTGAATCTTGGATTTCCAGCCTCCAGAAATGTATGAAAAAAAACTACTGTTGTTTAAGCTCCCTAGTTTGTGGTACGTCATTATGGCAATCCTAGCACTGTCACTCGAAATACCAGGCTGGATGAATCACAAGCAGGAATCAGGATTGCTGGGACAAACATCAGCAACCTCAGATATTCAGATAATACGACTCTAATGGCAGGAAGTGAAGAGGAACTAAAGAGCCCATTGATGAGGTTGAAAGAAAAAAGTGAAAAAGCTGGCTTGAAACTCAACATTCAGAAAACTAAGATCATGGCATCTGGTCCCATTACTTTATGACAAATAGAAGGGGAAAAAGTGGAGGCCATGACAGATTTTATTTTGGGGGGCTATGGATGGTGGATGGTCCAAAATCACTTTGGATGGTGACCGTGGCCATGAAATTGAAAGACCCTTACTCCATAGAAGGACAGCTATGATAAACCTAAATGTATTGAAAAGCAGAGACATCACTTTGCTGACAAAGGTCTGTATAGTCCAAGCTATGGTTTTTCCAGTGCACGTGTGTCCAGTTGTTCACTTGCATCCAGTTCTTTGCAATGCTATGGACTGTAGCCTGCCAAGCTTCTCTCTCCATGGGATTTTCCCAGCAAGAACACTGGAATAGATTCCCATTTCCGCCTATAGGAGATCTTCCTAACCCAGAGATCAAACCCACGTCTCTTGCATCTCCTGCATTGGCAAGCAGATTCTTTACCACTGAGCCATCTGGGAAGTCCATGATTTTTCTAGTAGTCATGTATGGATGTGTGAATTGGATCATAAAGAAGGCTGAGTGCCAAAGAATTGATGCTTTAAAAATTGTGATGCTGGAAAGGACTCTTGAGAGACCCTTGTACTGCAAGGAGATCAAACCAGTCAGTCCTAAAGGAAATCCATTCTGAATATTCTTGGAAAGAATTGTTGCTGAAGCTGAAGTTCCAACACTTTGGCCACCTGATGTGAAGAGGCAACTCATTGGAAAAGACCCTGACCCTGGGAATGACTGAAGGCAATAGGAGAAGGGGTAGCAGAAGATGAGATGGTTAGATAGCATCACTGACTCAGTGGACACAATTCTGTGCAAACTCCAGTAGATAGTGGAGGACAGAGGAGCCTGGCAAGCTGTAGTCCATGGGGTTGAAAAGAGCCAGACATGATTTAGTGCCTGAAAAACAGCAACAAAAAGCCCCACCGTACACCAGGGCTGTTTTCCCCCAGCCCTATGATCCTGAAGAGAACACTGCACTCAGCCTGGGCTCAATCAATGATGACATGTTTGAATTCAACAGACTGAACGTTTTTCTCTTTCCTCTTGGAGTTTTACTCCCTGGTGACTAACATCTCCCAGTCATAGGCTGGCCATGTTTCAGACTAAGCTCCTGCTTTGCATGAGGAAGCCCCTTTTGAGCATCTTTTCAACACCAGTATCTTAATCCATTTACTGTTTGCCTTGGTTTGCCCCTTTATTTCCTTATGAACCAAGAAAACTGAGCTTTGATTGTTTTCTCAACAATTTGGCCATCTACCTGTGTGAGTTTTCTGGTTTGCCAGAAATAGGGACCTAGTTGCTCCATCTGTATTCTTGGATTCTGACCCACTGCCACATCTGACCTAGGTTTTCCATGTGGGCCCTGAGTACTTTCTAAGTTTCAGTGGCTCCAGCGCCTATATAATTGAGGAATGGGAAAAGCACATGTATTCTAACATTAATTTGAGTGGTGAGTGTAGTTAGTATAGCTGTGTCACACTACCCATGGACACATGAAGAAATTGAGGCCCAGTCAGGGTCAGTACCTACATGGTCAGTATCACACTTCAGTTTGCTTCTCAGTAGCACCAAGACCTTCCTGTTCCTGCACAGAACCTTTCACTTTGCCTTCCTGCTTCTGACCCTTACCTTTGCTATAACCTCCACAGTCTACCTGGGTCAGCTGATAAAGAATCTGCCTGCAATGTGGGAGACCTGGGTTCAATCCCTGTGTAGACCCCCTAGAGAAGGGAATGGCTACCCACTCCAGTATTCTGGCCTGGAGAATTCCATGGACTCAGACACGACTGAGCGACTTTCACACACACACCACAATCTACCAGATCATTCTAATAATTAATTGTTTGACATTCCCAAAACATAGTTTCTAGCTTGGTGTCCATGTCCCAATATATGCCTCTATGTGGTTCCATACAGATCAGCTACAGTCTAATGCAAGGGTCCCCAGCCTCTGGGATCTAATACCTGGTGATCTAAGGTGGAGCTGATGTAATAATAATTAAATAAAGTGCACAATAAATGTAATGCACTTGAATCATCTGGAAACCATTCCCCCAACCCTCCAACCCCAGTACATGGAAAATTTTCTTCCCACCACACTGGTTCCTAGTGCCAAAAAGGTTGGAAAACTACTGGTTTAAGGAATCTCTGACCCTGAAGCTATACCTCTGAGTATGGATAAAGAAGATCAGCATTTGCTGACGAGATCTGGAAGTGACTTAAAACAGAATTGTTTTGCTACTCCTTGGACACTGAGTTTCTCAAACTTACCTCTAGAAGTAAGATTACCAGGATACATAATAAGCTCTATAAATGGCAGAGAGGAATTTATGTCATGAGATCTAAAAATTCCTAGGTGGCCTTGTTCTATGATGACTATGCCATATGTCTTGTGTGAGATCGGATTTCCTTAGAGATGCAACATGGTCGTTGCATGAAAGTGGTTCATAAGAGGAACGCAAGGAGTCAGAATTTGAGCACTTGAAATAAATCTGAAGGAACAAAAGCAGGCTAGATCTAGGAAAATATCTAGGAGTCAGTAGGCAAGTCAGAATGGGGAACCATTTGGGCAGTCTGATATAGGAACAGGCATAGGAAAAGGAAGTATGTGACTTAGACACATTATTTTGTGAACTTTCTGTGAAGTCATTAATTGTTTCTTGCCTCAGTAAATCCTCTTTAAAAAAATAATAGGTTGGACAAGTTGCTCTCTAAATTCTATTCTATTTCCCCAACACTAATCTGTTTTATTTGTTAAGTACCACTGTCAGAGCACATTAGCAGTACAGCTAACAAATATAAGTTACCAGCACTATTAAGTATTTGACATCTGAGACCAACTTCTTTTCTAGAAGAAAAATTATTTTTTGTATGGTGTTTACTAAGGCTAGAGCAGGTCAAAATCCAGGTGTAAGGGCTGGTCTTGGAGAACACTTCTGAGAGCAGAAGGTGACCCATGGATACTCATTTCACATCTCTAGTAACTTGTGAGCTATTTGGCCCCATGGCAGTGGGTCGGCAGTGCTTTTGAGGCTTTGGCACTGAATTTGACTTTGTCAAACCATGAATCAAGGCTCAGGAGGATTTAAAAACAGATGACAGCTACACGCGGAGTTTTCTGTCCACAGAATGACAGTGGGGGAGAAGGGTTTGACTACACTGGAAGCAAAATCTTTCTGAACCAATAAGATGAAGTGTTACAAACAGTGAACCATTAGTTCAAGGTGAACCAGTTAGAACACTCCCCCCGGCCCAACCCGACCCAAATCACTACTGCCCTTATGTTTACTGGAGAGATTATTCTTCCTAGGTCACCCTCCTTAATCCTTGCATTTGCTTCAAAACGTGTTAGAACATTGAGCAAGACAAAAGTAAGGTGATATCTACACCCTCAATATGATATTCCCAGCACTTTTCAGCTTTGACTATGTGTTAATCAGATTTATGCTATCTTTCTCAGGACCAGATACATAATCTCCTGAGCCTAATGCAAGATGAAAATACAGGGCTCCTTGATAGCTCAGTCAGTAAAGAATCTACAGACCGCCTGCAATGCAGGAGACCTGGGTTTGATCCCGGGCTTGGGAAGATATCCTGGAGAAGGAAATGGCAAACCACTTTGTATTTTTGCCTGGGAAATCCCATGGACAGAGGAGCCTTGCAAGCACAGTCCATGGGATCACAAGTGTTAGAAGTGACTTAGAGACTAAACCACCACCACCAGTTCAAAAGTGAAGAACTTAAAGATGGTGCTGGCACAGGATTAGTCCAAGTACAGATCTCTTCTGAGCATGAGGTTCTGTGTGACTGTACAGGCTGGATGTCTGTGGAGCTGACACTTATCCTGTCTCCCAGTCTTCTGTTCCTGGAAAGGAGCCTGTTCAAGTAGGGTGATGGTTTTCATCTCTGAGCTGTTGGACAAATCCACTCAAGCGAGCTTGTGTATACCATTCTCTGTCTTGTACTGTCTTGTTAGGAACCACAGACAATTTTGCTGAAGCAAGGAAAAGGCATCAGAACAAATTTGACAGTGTTTTCTGGTTCACATTTTCCATTGTGAGGCATCCTCAGGTTGCCAAGATGTTCCTATATATGCTGCCTCTAAACCAAGTGTTCTTAATGAAGGGTGAAAATCAGGATTACTTGGGATGCTTCTTTAAAACATACTCCTCAGAGATTCTAAATCTGCCAACATAGTTTACATAGGGTATTGAAAAGTCTTTGAGCAAAATATTGGTAAAGAACTACTTGAAAGTGATTCCATTTATTTGTTTTTGAGGAACTTATGTTTATATATCTATATATTCCACCTACCTCCTTGATGTTAGAATCTGTTGAAACTGACTTTTTTTTTTTTTTTTCCCAGAGTGCTTTAACGTTTTCTTCAGTGAATAGATTCTGGGTGGTGATGATTATCCACTTTGACACAGAGTGAATTTATTTGTGACCTGCTTTCATGGAGGTCACAAACTAGTTATTGCAACCAACCAAGAAAAAAATAAGAGAAATGAAGAAATGCCACAAGTATTGGCAATATTTACTGCAGCATATGGCTAATGTGTAAAGAGGTAACAGAACGACATATCTCAGGGGATCATTCAAAAGGAAAATTACTTAAATTAACTTCTCAGGCAAACCAAATTATGCACCATGCCCCCTCCTGTAATGCTATACAAAGTCAATGTTTGTGGAGAGAACTGGGGACTATCAATCAAGTCTTTCATAAGAATGGTTGTGTCTGCAGGGATTTATTTTTTTCCTTTGCATTTTTGGCTTTTAGATGAATGAAGAATTTTTCTCAGCAAATTATTAATTACTCCTACTTGCCTGTCGAATTGAGTTCACTGTAGTTATGTAGGAGTCAATGGTATTCAAACTGCAGCTTTTGATGAAGTAATCGGCTGCTTCTGGGGCCTCTTTCAGCTGCCCTGGGCGTGCTTCACATGTAAACGACTGCCAAATGGATTCTTTCGACATTCCAGCCAATTAAAATACATTTAAAGTGCAGCTGGTGGAGAGGGAAGCCGGGTGATTGTGTGGAGAACTTCAGGGCAGAGAGACAGAAAACAAACTTTGCGGAACCCAGTTCGGGCAGCCCAGCCAGGGGTTGGGGGGCAATGGAGAAAGTCCCCCAAAGAGGGTATTTTTAGTTGCTGTCATCGTCAAAGATGACACTTTGAGCACCACCTTAAAAGACACAAAAGAGGGAAGCATGTTTGTTAGGGTGTCAGTTTTCTCCCCTTGCCTCTTGAAACTCTGTGTTGGCTGGTTGCCCAATGCGGTGCTGCATACAAATATTGACAGAACACAGCAGTGTTTGTTAAACCCGGTCTGGGGAAGCCAGTGATTAAAACTCTTGAAGGAAGATCCGAAAACCCCAGGAACTCTCCTCAATAGCCGTAGAACACTGACCGAATGCAAGAGAAAGCACTGAGTGGGCTAAAGTGAACATATTCACCGTCCCTGCTATGCCTTTTCGGTAAGGTCAGAATTTTCTTTTCTCTCTCTTTTTTCTTTAATGTTTCTTTTGGTGTGAAGGCAAGAGCTTCCAACATGCTAAGGAAGTGCTCTGCTTCAGACCTCTGAATTGCAGAGCATAGTGTTTGCCTGTGATTTTTCTGGAGGGCTTGAGGGGATTGCAACGTGTAAATAGACACAGAGCATCACCCAGCACACATGTGGAGTCTGCCAGTGTTTTTCCAGAATTCAGGATACATTTTCTGTTGATCTATCCCAGTATTTGCTGCCTGTGTCCAAGTGTCCTGAGGTTGATTACAAACAGATTCCTCCTTTGAACCAATAGGTATGCTGTACGTGCTTGTTTCGTTTTTATTTTCATCATCAATGTCTTGTGCATTCTGCCACCAGCCCCTTGCCTATGCATGCAGAAAGTGTATTTTTCCTCCTGGGTTAATATTCAGTCTGACACAAGTGTTCTGTCTTACTCAAGCAAATCCCAAATGTTTGGAAATGCCTTGCTTTATCTCAGCTTTCCTTGGAGAAGCTGCTAACTTGGGAATTTGTTCTGAATCACTCTTATACTGGAAGAGGGCAGCTGTGGTTGCACTATCTCTATGGTTCTGCAAGCTCAGTAAATACCCGGCTCTGGGGGTTGGACTCCCAGGCCCATCTTATATTTCTGAGAATGTTTAGGAAGAGTAGGGCTGAGCAGGGGTATTGATTGCTATCCATCAATTGACTAATGAAAGACACACAAAGTTCCTGATTGTTTCCGATCCTAGCTTGTCATGTTTGGCCCTTTTTGGCTTTGGTTTTGTTCATTGCACAAAGAATCTTGCACATTTCATGGTGAAGGATCATGTTGCAGTGTCCTGAACTCAGTTCAGTGCTCTTTATTAATCTTTAATGTGCCAGTAGCTCTGAGGCTATGCCAAGCTGAGACTTTCCAAAACTCTTCAAGCTACCTGCTGCCAAGATAAACGGTGGTAGGCTCAGAAGGAATATTTTAAGGAAACTTTCAAGAGCAAAGTTTTAGCTATTAAATTTGTTAGGGGTCAATGAAAGAAATCTTAAATAAAAGAGATTTCAGAAAGGGCTGCTTCAGCTCTGCCCTCCATGTGAGAGACCTGCTGTTGGAGTGCATGTTCGCACACACACAGTGGTCTATGTTCTGTGTGTGGAGAATATAAGGTGACCTACTGTATGGGTGTTGGGTTGGGTTTATGAAGTGGGTGCTGTGTGAATGGAGGCATGCAAATGCAGAAGGCCTTTCTGCTCATGACAGTGTTGGAGTCCAGGGATAAACATGGCTACACATGTGGTGGCTGCTTGTCCCATATAACCATTTCAGACACAACAAATGAGCCAGTGATGGACAGCGCTCACAAGAGTACCTGTGGACAGAAGTGTAGCTATGTACAAAAGAAAAATGGCATGGTATACCTCAAAATATTGGGCCCTGGAGGTGATTTCAGAACTCAGATGAAATGGAAACTTACTGTGAGGCCTTGGAGAATGGAAAGCTGTGGCCTCTTGGGTCTGTCAGTTGCTCATGAGGCCAATGCAAGGTCATCAGTGTCGTGATCGTTTCTTGGGGATGCAGATAAGAGTCAAATGGATCCTGCCTGTAGACACCAGTTCTGTAAGCAGAGGCTCCATCTGTCACGGTTGCTATGAGAAGAACACTGAATTGAAGTGAGAGGAGCTTCAAAGTCCTTTCTGATTTAGAGTCAATGATGTAAAGACTTTACACACACACTTCTAGACAGTGATGAGAAAGGGGCAAGGGTGAGGGAATCCTTCATTAAATGGGTTTTGTTGATTTTAGAGCCAAGCCCAGTCTTCTTCCTGTGGCCTAGAATAGGGTTGACAAGCTAGGCATCACAGACTAAATCTGATCACCATGACTTTTTTTTTTTTATAGATAAATTTTTATTAGACCCAACCAAACCCCTTTGCTGATATATGGTCCACAACTGCTTTTGTGCTATCACACCAGTACTCTTGCCTGGAAAATCCCATGGGTGAAGGAGCCTGGTAAGCTGCAGTCCATGGGGTCACAAAGAGTCTGACATGACTGAGTGACTTCACTTTCACTTTTCACTTTCATGCATTGGAGAAGGAAATGGCAACCCACTCCAGTGTTCTTGCCTGGAGAATCCCAAGGACGGGGGAACCTGATTGGCTGTCGTCTCGGGTCACACACAGTTGGACACTACTGAAGCGACTTAGCAGCAGCAGCAGCAACAGAATTGAATAGTTGCAACAGAGAGCCTGCCTTGGCAAGGTAAATCCAGGCATCAGGACTGAAATATCAATACAGGTTTCTGGTTATCATATTCATGCTGACTATCAGCAATGAATCTGTGGGTCTATAGATGATGATATAAAAGTAGGTAGGAGAGAACTAAGTAAGTAGTGATCAGGATATGAAAAGTTGCACTTAGGACAAAAATCCTAGAAGGTGGGTTATTTCTCTTGTAATTGTACAAACTTCCAGCCCCATAGAATTAACAATTTCAGATCTTTTTCAGTGTTGTGGAATGAGATTTCTATTGGGACTTTCAAAAGCTCACATATTCCTGGAAATATAGAAGGCATGCACATGTACAGAGGTATGCATTTTCTCAGGAAAGACCTGAAAAAGCCCCAGTATCTCACCTATTAGTGACATTGAGCCTCTGCACAAGCAGGGAATGAAAATTAAGAATTGTAAACAGCTGGCAAATTGAAGGTGTACCCTCTATACACAGAAATCCCCTCAGCAAAGCCTGGAACTTATTGGCTGAGGGCATTATTACTATTATTTTAAAAGAAGCTTTCAGCCATTAGCTGGCCACTAAGCTAACCACACATGACAATGAATGCAGACTCTATGGTTAGAAAAGTCACTAAACAAATAGGAAGAGTAATTACAGCAACAACAAACTGAAACAACAAACCATAGTTGGGGGAGTGATATGATTTCAAGAATTGATGTTTTATATTATTTTAAATGTCCAGTTTTCAAAAAAAAATTAATAATGAGACATGTAGAGAAACTGGAAAGTGTGTTCTATTCACAAGGAAGAAAAGGCAGTCAATAGAAATTATCTTTGAGGAAGCCCAGATATTAGATTTACTAGAGCAAGACTTTAAATCAGTGACCATAAAAATGTTCACAGAACTACAAGAAATCATGTATAAAGGAATAAAGGAAAATATGAGAACAATATATCACTAGAGAATATCAATAAAGGGATAAAATTTGTAAAATGCAGCCAAATAGAAATTTTAGAGCTGAAAACTACAATAATTTAAAAAAAAATCACTATTGGGTTCAACAGCAGGTTTAAGTAGACAGAAGAAAGAATCAGAAAATTTGAAGATAGGTCAAATGCAGAGTACATAATGAGAAACGCTGGGCTGGAGGAAGCACAAGCTGGAATCAAGATTGTCAGGAGAAATATCAATAACCTCAGATATGCAGATGACACCATCCTTATGGCAGAAAGTGAAGAACCAAAGAGCCTCTTGATGAAAGTGCAAGAGGAGAATGAAAAAGTTGGCTTAAAGCTTGACATTCAGAACACTAAGATCATGGCATCTGGTCCCAACACTTCATGGCAAATAGATGGGGCAACAGTGGAAACAGTGGCTGACTTTATTTTGAGGGGCTCCAAAATCACTGCAGATGGTGATTGCAGCCATGAAATTAAAAGATGCTTGCTCCTTGGAAGGAAAGTTATGACCAACTTAGACAGCATATTAAAAAGCAGAGACATTACTTTGTCAGCAAAGATCTGTCTAGTCAAGGCTATGGTTTTNCTATGCAGAGTACATCATGAGAAACGCTGGGCTGGAAGAAGCACAAGCGGAAATCAAGATTGCTGGGAGAAATTATCAATAACCTCAGATATGCAGATGACACCACCCTTATGGCAGAAAGTGAAGAGGAACTCAAAAGCCTCTTGATGAAAGTGAAAGAGGAGAGTGAAAGAATTGGCTTAAAGTTCAACATTAAGAAAACTAAGACCATGGCGTCTGGTCCCATCATTTCATGGGAAACAGATGGGAAAACAGTGGAAACAGTGTCAGACTTTATTTGGGGGGGCTCCAAAATCACTGCAGATGGTGATTGCAGCCATGAAATTAAAAGGCACTTACTCCTTGGAAGAAAAGTTATGACCAACCTAGATAGCATATTAAAAAGCAGAGATATTACTTTGCCAACAAGGGTCCATCTAGTCAAGGCTATGGCTTTTCCAGTGGTCATGTATCGATGTGAGAGTCGGACTGTGAAGAAGGCTGAGCGCCGAAGAATTGATGCTTTTGAACTATGGTGTTGGAGAAGACTCTTGCTAATTCCTTGGACTGCAAGGAGATCCAACCAGTCCATCCTAAAGGAGACCAGTCCTGGGTGTTCATTGGAAGGACTGATGCTGAGGCTGAAACTCCAATACTTTACCCACCTCATGCGAAGGGTTGACTCATTGGAAAAGACCCTGATGCTGGGACGGATTGAGTGCAGGAGGAGAAGGGGACAACAGAGGATGAGATGGCTGGATGGCATCACTGACTCAATGCACATGAGTTTGGGTTAACTGCAGGAGTTGGTGATGGACACGGAGGCCTGGCGTGCTGCAATTCATGGGGTCACAAAGAGTTGGACACAACTGAGAGACTAAACTGAACTGAATGCGGCCAGATACCATGATTAGCTTTTTTAATATTTAGTTTTAAGCTGGCTCTTTCACTCCCACCCTTCACCCTCATCAAGAGATTTTTTTGTTCCTTTTCACTATCTGCCATTAGAATGGCATCATCGCTCCTGAACTGGTTGATGTTTCTCCCACCTATCTTAATTCCTTGTAACTCATCGAGCCTGGAATTTCTCATGATGTGCTCAGCATACAGATTAAACAAGAAGGATGACAGCAGACAGCCCTGTCATACTCCTTTCTCAATCCTGAACCAATCAGCGTTTCCATACAGGGTTCCAACAGCTCTTCTGGACCTGCATATAGGTTTCTCAGGAGACAGGTAAGATGGTCTGGTATTCCTGTCTCTTTAAGAGCTTTCTACAGTTTGTTATGATCCACACAGTCAGGTGGCGCTAGTTGTAAAGATCCCCTCTGCTAATGCAGGAGACATAAGAGACACTGGTTCAATCCCTGGGTCAGGAAAAACCCCTGGAGAAGGAAATGGCAGCCCACTTAAGTATTCTTGCCTGGAGAATCCCATGGACAGAGGAGCCTGGCAGGCTGGAGTCCATAGAGTCCCACAGAGTCAGACACAACTGCAGTGACTTAGCAGGCACGTAGTGAAAGGCTTTAGCAGAGTCCATGAAACAGAGGTAGATGTTTTTTCCTGGAATCCCCTTGCTTTCTCCATGATCCTGCAAATGTTGGAAATTTGATTTCTGGTTCCTCTGCCCTGTCTAAACCCAGTTTAGATGTCTGGAAGTTCTTGGTTCAAGTAATGTTTAAGCCTAGTATGCAAGATTTTAGGCATAACCTTACTAGTGTGGAAGGTGAGTACAATTATCTGATGATGTGGACATTCTTTACTACTACTCTTCTTGGAAACTGATATAAGGATTGACATTTACCAGTCCTGTGATCACTGCTGGGTCTTCCAGATTTGCTGATATAGTGAGTGTAACACTTTGATAGCATCATCCTTTAGGGTTTTGAATAGCTCTACTGTAATTCCATTGCATCCACTAGCTTTATTGACAGCAGTGATTCCTAAGGCCTACTTGACTTCACACTGCAGAATGTCTGGCTCTGAGTGACTGACCACACCTTTGTAGTTATCCAGTTCATTAAGATCTTTCTGTACAATTCTTCTGTGTATTCTTTCTGTCTCTTCACGATCTCTTCTGCATCTACAAGGTCTCTACAGTTTTTGTCCTTTATTGTGCCCTTCTTTGGGCAAAGTGTTCCCTTGATATTTCCAGTTTTCCTGAAGAGATCTCTAGTCTTTACCTTTCTGTTGTTTCCCTCTATTTTTATGCACTGTTCATTTAAGAAGGCCTTCTTGTCTCTCCTTACTATTCTTTGGAACTCACAGATCACTGCCTTGTGGTGGTGAAGGGGCTTATGTAATTCAGTGAAGCTATGAGCCATGCTATGTAAGGCCACCCAAGATGGACAGATCATAGTGGAAAGCTCTGACAAAATATGATCCACTGGAGGAGGGAATGGTAAATCATCCCAGTATACTTGCCATGAGAACTTCAATTAAGTATAGATGATAATATTTTACTGTTCTTTTGTGAATAACTACTTATAAACACAGATAAAATGCAATACAGTTTAACACTAGAAAATGTAATTTAATTCACTACATTAATAGACCAAAAAAAATGGTGGATCATCTTATCAGTTCAGTTCAGTCATGCAGTAATGTCCACCTCTTTGTGACCCCATGAACCACAGCACACCAGACCTCCCTGTCCATCACCAACTCCCGGAGTTCACCCAAACCCATGTCCATCGAGTCAGAGATGCCATCCAACCATCTCAATCTTTGTCATCCCCTTCTCCTCCTGCCCTCAATCTTTCCCAGAATTAGGGTCTTTTCAAATGAGTCAGCTCTTCACNGCTGGGAAAGATTGAGGACAGCAGGAGAAGGGGATGCCAGAGGATGAGATGGTTGAATGGCATCACTGACTCAATGGACATGAGTTTGGGTAAACTCATGTTGGTGATGGACAGGGAGTTGGTGATTGACAGGGAGGCCTGGCGTGCTGCAGTCCATGGGGTCTCAAAGAGTTGGACACGACTGAGCAACTGAACTGAACTGAACAAATGAGATTATTCAATCTGAAAAGAGAAAGGAGAAAAAGAAGAAAAATTAGCAGAACTTTGATGAGACAGTATCAAGTATACCAATATACATATAATGAGAATCTGAGAAAGAAAGGAGAAGCAGAAAGGGACAGAAAGAATATTTGAAGAAAAAATGGCTGAAAACTTTCCATATTTGGTGGAACGTGGGAATCTATATATTCAAGAATCTCAATGGATCTCAAGTAGAATAGATTCAAAGAGGTTCACTTTGAAACAAATTATAGTCACGTTGTAAAAAATCAGAATCTTGAAAGCAGCAAGAGAAAAACGTCATGTTATGTATAAAGGGGTCTCATTTATACTAATAGGTAGTTTCTCATCAGAAACCATGGAGACCAAAAAGCAATGGAATAATATAAAGTACTGAAAGAAAAAGACTGTCAACTTAGAATTCTATATCCAGCAAAACTGTTCTTCAAAAATAAGGGTAAATTAAGACATTACCTGGAGAAGGAAATGGCAACCCACTCCAGTACTCTTGCCTGAGGAATCCTCTAGACAGAGGAACCTGGTGGGCTATAGTCCATGGGGTCACAGAGTCAGACACAACTGACACACACACAAGATATTACCAAGTTAAAAATCTGAGAGAATCTATCACTGACAGAACTTTCCTTCCTTAAATTACTAAAGGAAGTCCTTCAGACTGAAATAAAAGGAACTAGACAGTAACTTGAATTTGCACCAAAAAATAAAGAGCATTGCTAAAATATAAAAGGCAGTTTACATGTATTTTTGTTTATACTTCCTTTCTTTTCCTCTTGCCTGATTTAAAAGTCATGTGCAAGCTATAAGCATAAAACTATATTGATGAGCTTATAATATATAAAGATGTAATGTGTATTACAATAAGATGACAAAGGAGACTAGCTCTATAGAAGTGAAGTTTTTGTACAGTGTTGAAATAAACCAGATATTAATTCAACTAGACTATTATATTAGATAATCTAGATAAAATAGACAAATTCCTAGACACAAAATACTGGAACTGACTCAAAAACCAAAATCTGAACAGACTTTTAACAATAAAAATATTGAATTAGTTATCAATAGACTTAACACAACGAAGAGCCCAGGCCAGGTAGTTACCTATTCTAACAAAAAAGAAGAATTAACACTAATTTTTCACAAATGCTTACAAAAAATAAAAGAGAAACACTTTCCAGCTGAGTCTATGAAGAGGGTATTATTGCCCTGATACTAGGGAAATAAACAAGAACTATAGCCTGATATGTCTTATTATTACGGACACTATAATTTCCAATAAAATACTAGCAAACCAAATTAAGCAACATATAAAAAGGATCATACTCTATGACTAAGTAAGATTTATTCCAGGAATGAAAGACTGGTTATGCATGTGAAAAAAATCAATGTAACACAACAACATATTAATGGAATAAAGGGGAAAAATATATGATTATTTCAATAGATGTATAAAAAGCACTTGACAATAGCCAACACTTTTTAATGGTAAAAGTCTCAACAAACTAGAAATAGAATTGTCTCAACCTGTTAAAGGGCACCTACAAAAATCTTACAGCTAATATTATATCCCAAAGAAAGGCAATGCCAAATAATGCTCAAACTACCACACAATTGCACTCATCTCACATGCTAGTAAAGTGATGCTTAAAATTCTCCAAGCCAGACTTCAGCAGTATGTGAACCGTGAACTTCCAGATGTTCAGGCTGGTTTTAGAAAAGGAAGAGGAACCAGAGATCAAATTGCCAACATCCACTGAATCATCGAAAAAGCAAGAGAGTTCCAGAAAAACATCTATTTCTGCTTTATTGACTATGCCAAAGACTTTGATTGTGTGGATCACAATAAACTGTGGAAAATTCTGAAAGAGATGGGAATACCAGACCACCTGACCTGCCTCTTGAGAAACCTGTATGCAGGTCAGGAAGCAACAGTTAGAACTGGACATGGAACAACAGACTGGTTCCAAATAGGAAAAGGAGTCCATCAAGGCTGTATATTGTCA
>SJYX01004151.1:224427-325653 GCA_006410675.1 Oreotragus oreotragus | reverse complement strand
ACTGTTTCCCCATCTATTTCCCATGAAGTGATGGGACCGGATGCCATGATCTTCGTTTTCTAAATGCTGAGCTTTAAGCCAACTTTTTCACTCTCCACTTTCACTTTCATCAAGAGGCTTTTTCGTTCCTCTTCACTTTCTGCCATAAGGGTGGTGTCATCTGCGTATCTGAGGTTATTGATATTTCTCCTGGCAATCTTGATTCCAGCTTGTGTTTCTTCCAGACCAGCATTTCTCATGATATACTCTGCATATAAGTTAAATAAGCAGGGTGTCAGTATACAGCCTTGACGTACTCCTTTTCCTATTTGAAACCAGTCTTTTGTTCCATGTCCAGTTCTAACTGTTGCTTCCTGACCTGCATACAGATTTCTCAAGAGTTGGTGATGGACAGGGAGGCCTGGCATGCTGTGGTTCATGGGGTCGCAAAGAGTCGGACATGACTGAGCGACTGAACTGAACTGCCCCATCAAATTATCTTAAATTGATTTATTCTTCTGAATCTTCTTTTAGTTTTGTCACCTTCTTAAAATATTTTTGATTTTCACAACAATCTTATGAAGCAGAAAGGATAAATATTTAAAATTCACTGCTAAGAAATGAGGTTCAAAAAGGTTAAAACCATTGCTCAAGATCTCAAACTAGAAAATTGAGGAGCTGGGATCTGAACCTACATTTTCCTGATAATACAGGTTAGTTCCAGTTATTACTGGGACTTGAGTCTGAGTTTACTGACTCAAAATCCACTTATAGCATACCATTCTATTCTTCTTCCAGAAGTTTAAGATGCCTAGGATTGAACCTGAATATGTCTTTTAACAAAGCAGCAGTGAGCAAAAGAAAAGGAAAATTCCTGGTAGAGGAATGATTGTGGTAAGGCAGTTGTCAAGGGAAGAGGTTTGGATGTAGGAGCAAAGTAGGGAGAGTTTCAAACCCAACATCTGCAAGGGATCTACAGGTGATATAAACAATGTAAGCCTGCCAGGAGTAAGAAAAACAAAATCATGATAATAAATGGAAATACCACTGGATTTCATTGTGGTAGAGACAGCAGGGATTCATGAGGAAGTAAGTGAATTGGAGAGCATGTCTTGTGAATGTCTAAAGGATATAGGTGTTACACAACACCAGTAATTGCTGCCACAAAAGAGCTAGCTCTGTATTTTAATTTTTAAAAAATTATTTAAAAGAAGCTGGAAATCTGTTTTTTAGGTCAAACCATCCCATTTTTAAATGCTAGCATTAATTTAAAAATAATATTGTGTAGGCTGACTAAAATATTGGGTTGGCCAAAAAGTTCATTTGGGTCTTTATACCATATTTACAGATATACTCAAATGAACTTTTTGTCCAACTCAATACATCCAAAGGCTATCAAAGCCCTTAGAGTTGCCTCAGTTTGTGATTTCTGGGACATTTCTGTCTTACAAGACTTCTTACTGATCAAATTCAGTTGTTTCCTTGATGTCTTAATTACATCACTATGATTCTTGACATTTGTCCTTACACATTTAGGAAAACATCTCGCTTTCATCTTCTTCACACTTACCTAAACCAGCCTCCCCTATCCTGGTTCTTTCTCAGCCTCTATCTAAGAGGTTGGAAGAGGAGGTTGCTCCTGAAAGGATTTCCCTATTGTATCCCCAGAACAGTCTGTGTAAACACTGCTGTATATGAGTGCCAAGGAATGACCCTCAGGGCTTGGGAAAGATGTGCATTAATTAAGTTATATTTCTGACTTAAGTTATTGCCTAGACCAGAACTTTTTCCAAGACTGTAAATGTATGGGTGGTGGCTTGGTGATACAAATCACTCAGGTTTTCTTTATCTAGGAAAAATCCCACCAAGAGGGGAAAGTTCAAGAGACATATGAGCAATGATGCAAATCACCATGTTAAATCTGCAGACTAGATTAAACATTTGACTGCAGTCTTGATCTGAAACTGGCAAAGACAAATGTCCTCCTAATCCGACAGGAAGCAGCACAACAAAGGCAAAATGTACACATATCTGACTCTCTCTTTTTCACACACACATTTAGTTTAGTGAACATTCTGATATATCTTTGGGACCATCTTCACTTTGGAGACAACCATCTTAGGGCTAGTTTATAATATTTAAGTATGTAATTTTTAATTTATAGTGTGTGTTTAATAATAATTCATTATAGAACATTTGGAAAATATCACAAATTATGTGGAAGAAGATGAAAAATTACATATAATCCCATCATCACCCAGAGACACTCACTCTTATAATTCTGGCATATGCTTGTACTTGTTTGAAAAAAAAAAACAGACAAAACAAATGAATAATGACAATAACAACAACAATAACAAAAAACCTAAAACCAAACAAACTCTTGACTTTATATGGAGAATTTGAATATCAAATAATAGATTTTGTGGTAAATTCATTCAAGATAAGTAAACAATGTGGAAAAATGGTGAGAGGTGAGGCTACATCAAGTCAGAATCTAACCCCTAAGTGGAAAGAATGCTTCCTCAGAAACATGGTTTGACTGAAGTGGTAAAGGTCAAGGAGGACAGAACTATCTGGGGTATTGGATATACTTACGGCAAATGAAACACATATGAAAACAACTTAGAGCTCCTGATAGAAATATACAGGATTCTTACCAAAAAAGACATCAGTTTAATGGTTTTAGGTGGGAAGAATTCTTATCCTAATCTAGTCTGAAGTCTCTTTCATTAGTCATACTATTTCTAGTACTTTCTGCCTAATCAATCAATCATCATAAATAAAAGCAACAAAAATCTACATTTTCAACACTTATTACATGTATACTTGTATGTAAAGTTTCAATGTGTACATTTTATATATGTACTTTATTATGTGTATACTGTTCCATTTAATTTTTTAGTAACTCCATTGAGATATCATTTATATGCCATTTAGAGTATATAACAGTGATTTTTAGTATCCTCACAGATTGTGCAATTATCACTACTACATAGTTTTTTTTAACTTATTTTATTGAAGTATAGTTGCTTATAATGCTGTGTTAGTTTCTGGTGTACAGCAAAGTAATTCAGTTTCATAAATAAATGTATATATGTATATTTATATGCTATATGAATGCCCACATGCTAAGTTGCTCCAGTCATGTTTGACTCTGTGTGATCCTATGGACTGTAGCTTGCCAGGCTTCTCTGTCCATGTAATTTTCCAGGCAAGAATACTGAAGTAGATTGCCATGCCCTCCTCCAGGATGTATACTATATATATGTGTGTGTGTGTGTGTATATGTATATATATATATATATAGACTTCCCCAGATGGTAAAGAATCTGCCTGCAATGCAGGAGACCTGCGTTTGATCCCTAGGTCAGGAAGATCCCCTGGAGAAGGGAATGGCAACACACATGCACACATGTGCATATGCATGTGCACACACACACACTTTTTCAGATTCTTTTTCATTTTATATTATTACAGTGTATGGCATATAGTTCCCTGTGCTATAAGTAGAACATTATTCATTCATTCTGTGTATAATAGTGTGTTTCTGTTAATCCCAAACTCCTAGTCCATCCCTCTCCCCACCCACAAAAGGAACTGATTGCTCTCATTCACTGTAAACAAATCCAGTACATTCTGGTACTGGACCCTTATCTGATGCCTGATTCACAAATAGATTCTTCCATTCTATGGCTTGTGTTTTCATTTTTTGATAGTATTCTTTGATCCTCAGAAGGTTTTTTTTGTGTGTGTCTAAGTATTATGCTTTAATGAACTCCTTAAATAGAAATGTCATGACAAAAATATACAATTGGAAGAGATAGGATGTCCTGTATATACTCCATACACACAGAAAACTATAAAGGAAGAAGTAGAAATTGGAATTAAAGAAGCAACAAGAGGAGGTGAGTGAGAAGGAGGTCTGTAGGCCATCTTGTTGGCACTGATAAACAGTAGAACTGATTCTCACAATTTACCAGTGCAATATTCAAAATTTCTATCTCACAGGAATGGAATTGCCCAAAAAGAGGCAGTTGTTTTGGATTGTTTTTGTTTCTTAATTCTTCAAATGAGAAGAAATTATTTAAACCAAACAAGGCAGAGTAAGAGCTGGATAAGGTTAGTACCACTCATCTGCAGTGGAACCTCAAGTCAGTGATCTTGTTTATGGGTTGGTGTATGAAAGTTGAGGCAGCAAGACCAGATAAGAAAAACAAAACTCTCCCTCACCCCAGACCACCCTCTGCCCTGCCCATGAGAAAGCCAGCAATTTCAACAGGATTGGGAGAGAATGGTATTTGCATTTCTTTCCTTGGAGTGATCCTCAGGAGATAGCCATGGTAGCTATTTCCTTAATAACTCCTGAAGATGGGATAGCTCATCCTGGAGGCCAGAGACTGTGGGAGCTGAGAGGCCCATCTGTACATCAGGCCTTCCCCTCAGGTAGCAGCGTTTTCAGAGCCTGATCTGGGTCACAGACATTCAGGCAGCAACAGCCCTGGGGGTAAAGGGCAAGTTCCCCAATGTGAGGGGAGCCCCTAATCCTGATCAACCAGGCTTTCAGAAGAGATAGCAGGTCGAGGGAGCCAATGAGAAGAAACTGGCAGCAGGGAGGGACTGTCTCAAGGACAAAGCTGATTCAGAGGTGTCAGAGCCCCTCTAGAGAAGAGCCACACAGAAATGGGGAGCCCAGGAACCATGAAGCTTGGCTGCTGTCTAGGGAGCCAGGAATCTGGGCAGTGTTCTGGGTCGTAGCCTCGATTATGAAATTGTAGTATTTGTTCACTGCTGTAGCATAAATTCCAGTCCCAGACAGATAGCTGTGGATAATAGAGTTCCCAGCCAGGAGCTGGGAGTACCCAGCAGTATAAACTTGTGTATAGTTTTTGAACTCACTTTTCATGTTCAAGACTCCAGAGTTTTTTTTTTTTTTTTTTTTGATAAGTCCAATTTATCTGTTTTTTTGCTTGTTCTTTTTTATTTCTAAAAATTCACTGCTTAATCCAAGGTCATGAAGATATACTTCCATATTTCTTCTAAGAATTTTATGTTTTAGTTCTTACATTTTGGTTTGTGATCCACTTTTAGTTAATCTTTGTATATAATATGAGGTAGGAAGGCATCAACTTCATTTTTCTACCAGGGCATACCCAATTGTTTCAGTGCCAAATATTGAAAAGACTATTATTGCCCAATTTAATGTCTCGTTTAA
Organism: Oreotragus oreotragus; assembly: GCA_006410675.1. Taxonomy (NCBI): domain Eukaryota; kingdom Metazoa; phylum Chordata; class Mammalia; order Artiodactyla; family Bovidae; genus Oreotragus; species Oreotragus oreotragus. The sequence goes on along the minus strand of SJYX01004151.1, from coordinate 320,459 downwards.
TTTGCACACTAGTCCAATGAAGTAGAATTATTGCCCCTGTTTCCAGAAGAAGAAACTGAGACTTAGCATGGTTAGTGACTTGTCTGAGCACTGAAGAATTCCGAGTAAGAAGAAAAATTTAATTGGGCTCCAAGGGCAGGGTTCTTTCAACAATATCAAAATGGGCATATATGTCATGCCAGCTGATGGTAAAAGAAAAACATACAAAAAAGAAATTGAACAATTTTTTTTTTCCGTTAAATACAGTCTTCCTGAGGAGCTATGTGTATCAAGAGCTCCAGGACTAGGAAAGATAAATAAGCATAGTTCTTATTTTTAAAAGCTGACAATAATACAGTAAAAATAAGGGATTCCCTATGGATAGAGAAGCCTCATATGTAGGCTGCAGTCTATGAGATTGCAAGAAGTTGTACACAACTGAGAGACTTCACTTTATTTTTTGCTTTAGGATGGCTGCAAAAGTCATAGTTTGGGTCACAGCAACAGAAAGCAGCTTACAGAGCCACAGTCAGCAGAAACCTGGAGAACCAGCAAACAGGCCAGAACTGAGGCAAGTCCAGTCACTCATAAGCAGGAAGCCAGGGGCTGCCTTGAGTAAGCCACAGGGCCAGGACATCAGGGCCATTGTGGAATCCCACTGTGGACACTATAAATGAGCTTCTTTGTCTCCAAGTCTTTACATCAATAGGTTTAGATCCAGAAAAAGGTAGGGGAATGAGTGGCTGGTTGAGCCTGAGATGTGTTGTCTTGCTGTGTGGGCAAGAGGCCAAGGGGCATTCCATCCAGCCCTTAGTACACACAGTGAAGTATCCTCCAAAATAAGTGGAGGACGCTGGAAATGAAGGGCTTCCCTGGTGACTCAGTGGTAAAGAATCTGACTGCCAATGCAGGAGACACAGTTTCAATCCCTGGGTCGGGAAGATCCTTTGGAGAAGGAAATGGCAACCCACTCCAATATTTTTGCCTAGAAAATCCCATGGACAGAGGAGCCTGGTGGGCTATAGTCCGTGGGAATCACAAAGTGTTGGACACAGCTTAGCCCCTAGCAATAAGAACATGCTGGAAATGCCCACACCCAAAACGGGAAAAATCACTCTTCCCTCTGCTGTTCCAGTTGTTTTCATTGTATCAGTAGTTACAGAACCAGTCTCTGTTATTTTTAGTTCTCAATATTTCACATGACCCATTTTCTAATGAGAATATAATTTCTTAGTGGTTAGGACCTACTAGTATTTTATATGCCACTACTTTGCATCTCTCATTGTACTCTAAAAATAGGTTCACAGGATATATTTTTAAATGACTGATGATTCCTAGCCTACCCCAGGGACCACAATCCAGTCTTCAAAATCCACATCTGAATTCTGTATAGCCATTTTCTAATCTCAAGTCTGATTTTCCTTCCTGCTCCATATGATCCTGAGGACCCTACCTCTACCATTGGTTGAGCATATACATTTGGTTGGGCTTTGTTAGGGGAGATTCTGGACCAAGTCATAGCTTTCACCTAGCACAAACATTTCTACTAATACTACCTTTGTTTTGAATGCTCCAATTCTTTAAGGTAGTTCTTTTTAGGGCTTCTTTCATCCATCAACATTCTGTGGAGTTTTGGGTTCTTTCCCTTGTTTATCACCAGGGGCCAGAACTGTTTGTCTTTTCTGCTTTACTAACCTCAAGGGATGTGAGTGGAATCCCCCAAATAGCTGAGCTCTGACTCAGAGCTTTGAGGACCTTCTGCCTCACCCTCTCCTCACTCCCTTCATCACTTTCCAAAGTTTACAAAGCCCTAAGGTTGTGTGATCCACTCACAATTAAAGTATCTTGACTGCATGGCAAAGTAACATCAGGTTCTTATTTTACTCATACACATTCAGGGTGAAGGCTGATAGATAACATGAAAAGCATTCATTTGTTGTTCTGTCATGTCTTGCTATAGTGCTTCTTGTCCTTGGAGCTACAGGCTATAGTGTCACTTGACTTTTTTGAGAAAGTAGATGCTCACCATTAGCCTTTGGAAAGAGCATGCAATTTTCCTGAGGGACAGAAAGATGGAAGGCCAAAGTCAGAAAAGATGAATAAAGGCAGTCATTAATTTTTAAGAAGTTCACCAAAGGTTCTGTGCTAAGAGAGTATTTTTATCTTGAGCAGCAATGGTTCCCCCTGATGGAGTGAAAACACATTAAATGAGATTCAGTGGTTTGAACTGTCAATATCATTCATTAATGGATGGATAATACATGTAGCCAGCCACCTCCTCTTTTCCCCTAGAACATGCACTCTTGATCAGCAGTTGTATTGCCAGGCTTGTTCTCAGTTATTGAGAGGCCTGCAGAAGGTGGTGGGGGGAAGTTGGTCAGGACACACAATGAGGTGTGTTTAATGTTATAAGGAGACAAAGTTATTCTGTGATGGTGGTGGTGGTGAAGGGAGAATTGGTTGGAGGGAAAACATCTCTTGTTTATTAGCATTTGAATCAAAGGAGAAATAAAAAGACATCTTTAAGTAAAATCCTATTTGTATTTAGAGTCCAGACTGTTGAAGACAATCACACACTTGACAACTTTTAATTTGTACTTGGATTGTTGATAATTCTTTACTCCATTAAGACAAGATCCTTTCCAGTACCATGTGTGTCTAGAAAGAAACAATTCTGAAGCAAGAGAGTTGTGAGAAGGAGGGGAGGGGTGAAGATTTATCTTTATTATTTCCCATGATTATTTTAGGTTTCTCTCTCCTGTCTTGGAGGTTACACTCCAGACCTTATGTACCAGGCAACTGTCCCTGTCCCATTGTTCAGATCTGCTATAAGAATCCTAATGATAGGTTTCCATTAATATTTTCTCATTGAGCACCTACTGTGTACCAGACCCTATTCTAACAACTAACCATAACAATAGTTACTGTATTAATATTTATCGGGTGGCAAATGCTTTGTGTATCTCACCTCACTTCCTCCTCAAAAGATGACTATTTTGCAGATGGGGCTCTTGAGACTCAGTGAAATTGATTTGTCCAAACCAAATAGCTAATGGGGGCTTCCCTGGTGGCGCAAATGGTAAGGAATCTGCCTGCAACACAGGAGATGGGTTCAATCTGGAAAATCCTATGGACAGAGGAACCTGGTGGGCTCCAGTCCAGCAAATAGCTAATGGATAGTAGAATCAATATTTGAACTCAAGTCTGATTTGACTATAGAAACCATATGCATTTTGTTGACTAACTTTTAATAACCGCCTTTGTCCTGTTTTTAAGGTGGACATTGCAATTGAATAGGGGAAGGGAGATACCTTAAAACCTTTGAAAACTTCTGAGGCCAAATACCTAACAACAGATCTGACAGAGTAGAGCAGGTTCAGCAGCCGAGGGACCCCTTGTGGATGCTATAATCTCTGATACTTTTGGTTACTAAGCTCTGTCCTCTATGGCCCCATCCTTCTAGCCTTGAATATACAGGCAGAATGTTTCCAATCTCTTCTGGCCCCCTGTACCTTTGGGACCCCCATCTGCTCAAATGGGCACCAAAACCATGTTGCTTCACAAATGGAATCTCTGAATTCCTGCTGGGGCTCTGTTCTCTCTTGACATACATATTGTTCCCAGGTCCTTGGCTAGTGTTTTCATTGTAATGTAAGACCATATTAGACAACAGAAACTTAAGATTAGAAATGAGTTCTCACTGTGGGCCTGATGGTTTATATTAATGAAATATAATTTCACCTCTAAGAAAAAAATGTGCACCTCATGTTACCTTAATTGATTACAGTAGGAAGTTAAAACTAGGTATTTGTGTAAAAACTTGCAGAAAAGAAAAAGGGAATAATTTCACAGTAGAATAGAATCACCTGTAAGATATGGGGGATGTCACTGCAATTGGGAGAGTATCTCTTCATAAGGTTGCCATGATCTCTTTAGCTGTAAGAGTAAGTAATTTCCCTTTATTTCCTCATTTATAAATGCCAGAGTTAAGCCCAAAGAAAGAATTAAATGATTGAGTGAATGATGATCAGTGTATACAGTTAAAAGTTCACAGATGAAGGCAGCTTTGGTTGAGTTGGAGTTGTAACTCAGTTGCTTCTGCTATGTGATGCATGAACTTGCCCCAAGACTCCAGTTGAAGGTTATGACACTTCCAAAATACTGAGAAGGGCTTAAGTAGGAACCTCTGTGATGGTAAAGATGGAAAATATGGCATTGATTCCTCCACCAATCTCACTGATCAAACTACTTGTGAAAGTTCAGCACCAGGGAGGAATACCTTATTCATTCAGAAACTATTTAGAAATTACTGGGTTTGATATTGTGCCAGGCACTGGAATGATTTTGTGAATATGAAACAATTGCTGTCTTCAAAAATGTACCATCAGTTGGACATAAGGAAAAGATAAGACATGAGCCCACATAGGCCCAGAATCTACAGAGTTGGGGCTCCTCAGGGAGAGCCAAAGGAATGGAAATGGAGTGTTTGGTGGCACAGGCAGGAAATTATTGCTCCTGATGCAGGACTGGGAAGAGATTGGGGTGAGTGCTACTATTTATCTCAGTCATCTTGGTCATCCTGAGTTTAGAGAGTTGAGGAATTTTTTTTTTTTTTTGAGGAAACTTTTAACTTGCATGTGATGAATCAAAAACAATGCCAGACCCAAAGACTAAGGAACTTTATGTCTAATCACCAACAAAACCATGACAACTGCCCCCTACCCCAACATTTACTTTGGAAAAATGATCAGAACACTCAGAGTCTTAATTATTTGATAAGTAAAATGGTAATAATGATAGATTCTTCCCGAAAGGTCGAAGTCTGGACCTCCTGATTTTGTTAATTTTCTTTCAGTTCTCAGGTCTGTGATGTTATGACTATTCAGGAGATAAAGGTAACACAAAGGTTGAGTTTTTGCAGAAGTGTGTTAATTGCTTGACCAAATACAGTACCTACCCTTGAAAATGTGAACAACAGCCATAGAAACTGTTTCTAGTTTCCGTTTCTATAGAAAGTAGTCCTAGATGTTGAATTCATTTCATTCAAGGCTAAAATGGTTTGCAGCTTTAAGAACAAGACAATTTGTAGAAATTCTGCATACTATTTAACCATCTGCATTTCTTGATGAGTTAAAGATAATGTACAATAGTGTTATCTTTAAAGGACCTTTTAAGGTCAGGCACTCATAAAAATGTGTTTGATAAATGAGATAGACTCATATTTGTTTATGGAAAATTCTCTGATTTATTTCATAAAATAGTGGGTTAGTAAGTATCTAATGAGTGCCCACTATGTATAAAGAACCAAACTGGGCTTTCTTGTATAGGAGCAGAGGAGTATAAAACATTCTTTTTACTTTTAAGAACTGTACCATTTATTTGAAATGAGGCATGCATCTGAGAATAATTATAGAGCAGCTTAGCAATACATTCTTTAATATGCTTTGAATCAAAGACACTCGTTACAATTGTTGGCAGAGTAAAGAAAAGAATAGAAAAGGAAAGATTACATTGAGTTTTGAGTCTTGAAGGAGCTGATAAAATGCTTTCCCAAGGCTGTGTATAATATTAAAATTCATTTAACAGCCTTCAAACCAGAGCTGGACACAGGTGGCAGCCAGAAGACAGACCATGGACTAATCCCTAATATTGGGAACATAGGATGCATTAGAACAAGAAAGGAAAAGTGAGGAAACTTCCCCTGGCAAAGCCTGATTGTGAACCAGGTACTTAAAACTTATTACTGTGATAATTCCATGTGATAATGTTCCCCCTATTACTGATCAGGAGACTGAAGTCCAGAGGGGCAAGGTAAAAAATTTATCACTTTTTAGGGCAAAACTTCTGAGGCCAAATACCTAACAACAGATCTGACAGAGTAGAGCAGGTTCAGCAGCCGAGGGACCCCTTGTGGATGCTATAATCTCTGATACTTTTGGTTACTAAGCTCTGTCCTCTATGGCCCCATCCTTCTAGCCTTGAATATACAGGCAGAATGTTTCCAATCTCTTCTGGCCCCCTGTACCTTTGGGACCCCCATCTGCTCAAATGGGCACCAAAACCATGTTGCTTCACAAATGGAATCTCTGAATTCCTGCTGGGGCTCTGTTCTCTCTTGACATACATATTGTTCCCAGGTCCTTGGCTAGTGTTTTCATTGTAATGTAAGACCATATTAGACAACAGAAACTTAAGATTAGAAATGAGTTCTCACTGTGGGCCTGATGGTTTATATTAATGAAATATAATTTCACCTCTAAGAAAAAAATGTGCACCTCATGTTACCTTAATTGATTACAGTAGGAAGTTAAAACTAGGTATTTGTGTAAAAACTTGCAGAAAAGAAAAAGGGAATAATTTCACAGTAGAATAGAATCACCTGTAAGATATGGGGGATGTCACTGCAATTGGGAGAGTATCTCTTCATAAGGTTGCCATGATCTCTTTAGCTGTAAGAGTAAGTAATTTCCCTTTATTTCCTCATTTATAAATGCCAGAGTTAAGCCCAAAGAAAGAATTAAATGATTGAGTGAATGATGATCAGTGTATACAGTTAAAAGTTCACAGATGAAGGCAGCTTTGGTTGAGTTGGAGTTGTAACTCAGTTGCTTCTGCTATGTGATGCATGAACTTGCCCCAAGACTCCAGTTGAAGGTTATGACACTTCCAAAATACTGAGAAGGGCTTAAGTAGGAACCTCTGTGATGGTAAAGATGGAAAATATGGCATTGATTCCTCCACCAATCTCACTGATCAAACTACTTGTGAAAGTTCAGCACCAGGGAGGAATACCTTATTCATTCAGAAACTATTTAGAAATTACTGGGTTTGATATTGTGCCAGGCACTGGAATGATTTTGTGAATATGAAACAATTGCTGTCTTCAAAAATGTACCATCAGTTGGACATAAGGAAAAGATAAGACATGAGCCCACATAGGCCCAGAATCTACAGAGTTGGGGCTCCTCAGGGAGAGCCAAAGGAATGGAAATGGAGTGTTTGGTGGCACAGGCAGGAAATTATTGCTCCTGATGCAGGACTGGGAAGAGATTGGGGTGAGTGCTACTATTTATCTCAGTCATCTTGGTCATCCTGAGTTTAGAGAGTTGAGGAATTTTTTTTTTTTTTTGAGGAAACTTTTAACTTGCATGTGATGAATCAAAAACAATGCCAGACCCAAAGACTAAGGAACTTTATGTCTAATCACCAACAAAACCATGACAACTGCCCCCTACCCCAACATTTACTTTGGAAAAATGATCAGAACACTCAGAGTCTTAATTATTTGATAAGTAAAATGGTAATAATGATAGATTCTTCCCGAAAGGTCGAAGTCTGGACCTCCTGATTTTGTTAATTTTCTTTCAGTTCTCAGGTCTGTGATGTTATGACTATTCAGGAGATAAAGGTAACACAAAGGTTGAGTTTTTGCAGAAGTGTGTTAATTGCTTGACCAAATACAGTACCTACCCTTGAAAATGTGAACAACAGCCATAGAAACTGTTTCTAGTTTCCGTTTCTATAGAAAGTAGTCCTAGATGTTGAATTCATTTCATTCAAGGCTAAAATGGTTTGCAGCTTTAAGAACAAGACAATTTGTAGAAATTCTGCATACTATTTAACCATCTGCATTTCTTGATGAGTTAAAGATAATGTACAATAGTGTTATCTTTAAAGGACCTTTTAAGGTCAGGCACTCATAAAAATGTGTTTGATAAATGAGATAGACTCATATTTGTTTATGGAAAATTCTCTGATTTATTTCATAAAATAGTGGGTTAGTAAGTATCTAATGAGTGCCCACTATGTATAAAGAACCAAACTGGGCTTTCTTGTATAGGAGCAGAGGAGTATAAAACATTCTTTTTACTTTTAAGAACTGTACCATTTATTTGAAATGAGGCATGCATCTGAGAATAATTATAGAGCAGCTTAGCAATACATTCTTTAATATGCTTTGAATCAAAGACACTCGTTACAATTGTTGGCAGAGTAAAGAAAAGAATAGAAAAGGAAAGATTACATTGAGTTTTGAGTCTTGAAGGAGCTGATAAAATGCTTTCCCAAGGCTGTGTATAATATTAAAATTCATTTAACAGCCTTCAAACCAGAGCTGGACACAGGTGGCAGCCAGAAGACAGACCATGGACTAATCCCTAATATTGGGAACATAGGATGCATTAGAACAAGAAAGGAAAAGTGAGGAAACTTCCCCTGGCAAAGCCTGATTGTGAACCAGGTACTTAAAACTTATTACTGTGATAATTCCATGTGATAATGTTCCCCCTATTACTGATCAGGAGACTGAAGTCCAGAGGGGCAAGGTAAAAAATTTATCACTTTTTAGGGCAAGGTTTAGGCTTGTCTCTACATCTACCAGGATGAAAAAAATCTGTATGAAAGGTAACAAATGATGCAAAGAAAATTGAATGCAGTTCATCAATTTATTCTCATACAGTCAACTAAACTAATTGATAGCAGTAATTGGCTGAGATCACTAGCCACTCCAACTGTACTGGAAATTTAGATAGAAACTGGGCAGACAATGGATTGCAAGCCTGAGAGACAATGTGTCTGTACTTCTTATTCCCTTAGTAGGCTTTATAAAGTTCTCTGGCCAAAAGGAAACTGCAGAGCAACTCGAAAGCTATATAAAGCAAATGTGTAATGCTGTTGGCAGTGTTTTGAAGGGAGCTACCAAGAATGCACACCACAGGGAGGAATAAAGAACTGATTTCTGGCTGAAATTCATTTTGGATGAAAAACTTTAATGGACAAATTCCCCATCAATATGTTGCTGCCTTCCATTTAATTGTCATCATTCACTATTCGATTTTCAGATCTTTCTGCGTGTATGTACATGACTCCGTAGGGAGGCTGTGGAGATTATGTTTTGAACTATGTATTCTCCTTCCTTAGAGAGTGAACAGCTGTCTAACTCAGCACTGTATCCTCTTCTCTTGCCTTGTGATTATTATTGGCTTTATTTAATATTCAATATAGATCTTGGTCTGGTGTTCCACCTTACCTCTTCCTGAGGAACCTGCATGCAGGTCAAGAAGCACCAGTTAGAACTGGACATGGAACAATAGACTGGTTCAAAATCAGGAAAAGAATATGTCAAAGCTGTATATTGTCATCCTGCTTATTTAACTTATATACAGAGTACATCATGCAATAATGGATGAAGCGCAAACTGAAACCAAGACTGCCAGGAGAAATATCAACAATGTCAGATATGCAGATGATACCACCCCAATGGTAGAAAGTGAAGAGGAACTAAAGAGCCTCTTGATGGAGGTGAAAGAGGAGAGTGAAAAAGCTGGCTTAAAACTCAGCATTCAAAAACTAAAATCATAGCATCCAGTCCCATCACTTCATGGCAAATAGATAGGGATATTGGGTTCCAAAATCACTGCAGATGGTGACTGCAGCCATGAAATTAAAAGACGCTTGCTCCTTGGAAGAAAAGCTATGACAAAACTAGACAGTGTATCAAAAAGCAGAGACATTGCTTTGCTGGCAAAAGTGCGTCTAGGCAAAGCTGTGGTTTTTTCAGTAGGCATGAATGGATGTGAGTTGGACCACAAAGAAAGCGGAGCACCAAAGAACTGATTCTTTTGAGCTGTGGTGGTGGAGAAGACTCTTGAGAATCTCTTTTACAGCTCGGAGATCAAAGCAGTCAATCCTAAAGGAAATCAACCCTGAATTTTCATTGGAAGGACTGATGCTGAAACTGAAACTCCTATATTTTGGCCACCTGATACTAAGAAATGACTCATTGGAAAAGACCCTGATGCTGGGAAAGACTGAAGGCAGGAGGAGAAGGGGACAATAGAGAATGAGATGGTTGCATGACATCACTGACTCAATGGACATGAATTTGAGCAAACTATGGGAGATTGTGAAGGACAGGGAAGCCTGGCGTGCTGCACTCCATGGGGTTGCAAAGAGTCAGACATAACTTGAACAACTGAACAACAACCAAAGATGTTTCTCCATTAAAATTTGAGAACTTTATTTTCCCTCTTCTGTCTTTCCTCATTAGGAATCACATGGGTGAATCAGTCCTTCTACTTTAATATGTAAATATGAGAACTAAAGTTTACATACTTATCAGGTGCCTTTCATGGCTTTTATAAGGTGGTGAGTCACTAAGCTATTCCTGAGTAGTCTTGCAGATCATGTCAGATCAAGAGATCATCCCACTAAGATTTTTTGTTTTGTTGATTTCTGGGGATGTCTCCAGTGATTGTTCTTGCCAATGGGCCATGAACTCTACTAGTGGGAGGGAAATGCTGGGTTATTGCAAAGGGTGTATAAATTCATATCTAATCCAAGCAGCAATACATGTACTACTATTTTTCAAAAGCATATAGTAGTAGGAGGAAAGAGTGGCGTGGGGTAAATTGGGAGATTGGGATTGACATATGTACACTATTGATACTATGTATAAAATAAATAATTAATGAGAATCTACCATATAGCAAAGGGAACCTACGGTATAGCAAAGGGAACTCTACTTAATGCTTTATGGTTACCTAAGTGGAAAGCAAATCCAAAAAATAGGGGTTATATGTATGAATATAACTGATTATTTTGCTGTACAGTAGAAACTAACACAACATTGTGAAGCTACTATCTGTGTGTATGTTAGCTGTTCAACCGTGTCTGACTCTTTGCGACACCATGGACTGTAGCCCGCCAAGCTCCTCTGTCCATGGAATTCTCCAGGCAAGAATACTAGAGTAAAGCATATAGTAGTAGGAGGAAAGAGTGGCGTGGGGTAAATTGGGAGATTGGGATTGACATATGTACACTATTGATACTATGTATAAAATAAATAATTAATGAGAATCTACCATATAGCAAAGGGAACCTACGGTATAGCAAAGGGAACTCTACTTAATGCTTTATGGTTACCTAAGTGGAAAGCAAATCCAAAAAATAGGGGTTATATGTATGAATATAACTGATTATTTTGCTGTACAGTAGAAACTAACACAACATTGTGAAGCTACTATCTGTGTGTATGTTAGCTGTTCAACCGTGTCTGACTCTTTGCGACACCATGGACTGTAGCCCGCCAAGCTCCTCTGTCCATGGAATTCTCCAGGCAAGAATACTAGAGTCGGTTGCCATTTCCTATACTCCAATAAAAACTTTTTAAAAGTATGTAATATATATGTGCATATACATAATACAGTATCATGAATTAATGGATTAAAATACCCTTTAAACATGTTGAAGTTTACTGAACTCATAGTAGGTTTAAATTATAATCTATTTTTGAATCAGCACATGCAAAAAAAATTAACATGTAGAAGGTCATGGAAGTTTTTGAGGTTAAAATAAGAAATTTCATAACAACAAAAAAAGAAAGTATGATCTTATGCTCTACCTCAATTCAAACCTGTTTAAAGCACTTACATCATTCATGACCTGGAGTATGGGCATAACAAACTTGATATACTTACTTTCTTTCACTTTACAAAGCAAAGAAAGAAAAGCCTGAAAAGGTTAATTTCCTTCCAATATTTATATATTTCCTTTCTTTCTTTTTCTGTTCTCATTGTGTCAACTCAAAATGTTTTGTCATTGTCTCTGATACAAAGAGGAAAGATAGTCATGTTTTATTATTTAATATATTTAGCCGTTGGTTTTGGGTAGAACCTCTTTCCTGTATTATGGAAGTATGCTTCTATTCTTGATTTACTTTTTTTTAATAAGCAAAAATCAGGAATAAATGTTGAATTTCACAAACATAATTTCAGCTTCCGATAAATGTGTATAAACTTGATTACTAGATCTCGTATTATATTATATCGTAGCAAACCATTCTCGTTTGTGATACTGTCTTCCTTTTCAAACTGCCGATCTTGATTACTTTTTTATTTGAGACATTATAAATGAGTCTGGCTTGTAGTTTTCCATTTTTATTAGTTACTAGCTTCATCAAGATTGCTATCAGGTTTATGCAAGTTCACAAAATGAATTTGGAAGATGTTCATCTTTTTCTGTGTTTTAGAAACTGTCTATATAGATAAAGCAGTGAAGCATAGTCTTTATACCCATGGTCTTTGGGGATATACACAGATGTCTGTATGAATCTGGGCTGTTCACTTGGAAGTTTCATAAAATTGGGCTAGTTATTCAACTTGTCTAAATATCATTTTTGTCACCTATAAAATGTAAACACAAGTACGTATCTTAAAATGTTTTGTGCAATTAAATAGGCAAAGCCCTTATTACGGTTCCTGGCTCATTGTGACCCTTAAATAAATGTGGCTTCTGTTGAGATAATATGATGAAAATGATTATGGTGATGATGATTACATTGTTATCATTGCATGGAAATTATCTTTCCCTTGAAGTTAGTCGTGTTCAACAGTGCAACAGTTTTCTAAAAAAAAGAATTAGGAACAATTTCCCTCAAGTTCTTCTTTAACTTGTCCAGTTTTCCTATTTTTATTTAGTTAATTTTAATAATTTTTTTTCAAGAGAAACTTGTCTTTAGACTATGGAGCTCTTCAAAATTGTTAGGCCAAGTAAAATGTGTTTTACGAATGATCCCTCTCTTTCTTTATCTCTCTCTCTATATATATATATTTATATTTATACATATTTCTATATGTATTCAATGAAATTATGAGCCATACCATGTAGGGCTGCCCAAGATGGACAGGTCATGGTGGAGAGTTCTGACAAAATATGGTCCACTGGAGAAAGGAATAGCAAACCACATCAGTATTCTTGCTTTGAGAACCGCATGAACAGTATGAAAAGGCAAAAAGATATGACACTAAAATAATTCCCCAGGTTGGTAGGTGCTCGGTATGCTACTGGAGAAGAGCAGAGAAATAGCTCCAAAGGAATGAAGAGGCTGAGCTAGAGTGGAAACAACACCCGGCTGAGGATGTGTCTGGGGGTGAAAGTAAAGTCTGATGCTGTAAATAACAATATTGCATAGGAACCTGGAATGTTAGGTCCGTAAATAACGGTAAATTGGAAGTGGTGAGATAGGAGATGGCAAGAGTGAAAATCGACATTTTAGAAATCAGTGAATTAAAATGGACTGGAATGGGTGAATTTAATTCAGATGGCCATTGAATCTACTATTGTGGGCAAGAATCCCTTAGAAGAAATTGGAGTCGCTCTCATAGTCAACAAAAGAGTCCAATATGCAGTACTTGGATGCAGTCTCAAAAATGAAAGTATGATCTCTGTTCATTTCAAAGGCAAACCACTCAATATCACAGTTCTGTTCAGTACAGTCGCTCAGTTGTGTCCCACTCTTTGTGACCCATGGAATGCGGCACACCAGCATTCCCAATCCATCAACAGATCACAGAGCCTGCTTAAAATTATGTTCATTGGGTCAGTGATGCCATCCAACCATCGATCCTCTGTCATCCCCTTCTCCTCCTGCCTTCAGTGTTTCCCAGCATCAGGGCTGGGAGTCAGTTCTTTCTAATGAGTCAGTTCTTCACATCAGGTAGTCAAAGTATTGGAGCTTCAGCTTCAACATCAGTCCTTCCAATGAATATTCAGGACTGACTTCCTTTATGGATAGATTTGTTTGATCTCCTTGTAGATCAAGGGACTCTCAGGAGTCTTCCCCAACACCACAGTTCCAAAGCATCAATTCTTCAGCACTCATCTTTTTTATGGTCCAACTCTTACATCCATACATGACTACGGGAAAAAACATAGCTTTGACTACACAGATTTTGCCAGCAAAAATAGATTTGTTTGATCTCCTTGTAGATCAAGGGACTCTCAGGAGTCTTCCCCAACACCACAGTTCCAAAGCATCAATTCTTCAGCACTCATCTTTTTTATGGTCCAACTCTTACATCCATACATGACTACGGGAAAAAACATAGCTTTGACTACACAGATTTTGCCAGCAAAGTAATACCTCTGCTTTTTAATATGCTGTCTAAGTTTGTCATAGCTTACTTCCAAGGAGCAAGTCTTTTAACTTCATGGCTGAGGTTGCCATCTGCAGTGATTTTGGAGCCCAAGAAAAAAAGGCTGTCACTATATCCATTGCTTCCCATCTAATTGCCATGAAGTGATGGGACTGGATGCCATGATCTTAGTTTATGAATGTTGAGTTTTAAGCCAGCTCTTTCACTCTTCTCTTTCATTTCCATCAAGAAGCTCTTTAGTTCCTCTTCGCTTTCTGCCATAAGGGTTGGTATCATCTGCATATCTGAGGTTATTGATATTTCTTCCGGCAGTCTTGATTCCAGCTTGTGCTTCATTCGGCCTGGCATTTTGCATGATGTGCTCTGCATATAAGTTAAATAAGCAGGGTGACAATACACAGCTTTGAAGTACTCCTTTCCAGTTTGGAACCATTCTGTTGTTCCATGTCCGGTCCTAACTGTTGCTTCTTGACTTGCATACAGATCTCTCAGGAGGCAGGTAAGGGGGTCTGGTATTCCCAACTCTTTTAGAATTCCCCACAGTTGTTGTGATCCACACAGTCAAAGGCTTTAGTATAGTCAATGAAGCAGAAGTAGATGTTTTTTTCTGGCATTCTCTTGCTTTTTCGATGATCCAGTGGATGTTGGCAATTTGATCTCTGGTTCCTCTGCCTTTCTAAATCCAGCTTGAATATCTGGAAGTTCTTGATTCACATACTGTTGAAGCCTGGCTTGGAGAATTTTGAGCATTACATTGCTAGCATGTGAGATGTGTACAGCTGTGCAGTAGTTTGAGCATTCTTTGGCATTGCCCTTCTTCGGGATTAGAATGAAAACTGACCTTTTCCAGTCCTGTGGCCTCTGCTGAGTTTTCCAAATTTGCTGGCATATTGAGTGTGGTGCTTTCACAGTATCATCTTTCAGGATTTCAAATAGATCAGCTGGAATTCCATCACCTCCACTAGCTTGTTCATAGTGATGCTTCCTAAGGCCCACTAGACTTTGCAAACCAGAATGTCTGTCTCTAGGTGAGGGATCTTACCATTGTGATTATCTGGGTCATTAAGACTTTTTTTGTACAGTTCTTCTGGGTATTCTTTTCAACTCTTCTTAATATTTTCTGCTTCTGTTTGGTCCATACCATTTCTGTCCTTAATTGTGCCCTTCTTTGCATGAAATGTTCCCTTGGTATCTCTGATTTTTTTAAAGAGATCTCTAGTCTCCCATTCTATTGTTTTCCTCTATTTCTTTGCATTGATCCCTGAGGAAGGCTTTCTTATCTCTCCTTGCTATTCTTTGGAACTCTGCATTCAGGTGGGTATATCTTTCATTTTCTCCTCTGCCTTTTGCTTCTCTTCTTTTCTCAGCTGTTTGTAAGGCTTCCTCAGACAACCATTTTGCTTTTTTGCATTTATTTTTCCTGGGGATGGTTGTGATCACTGCCTCCTGTACAATGTCATGAACCTCCATCCATAGTTCTTCAGGCAATCTGTCTATCAGATCTGATCCCTTGAATCTATTTGTCCCTTCCACTGTATAATCATAAGGGATTTGATTTAGGTCATGCCTAAATGGGCTAGTCGTTTTCCCTGCTTTCTTCAATGTAAGTCTGAATTTTGCAATACGGTGTTCATGATCTGAGCCACAGTCAGCTCCCGGTCTTGTTTTGCTACTGTATAGAGATTTTCCATCTTTGACTGCAGAAAGTATACAGAATCTGGTTTTGGCTCAATATTGACCATCTAGTGACGTCTATGTGTAGAGTCATCTCTAGTGTTGTTGGAAAAGGGTGCTTGCTATGACCAGTGTGTTCTCTTGGCAAAACTTTGTTAGCCTTTGTTCTGCTTCATTTTGTACTCAAAGGCCAAACATGTCTGTTACTCCAGTTATCTCTTGACTTCCTACTTTTGCATTCCATTCCCCTCTGATAAAAAGGACATGTTCTTTTTGGTGTTAGTTCTAGGTCTTGTAAGTCTTCGTAAAACCATTCAACTTCAGATTCTTAGCATTAGTGGTTGAGGCATAGACTTGGATTACTATAATATTGAATGGTTTGCCTTGGAAATGAACAGCGATCATCCTTTTGTTTTTGAGGTTGCACCCCAAAACTGCATTTAAAACTCTCTTGTTGACTATAAAGGCTACACCATTTCTTCTAAGGGATTCTTGCCCACAGCAGTAGATATAGTGGTCTTCTGAATTAAATTCACCCATTTCTGGGCATGTTAGTTCACTGATTCCTGAAATGTCAATGTTCACTCTTGTCATCTCCTGTTTGACAACTTCAAATTTACCTTGATTCATGGACTTAACATTCCAGGTTCTTATGCAATATTGTTCCTTACAGCAATAGACTTTCCTTCCATCATCAGTCACATTCATAACTGGCTGTTGTTTTTGCTTTGGCTCAGCTTCTTCATTCTTTCTGGAGCTATTTCTCCACTCTTCTCCAGTAGCATATCAGAGGTACCTACCAATGTCGGGAGTTCATCTTTCAGTGNTTGTTCCTTACAGCAATAGACTTTCCTTCCATCATCAGTCACATTCATAACTGGCTGTTGTTTTTGCTTTGGCTCAGCTTCTTCATTCTTTCTGGAGCTATTTCTCCACTCTTCTCCAGTAGCATATCAGAGGTACCTACCAATGTCGGGAGTTCATCTTTCAGTGTCCTATCCTTTTGCCTTTTCATACTGTTCATGGGGTTCTCAAGGCAAGAATTCTGAAATGGTTTGCCATTTCCTTCTCCAGTGGACCATGTTTTGTCAGAACTCTCCACCATGACCTGTCTGTCTTGTATGGCCCTACGTGCCTTGGCTCATAGTTTCATTGAGTTAGACAAGGCTGTGATCCATGTGATCAGTTTGTTTGTTTTCCCATGACTAACCCTTTCTCCTGGGTCCTGCTGTGCACAAGATTTTCTTGTGTGTGCCCTCCAGGCATCTGTTTCCCCAGTCCTGTTTAAGTTCTGTAATCAAATCCCACTTGTCTTCAAAGTCAGATTCCTGGGGGTTCTCAGTTCCTTTGTGGATACCCAGGTTGGGAAATCTGTTGTAGGCCTTAGAACTTTTGCAATAGTATGAAAATTTATTTGGCATAATTGTTCTTCAGTTCGTGAATCGTCTGCTCAGTGGCTCTCTGGTGGGGCTATGGGCGACCTCCTCCAAGAGGACTTATGCCACAGGTTGCGCCTCCCAGGTCTGCTACAGCAAGAGCCCCTGTCCCTGTGGCAGGCCTCTGCTGACCTGTGCCTCCACTGGAAACACTCAAGCACTCAAAGGCAGGTCTGGCTCAGTTCTGGTGGGGTACCTGGGTCCTGGTGTCCATAAGGTTGTGTTTGAGCCCTCCAAGCATCTCTGGAGGGTAAGAGGTTTGAGTCTAAATGTGATTTCCCACCCCCTGCTGTCTTGTTGGGTCTTCTCCTTTGCCCTTGGATGTGGAGTATCTTTTTTTGGTGGGATCCAACATTCTCCTGTCAATGGTTGTTCAGTGAGTGGTTAGTTGCAGTTTTGGAGTTCTCTCAGGAGAAGATGAATGCATGTCCTTCTACTTGACCATCTTTAAGAGGCCAATATCACAGTAATCCTTGTCTATGCCCCTACCACTAATGCTAAAGAAGCTGAAGTGGAATGGAGACCTACAAGACCTAGAACTAACACCAAAAAATAGATGTTTTTTTCATCATATGGGAATGGAATGAAAAAGTAGGAAGTCAAGAGATAACTGGAGTAACAGACATGTTTGGTCTTTGATTACAAAATGACGCAGAACAAAGGCTAACAGAGTTTTGCCAAGAGAGCACACTGGTCATAGCAGATGTCCTCTTTAAACAATACAAGAGATGACTCTACACATAGACGTCACCAGATGGTCAACACTGAAATCAGATTATATTTTTTGCAGCTGAAGATGGGGAATCTCTATACAGTCGCAAAAACAAGGCTAGGAGTTCACTGTAGCTGAGATCATGAACACCACAGTATTGCAAGATTCAGACTCACATTGAAGAAAGTAGGGAAAAACTACTAGCCCATTTAGGTATGACCTAAATCAAATCCCTTATGATTATACAGTAGAAGGGACAAATAGATTCAAGGGATCAGATCTGATAGACAGATTGCCTGAAGAACTATGGATGGAGGTTCATGACATTGTACAGGAGGCAGTGATCACAACCATCCCCAGGAAAAATAAATGCAAAAAAGCAAAATGGTTGTCTGAGGAAGCCTTACAAACAGCTGAGAAAAGAAGAGAAGCAAAAGGCAGAGGAGAAAATGAAAGATATACCCACCTGAATGCAGAGTTCCAAAGAATAGCAAGGAGAGATAAGAAAGCCTTCCTCAGGGATCAATGCAAAGAAATAGAGGAAAACAATAGAATGGGAGACTAGAGATCTCTTAAAAAAAAATCAGAGATACCAAGGGAACATTTCATGCAAAGAAGGGCACAATTAAGGACAGAAATGGTATGGACCAAACAGAAGCAGAAAATATTAAGAAGAGTTGAAAAGAATACCCAGAAGAACTGTACAAAAAAAGTCTTAATGACCCAGATAATCACAATGGTAAGATCCCTCACCTAGAGACAGACATTCTGGTTTGCAAAGTCTAGTGGGCCTTAGGAAGCATCACTATGAACAAGCTAGTGGAGGTGATGGAATTCCAGCTGATCTATTTGAAATCCTGAAAGATGATACTGTGAAAGCACCACACTCAATATGCCAGCAAATTTGGAAAACTCAGCAGAGGCCACAGGACTGGAAAAGGTCAGTTTTCATTCTAATCCCAAAGAAGGGCAATGCCAAAGAATGCTCAAACTACTGCACAGCTGTACACATCTCACATGCTAGCAATGTAATGCTCAAAATTCTCCAAGCCAGGCTTCAACAGTATGTGAATCAAGAACTTCCAGATATTCAAGCTGGATTTAGAAAGGCAGAGGAACCAGAGATCAAATTGCCAACATCCACTGGATCATCGAAAAAGCAAGAGAATGCCAGAAAAAAACATCTACTTCTGCTTCATTGACTATACTAAAGCCTTTGACTGTGTGGATCACAACAACTGTGGGGAATTCTAAAAGAGTTGGGAATACCAGACCCCCTTACCTGCCTCCTGAGAGACTGTATGCAAGTCAAGAAGCAACAGTTAGGACCGGACATGGAACAACAGAATGGTTCCAAATTGGAAAGGAGTACTTCAAAGCTGTGTATTGTCACCCTGCTTATTTAACTTATATGCAGAGCACATCATGCAAAATGCCAGGCCGAATGAAGCACAAGCTGGAATCAAGACTGCCGGAAGAAATATCAATAACCTCAGATATGCAGATGATACCAACCCTTATGGCAGAAAGCGAAGAGGAACTAAAGAGCTTCTTGATGGAAATGAAAGAGAAGAGTGAAAAAGCTGGCTTAAAACTCAACATTCATAAACTAAGATCATGGCATCCAGTCCCATCACTTCATGGCAATTAGATGGGAAACAATGAATATAGTGACAGACTTTATATTTTTGGGCTCCTAAATCACAGTGGATGGTGACTGCAGCCATGAAATTAAAAGATGTTTGCTTCTTGGGAGAAAGGCTATGACAAACTTAGACAGCATATTAAAAAGCAGAGGTATTATTTTAGTGGCAAAATCTGTGTAGTTAAAGTTATCATTCTTCCAGTAGTCATGTATGGATGTGAGAATTGGACCATAAAGGAAGCTGAGTGCTGAAGAATTGATGGTTTTGAACTGTGATGTTGAAGGAGGTTCTTGAGCATCCCTTCGAGTTCAGTGGGTTCAACCAGTCAATCCTAAAGGAAATCAACCTTTATTATTCACTGGAAGGACTGATGCTGAAGCTAAAGCTCCAATACTTTGGCCACCTGATGCAAAGAGCTGACTCAGAATCGACCGTGATGCTAGGAAGGATTGAAGGCAGGAAGAGAAGGTGATAACAGAGGATGAGATGGTTGGATGGCATAATCCTAAAGGAAATCAACCTTTATTATTCACTGGAAGGACTGATGCTGAAGCTAAAGCTCCAATACTTTGGCCACCTGATGCAAAGAGCTGACTCAGAATCGACCGTGATGCTAGGAAGGATTGAAGGCAGGAAGAGAAGGTGATAACAGAGGATGAGATGGTTGGATGGCATCACTGACTCAATGGGTATGAGTTTGTGCAAGCTCTGGAAGCTGGTGAAGGACAAGGAAGGCTGTGTGCTGCGTTCCATGTAGTCGCAAAAGAGTCAGACATGACTGAGGGACTGAACAAGAACAACATGTATTTGTATTTCTATTTATTTGAATATATACATATATAGAGAGAGGGTGAGAGAGAGGGAAAGATCTATTATCTCCATGTATTCTCATATTTACTTTATAATATTTATTTGTGAATTTTTGTACATTTTCTTTTTTCATCATAGTATTATCATCGGTTTATTTTTGTCCTTGTGAAAATTAGACATTAAGGTTATTTTGAAACTGTTTATATTTTGTGTTTAAAATCCTTTCTACTTCAATCCATATTAATCTTTCTATGCTTTTCTAAGTTTGTATCTCAATATTTTTGAAGATTAAGATTTGGTAATTCATTATTTACTCTTTGTTTTGAATGTTGAGATCATTAAAAGATGTTGGTTTACCTATGAATTAGATATCATAGAACAATGCCTATATTTTGCTTTAGGAATGTGATTTTTATTTTATAA
The DNA here is from genome assembly GCA_006410675.1 of Oreotragus oreotragus. Taxonomy (NCBI): domain Eukaryota; kingdom Metazoa; phylum Chordata; class Mammalia; order Artiodactyla; family Bovidae; genus Oreotragus; species Oreotragus oreotragus. The sequence goes on along the minus strand of SJYX01004151.1, from coordinate 299,845 downwards.
ATGTTCAAATTTGGTAAATATTCCATGAATAATGGAAAAGGAAGCATATTATTTTGTAGATTGTATAGTTTGAAGACTACATAAAAATGTGTATGTGTACATATATCATGCATGCATACTAAGTCACTTCAGTCATCTCTAACTCTTTGCCACCCCTTGAACTTTAGCCCGCCAGACTCCTCCGTCCATGGGATCCTCCAGGCAAGAATACTGGAGTGAACTGCCATGCTCTTCTCCAGGAGATCTTCCATATTCCCTGGGTATCTTCCTGGGTGTGGAAGATCTTCCACACCCGTAGAACACATGTCTCTATGTCTCCTGCACTGGCAGTCATATTCTTTACCACTAGCACCACTGGGAAGCCAGGACATATATGCATATACACAAACAAAACAACACATAGAGTCAGTCATTATTGTTTAGATCTTGTTACCTTTTTGGGGTCACTTTTTGCTTTAAGAACGACAGAAAAACTGGTAAAACTTACTCATTTTATCTTATGATTTTATGAATTTTCCTGTATTTACAGTATTTTTCTTTATATACTTTAATGCTATGTTATCTGTAGTATTAATATCAATAACAATTATATCTTACTAATACTACTATTACTAATACAGATACTAAAAACAACTATTAGTTTTTGAGCATGTACTGTGTGGCAGGTGTTAAGTTTTGTGTTTTAGATTAATTTTATTTAATACTTGTGACACATTTATAATAAGGAGGCTATATCTATCACTTCCAGTGGGGATCCTTGTGGATTTTATTCTTCATTAACAGACAGTAAAAGACAAGTATTTTTACGTAAACGCTTTTTGCTTTACCACTGCTTCTTTAATGTTAATATCGTGATTCTTGCTTTCTGTCTGCATTTGCCATGTATACCTGTCTCTCTTAACATGTAAAGTTTTTGTCACTGGGCTTCCCTGGTGGCTCAGTGGCACAGAATCCACTTGCAATGCAGGAGACACAAAAGATGCGGGTTCGATCCTTTCATGGGAAGATGCCCTGGAGGAGGGCTTGGCAACCCACTCAAGTATTCTTACCAGGAAAATCTTGTGGACAGAGGAGCCTGGCAGGCTATAGTCCATGGGATCTCAAAGAGTCAGACATGACTGAACCGAGAGATCATGTAGTCACTTAGCGTGGTATTGGTATACGGGGGATATCCTACAAAAATGTCTGTAGGATGAACAGAGCTTTTGGAGTCATTTTGTTTGATTTGTATCTCTTCTAGGAGGCATATAATTGGCTTTTGTTTATGATGCAGTGTGAGATGCTTATTAGGGGCTTATTAGGGGAGTTTAACCCACTTATAGTTATTGTGTTAATATGTTTGTTTTACTTTTTGTAATTTTTTTTTTTTTTTACTGTTCCCTTTATTTTTCTTTTACCCTTGCCGTATGGCTGTGAGCTCTGATTAAATATACATACAAATTGGTGTGGAGAGTGTACATCTTGTTTTCATTTCACTTTTGATTGACATCTGGCTTGTCTTACAGCTGAGTACACTCACACTCTTGGCATGATAGTTAAGAGTTTCCATTGCAGCTGCTGCTTCCCTAGGCTTTACATTCATGTGCCAGTCTATAGTAAATTATGTTTATGGTCCTGAATTTCTCATTTTGTTTATGATCTCATCTGAAATAATTTATTCATTTGAAAATGAAACATATTTGTTACATTGTGTAGTCTTTGTTAGTTTTATCCTCATCATATAACAAATGTTAAAGGATATGTATTGATTATCTCTTATGTACACTGTGGCAAACTGTGTGAACTCAGAGAAGAAAGAAGAGGAATGCAGAGTAGTTCTGTTCCTGTTTTTAAGTTGCTTAAAGTAACTTGGACCAAGTTATTTTAAGCATGGCTCCTGCCACGGACCAAGCAATTGGCAGGAGACTAGATATATATCTATAAAAAAGTTAAATAACTCAAAAGTTAAAATAGAAATGATGTCACTGGCACTGTGTAGAAATAAATATCAAAAGAAAAACATACGCAAAATGTGCCATGAATTCAGAGGTCAGAATTACTGCCTAGGGTTGAAATGTTCAGAGAAATCTTTAAGGAAGAAGGAAACCATCCCAAGATGAATGAATAGTGTGAGCACAGGTGTGGAAATGGTCATGTACAGGGTGTGTTCATGAGATGACAAGCAATGATCATGGACACATCAGAGGTTTCATGCAATTGGAGATGTTTGTTAGGGTAAATTACTCATTCTACATATCTTAAGCACATAGTACCCAGAGAGAGTACAGGGGGCACTGAAGCCAAGGTGTAGGGGCAGAGGTGTGTCTGGGAAGGCTTCCATGTGAAAGCCCTAAAGGACAAGTAGGTGTTCAACAGGAAAAAGTTTCAGGGAGGGGTGGGGAAGTTGGGAAAAGAATAGGGGAAGCTAAAGATATGAAAGCTTATAGGTAAGAGAGAACTTGGTGCTTTCAAGAGCTATAGCTATTTTTCTGTGGTTGGTCTATGAAATGTGAATGGGGAAACTGGGCAAAGAATTTGGAGGGAGACAGACTAACCCAGGTTATAAAGGATTTGAGGTACCATGATGGCTTTTGGCGGGGAAGGCAATGGCACCCCACCCCAGTACTCTTGCCTGGAAAATCCAATGGACGGAGTAGCCTGGTGGGCTGCAGTCCATGGGGTCGCTAACAGTCGGACAGACTGAGTNACTAACCCAGGTTATAAAGGATTTGAGGTACCATGATGGCTTTTGGCGGGGAAGGCAATGGCACCCCACCCCAGTACTCTTGCCTGGAAAATCCAATGGACGGAGTAGCCTGGTGGGCTGCAGTCCATGGGGTCGCTAACAGTCGGACAGACTGAGTGACTTCACTTTCACTTTTCTCTTTCATGCATTGGAGAAGGAAATGGCAACCCACTCCAGTATTCTTGCCTGGAGAATCCCAGGGATGGGGGAGCCTGGTGGGATGCCGTCTATGGGGTCACACAGAGTTGGACACGACTGAAGTGACAGCAGCAGCAGCAGATGGCTTTTGGACTTTATTACAAGACCGGGGGAGCCTCAACATGACTAGGATAGTGGAGTTGGACTGTAGACAGCAAGGTTAAAGGTGAGGAGATTGATTGGGAGGATATTGGATTAATTCAGAGGAAAGATACTGAAGAACAGAACACAGGGGTTGTGTGGGTAGCAATGGGGATAAAATTGAGGACAATTAAATGTTAGGAGCCACAGTTTCTAGGTCATGGAGGAATTGTGGGGTAGGTTGAGATAATTTCATATAAATGTGTGTGTGTATATATATATATATGAATTTCCCATTCTTTGTGGCCTTTTCCTACTGAGTTTAGAATAGTAGGGTTTTAAATGGTAGCATTGCCTTAAGACTGTCATGGGTGTATAGTAATTGTAAAATTACTAGTTCAATAAAGTGTATTCAAATGTACAGACTTGTTAATTAAACAAACTTTTATTTAACTCCCAATCCCATAAATGGCCAAACAATTAACAATGATAAAGTTTGTTTCAGTAACAAAGCCTCCCAAAGAAAGGGAGATTTGGATGCCTTTCAACAAAATAAATTCCTTTCTTCTCAGATGACATGTAAACTGATGTCATTTCTCATTCCATAAAAAAAAGAGAGAGAGAGAGAGAGAGAAAGATGAAACTTGCTATGGTTTGCAGTATTTCGGTGATGACATTCTTCCTCAAAGTAATCTAAAAAAAGACATTGTGAGCAAACTTGTACTTCCCCTGCCAGAAATGCATGCCTGGCTATAATGCAAGTCTTTCTTATTTAGCCATTTAGATAATGGTTTCTACATGAACTTTCATAACATTTATTTACTGCCTTAAATTAATGGACCAAGCTCTGTTAGAAGCCAGGAATCCAGTTCCTCAGCAGTTGGATTTCTCACTACTTTATCTCAACATTATAAAGAGTGCTCTGAAAGTGGTCTTTCCTGTCAATAATTCAGAGGCAATGTGAAATGTATGAATATCTCGGTTTTGCACTTCTACAATTTTGCCTGCTTGTGAAATATTTCAGCTTCACTCTATGAAGACTATGCTCTAGTTATAAATATTTCAACTCCCCACCCCCACTCTTTAGGGTGTATCAAGCACATTTTCTTTCCCCTCCCCTCTGACTGACTGATTCATACATTCTCTGAGTTGTTGCTACAAGAAAAATGAATACAGGCAGAGGCTGCCTGATTCTAAGACAAGTCTTTCTATATATTCATCTTGAAAAATGGTAAAATATTACTTGGGCTGATCTGCTAATGAGAGTTTAACCAGTATAGATGTGTTAATCACAGAATGGAGAAAAGCGTCCTGCTACAATAGGTTTTCCATTTACATGGTAGAAGTGATGGATGATGATTCTCCCTGAAAGAATTTGAATTCAAGATAACTTTGCTAAGCAGATGCCTGACTTGTTGAAGTCCCACTACCTCCTCTGGTCCCTACATGCTGAGGCGTGGGGTTCCCTCAGGTTGAGCTGGTTAAACTGGACAAACCACAGTCTCCCAGAGCAGGCTCTCAGTCCGTGGCCTTGGGGCTGGCTCCTGCCCTGGCAGGAAGCTGTGCCCACGTGCTTGCCTTCATCATCTCCCACTCTGTTAGCTCCAAGCGCAGCCAGGCAGAGCAGGGGATGGCCATGCACAGGGCAGTCAGTGTCTGACTTTAGCCTGCTCTAGAAACATTATTCCAGAGTGCTCCCAGATTTTGGCTGGCATCCTGCAGTGGACTAGGATTAGAGATCAAATTTCAGGAACCTCACTCTTGGTGGCCAGAAAGCAGAACCAGATGCAGCTGTAGAGGAAGATGGTGGAGAAAGGTAAAAATAATTGATCTTTTAAAATAAAATTAGAGTTTATTTTTAAATGTGGTATTTATAAGATATTGTTTTACAACAGTCTTCTATGTTTTTCTCATAAAGTAATTGGATTGCTTGAAGGCATGGATAGGGGAGAACCTCAATAAGACAGGTAGAAGGAAAGAAAACAATTAGCACATTTTACTGTGGGAAAGCAGAGAAATATCTAGCTGCTAACATTTGCTGCTCTTACAGCTATTAAGAAATCTCTGCTGTCCACATGAACAGAGATGCACATAAGTGCATAAGATCCTCAAATACCAGAGAGCCTCCAAAGAACTTGTATTTGACTCTACAATTTAACTGTTGAATTTACCCACTGTATCTATGCCTAATTGCTGAGGAGGGATAAAGAGAAATGGAGCAAAATCCTTGTTTTCACAAAGGGTACAGGAGAAAAGGGGAGTCATTACCTTGAGAAGTTTGAGTGTTATGGTGCAAATATGGTGTAGATTCTTAGGAAGCAGTTTAACTGTCTTCATATCTCCACTGTCTAACACAGGGCTTAACTGGTGGGGTGGAACTTCATATTAGTTGAAAGTTGTACTTTGGTTGCAGTCAGCATTAATTTGAATCTTTTCAGCACACACTAATTCTTTAAGTGGTTTTCACTCATTCTATTTAGTCATCCATTCACTGGGAAAATACTTACAGTGAGAACTACCATACAAGACCAGAAGTATGTATGAATATATATATATATGTATATATATCAGTTCAGTTCAGTCGCTCAGTCATGTCCGACTGTTTGCGACCCCATGAATTGCAGCACGCCAGGCCTTCCTGTTCATTACCATCTCTCAGAGTTCATTCAGACTCACGTCCATCGAGTCCGTGATGCCATCCAGCCATCTCATCCTCGGTCATCCCCTTCTCCTCCTGCCCCCAATCCCTCCCAGCATCAGAGTCTTTTCCAATGAGTCAACTCTTCGCATGAGGTGGCCAAAGTACTGGAGTTTCAGCTTTAGCATCATTCCTTCCAAAGAAATCCCAGGGTTGATCTCCTTCAGAATGGACTGGTTGGATCTCCTTGCAGTCCAAGGGACTCTCAAGAGTCTTCTCCAACACCACAGTTCAAAAGCATCAATTCTTCAGCACTCAGCCTTCTTCACAGTCCAACTCTCATATATATATATATGTATATATATATATAATGAATATCAGTGCAATTCCAGACTAAATTTTGACATTTGCGTAAGTAATCTATAAATTTTTTTTTTGCAAGTGAAGTGATATTGTGTATAGAGGTTGTTTAGTAGTGGGTTGGCCAAAAAAGTTCATTCAGATTTTTCCATAAGGTGTACAGAAAATATATATGTATATATATATATAATGAATATCAGTGCAATTCCAGACTAAATTTTGACATTTGCGTAAGTAATCTATAAATTTTTTTTTTGCAAGTGAAGTGATATTGTGTATAGAGGTTGTTTAGTAGTGGGTTGGCCAAAAAAGTTCATCCAGATTTTTCCATAAGGTGTACAGAAAATCCCAAATGGAATTTTTGGGTCAACCCAGTATATTGAAAGATTGGCAAAATGGATTACTTGTTGAAGAAGATTGCTTCATTATTTAAATATGTATATATATTAATTATGGGGCTTCCCTGGTGGCTCAGAAGGTAAAGCATCTGTCTACAAGGCAGGAGACCCGGGTTCGATCCCTGTGTCGGGAAAATCCCCTGGAGAAGGAACTGACAATCCACTGCAGTACTATTGCCTGGAAAATCCCATGGACAGAGGCGCCTGGTAGGCTACAGTCCATGGGGTTGCAAAGAGTTGGACACGACTAGGGTTAACTCTAAAGANCCCTGGAGAAGGAAATGACAATCCACTCCAGTACTATTGCCTGGAAAATCCCATGGACAGAGGCGCCTGGTAGGCTACAGTCCATGGGGTTGCAAAGAGTTGGACACGACTAGGGTTAACTCTAAAGAGCCCTCTCTGAACTGAACTGATGTTAACTATATAATTCCTAGGCCAGTGAAGATATTTTATTTATAATCATCTCTGTGCTGTAAAATGCTTCCAGAATATTTTGAAGAATGTCTCCCTTTTGACTCCCCTTCAAGTGATCTCCCAGAGATTCTACATCTCCCTAACCTAGGAGAAACCTTCTTCAATCTTTATGAATTTCCTCCTTTGTAAGAGTGATATGTTCTAACTCTACTTCTTTACTTCATACCCATTCATTCAATATATTTATTATGAAATATTTCAGAAACATTATATGAAATATTATGAAATATTTCATAAAGACCCATGTTTTACCACTCAGGCTAAGAAATAAAACATTATCAATAACATTGATGTTCCTGTCCCCTTGCATCTTACTTCCTTCAAATGTACAATCATGCAACAACTATCTTAAATTTGGATTTGATACTTATCTTTTCTATATCATTATTTACAGTCATATTAGATATGCATGCATCCCTAATCATTACATCATATTGTTTTCTATATTTTTAAACTTTACATGATGATATTAGGTGTATGTATTATTCAATCATTTGGTATCTTGGTACTTTCATTCATTATTGTGTTGGTAATGTTCATCCATGATGATGGTGTTCCTCTGTACGAACTTCCATAATTTGTTTCCACACTCTCCTGTGGATGGACATTTAGTTTGCTTGCAACTACTGTGTCAAGGGGTCAGGACAGATATCATTAGTATCACTTCGTGTAAAAAGGGACTCATTGGCAGGAAAGTGGTCAGAGTCTTATCATCCTTTTCAGAGGTGTGTTTGGGCTCCAGGGCATTTGGATGCACTGTGGAATGGGTCTCCTGCAGACAGAGTCCACCAGTGGGATGTTCCCCCTCTTGCTACTCTTTCTTTCTGTGAATTGAATAGGATAAGAGCCTTGTAAGACTTGCAGGCAAACTGCTTTGGTGTCAGTATGAAGGCGAAGAGTGAACTGTTTGCAGTCATTGGGGACATTAGTTATCTCACACGGGAGGTTTAAGGTGGATGCCTGTAACGCACTTAGTTTCTTACCAGGCAATATGGAGGGAGCACCTTATGGATTGTCATTTGCCACTACAAATCAATTTTTTCTTGTTTCAAATGTTGTTGTCATGATCATATCCCCTTGTGTACATGCACAAGAGTTGCGAAGGATATGTCACTAGGAGTAGAATTAATGAATTGTGGGGATTGTACCTTGTCAGATTTCCTGGAGGTTGCCATTTGTTCTTTAAATCATTGAACCAGTTTATACTCCCACCAGTCATATGCTAAGAGTAATACATTGGTCCACATCCTCTCTGACAACTAATAATGTCCAAATGTATTAACTTATTCTAACTTGACAGGAAGTATAATAGTACCTCAGAAATGTGTTTTGCTTATGATTAAGATTGAGCAGGTTGAGGGGGTAGGAGGAAGGCTCAACAGGGAGGGGATATATGTATCAGTTCAGTTCAGTTGCTCAGTTGTGTCTGACTTTTTGCTACCCCATGAAATGCAGCACGCCAGGCCTCCCTGTCCATCACCNATAATAGTACCTCAGAAATGTGTTTTGCTTATGATTAAGATTGAGCAGGTTGAGGGGGTAGGAGGAAGGCTCAACAGGGAGGGGATATATGTATCAGTTCAGTTCAGTTGCTCAGTTGTGTCTGACTTTTTGCTACCCCATGAAATGCAGCACGCCAGGCCTCCCTGTCCATCACCACCTCCCAGAGCTTGCTCAGACTCATCTCCATTAAGTTGGTGATGCTATCCAACCATCTCTTCCTCTGTTGTCCCCTTCACCTCCTGCCTTCAGTTTTTCCCAGCATCAGGGTCTTTTCCAGTGATCAGTTCTTTGCATTAGGTGGCCAAAGTATTGGAGCTTCAGCTTCAACATCAGTCCTTCCAGTGAATATTCAGGACTGATTTCCTTTAGGATGGACTGGTTTGATCTCCTTGCTGTCCAAGGGACTCTCAAGAGTCTTCTCCAACACCACAGTTCAGAATCAATTCTCTGGTGCTCAGCTTTCTTTATGATCCAACTCTCACATTTATATATGACTACTGGAAAAACCATATCTTTGACTAGACGGACCTTTGTCGACAAAGTAATGTCTCTGCTTTTTAAATATGCTGTCTATGTTGGTCAAAGCTTTTCTTCCAAGGAGCAAGCGTCTTTTAATTTCATGGCTGCAGTAACCATCTGCAGTGATTTTGGAGCTCAAGAAAATATACTTATAGCTTATTCACAGTGTTGTACAGCAGAACAATTTTTAATTTCAATAATTATATATCTATTTTATATCAATGATTATATTTTAATTGCTGTAAGTCTAATTTGGTTTTTAAAGATTTCTTATTTGTATTTTGTATCTTTCACAAACTTTGATATACGAACTTCTAGGAAGTCTACTTCTGAAGGTTTTATTTCTACAAATGCTTTCCCCTAGTGGCCTGTTTACTTAGATATGTTTTTTGAATTAATCTCTTTTTTAATTGAAGTATAGTTGATTTACAGTATTATATTAGTTTCAGGTGTACAATATAGTGAGTCATCATTTTTCTAAGTTATTTTATATTGAGAACTTATATCTGCTCTTTATCTGTGAGAATCCTGAGAGCTCTAGGTGACTGTGTATTTCTTTGCATTTACCTCTACCATACATCTTGCGATGCTGAACAATTAGAACATCATTCAGTTAGCATTTTGGTTTGTGGGCTTCCAAACCCTGGTGTTTGTGTAAATTTGAGCCCCAAGCTCACATGGAATAGGCCTATATTTAATAACTTTTGGTTGTGGGGAAGGGGTGGGAAACTCAAAAAATTTATCAGGAAACAAATTTTTTTTTTTCATCTAGTTAAATTTGATTTTCAGGTAGATAATAAGCACTTTTTTTTTTTAGTTTTAATTTTTTAATCTGGCTACTTGTGGCCAGTGGATGGAGAAATTTTGTTTTCCTAAGAAGAGCTGAAACTGTATGATAAATTTACATATTGTCTTCCTTTGTAGGTGAAGAGAATCTTTTTCTAATCTATCATTCCACAGAGCATCTAGTCTTTCAAAGTTCTTGGGTTTTCATCTAAGTCCCAACTTTAATTTTTTAATCTGGCTACTTGTGGCCAGTGGATGGAGAAATTTTGTTTTCCTAAGAAGAGCTGAAACTGTATGATAAATTTACATATTGTCTTCCTTTGTAGGTGAAGAGAATCTTTTTCTAATCTATCATTCCACAGAGCATCTAGTCTTTCAAAGTTCTTGGGTTTTCATCTAAGTCCCAACTCCCCACCTTGTGGAAGATTTGTGCCCTGTTCCCCAAGTTCCAGGACCCTGGAATGGGGAAATTATATCAGCATAGTTACTGATCCAGCATTTGCTTTCCTTTCTGGTTTTTAGTTTCCTTTTTGTTTGGTCACTTGGTATTTTTAATGCTTAGGATATTTCCCTTTCTTTCAAGTGAGACATGCATTTTAAAGCACATTTGCTACATTTTCATCAGTTATATTACTGGAAACAGAAACACTTCTATTCACTCGTAAACAAGCCTTAGCCTTTACCACTGTTCTCAAATTGCCCTCTGAAACTTCTACCTGGGATGCTTTATTGCTAAATCCACTGTCCCTTCTTGCGAGCTGCCTGCTTGAAAACTTTCATTCCTTGACTATCCTTTCTCGTTCACTGACTTTCATGACTCCAGTTTTTCATATTGTTCTGCCTCTCTGACCAGCCATCGCCGGTCTTCTCTAATGGGTCTCTTTCCCTCTGCTTTTCCTTTGGTGTAAATATGCCTCTTGGATAACCAGTTTACTCCTAAACTAGTGTCCTGATCTCTAAACTCTGCAGACTTGTTACAAATTGTTTTCTGTGAAAACCTTTTCAAAAAACAGATCTTGTGAGTATTCTTGCCTTTGAAAATCTTTGATAGCTTGATGTTAGAGTTGGACTGTGAAGAAGGCTGAGTGCCGAAGAATTGATGCATTTGAACTGTGGTGCTGGAGAAGACTCTTGAGAGTCCCTTGGACTGCAAGGAGATCCAACCGGTCCATTCTGAAGGAGATAACCCTGGGATTTCTTTGGAAGGAATGATGCTAAAGCTGAAACTCCAGTACTTTGGCCACCTCATGCGAAGAGTTGACTCATTGGTAAAGACTCTGATGCTGGGAGGGATTGGGGGCAGGAGGAGAAGGGGACGACAGAGGATGAGATGGCTGGATGACATCACTGACTGGATGGACATGAATCTGAGTGAACTCCGGCAGTTGGTGATGGACAGGGAGGCCTAACGTGCTGCGATTCATGGGGTCGCAAAGAGTCGGACACGACTGAGCAACTGAACTGAACTGACTGAACTGAACTGCCAAATATATCATTTTAGCCTTAAAAGTCCTCCATAATGTGACTCTTAAGCTATACCTTATCCAGCTTTCTCAGCTACCAAGTTCTCTGCTCATTGTATTGCTCTGTGCTTCTTGGACCATGTTGCCATTTCACTCCTTCTTTGTTCATAACCCTAAAGTAGCTGCTGTTTGCTGTCTCATGTTGAAATCAGATCCGTCCTTCAAGGTTAGGGTCAGATTTCCCCTTGTTGAAGGTGGAATACATTCCCACCTTCAGCTGGCTGTGCATTTGTGCTTTATTCATGCTTTTGCTATTAATACAACGTGTATATTTTGTGCTATCATAGTTATTTTTGTATCTCTCTCGCATTTTGGGGGTACAAACTATTGTTTATTCATCCTATCACTTTAATTTTGAGCACAAGACTGTCTATTTGATAGCCTTCAAGAAATTTGTTTTTAATCAAGGTGCTTTTCTATAGTGTTTATGAGGATATATTAGATAGGCTTTGTAATATCATACCAGATTTTATTCAAAAACTGAAGATCAGCTTAGAAAAATTGCTAGAGCTGCATAGCAATATGGATCTTCATTTTCAGTTTGGAAGAGTATTTCCCTTGATCTCCTATATTATCAGAGGGTTCAACTTCTGTGTTGTATTTTCATGCAGACTGATGGTCACAAGTCTAGAATGTCACGAAAGGGTCCCCCAGAAAATGTCTAACCTCCGTGGCCTTTGTCTGTTCATTCACTTCTCCAGATTCCTTTTTTTCTTCCCCTACTTTAAAATCATCACAGTGTGTAAATTAGAGGTGTGCTAAACCGTTTATGGGCTTCCCTGGTGGCTCAAGAGGATAAAGCCTTTGCCTACAATGCAGGAGACCTGGGTTCGACCCCTGGGTTGGGAAGATCCCCTGGAGAAGGAAATGGCAACCCATTCCAGTATTCTTGCCTGGAGAATCCCATGGACAGAGGAGCCTGGCAGATAGTCCATGGGGTTGCAAAGAGTCAGACACGACTGAGTAACAACAACAAAAAACTAATTTATGCCTGTTTAGCACATTTGTTCTAAAAGATTGCACTATTATATCACCTTCAAATATCTGTAACACCTGTAGTACCTGGGAATCTTGTTCTCCTTCCTTTTTCTCTGTCTAGGGTTGCCAGATTTTTCAAATCAAAGACATCAGCAAAACTTGATTTTCAGATAAAAAAAAGCACACATTTTTTAGTATATATTTCAGTGTCACATGGGACATCCAATAAAAAAAACTCATTACTTATATGAAATTCAAATTTAACTGGGCATCTTGTATTTTATCTGGCAACCGTATGTCGTTACCACTTCCAATTCTTGTTGCTTGTCATCGAATCATCTAAAAATACACAAAGGCTCTCCATATTCAGAAATGAAGTTTCCCTAAAGTGATTCTTCCTGGAAAGCTCTCAGATTTCCTAGCTTGCAAATTTTAAGTGTGGAGAAGAATGTTAACATGGCAACAGGGTAATTAATTCTAAAGTGGGGTGGTGAGAAAATAGTTACCATAGTGAAAAACTGGTCTCAGCTATGGGAGTTGATTAGCGTAAATATGTCTCTGATCATTTTTCCAATACAATTAATGTATTGTGGCAAGCACATATGGGTGACACACATTCTGTAACTCAGTAAAAATGCTTGGGAGAAAGCATGCGTGTGTGTATGTGTTGAGTTAAACAGCCTTTTGTTATGAGGGAGTGGAAAAGGGCCATGAACATTGGGCTGAAATGCAAGCTAATTGATGGATAGTATAATCACCACCTTAGTTAACACCCTGGGACTCTTTTCATACCAGTAAGCTGTAAATTTAAATGGAAACCAAAAGGCTAGTACTCAGCCCATAACTCTGCATTCCATTACTTCATGTATGAAATATTCAGTGAGTAAGAAAGAGGCTTAACAGATAATAGCTGGAGAGGAGCTGCATGGTGATTAAGGTAAGACTGAAGTGGTTGGTAAAAATCTCCATCTAACCAGGTACAGATAAGAGCTTCTGTTTGAGGGATTAAACTGTATTCTTTGCTCAGAATGCACTTATGAGTGCTGAACAACCCAGTGATCTCTTCTATTCAGCCCTAGTCCAAGACAGTATGTTCTTTTTGAGATCATATGATTTTGGATAAGAGGGCTCTATTCATGAGCCCAGTCAATCGTGGTATATTTATTTTTCAGAGGCCTGCTATTTAGTGTCATTGAAAGAACCTGAATTTTCTAATCAGACTGCCTGTGTGGGTACATGCTAAGTTGCTTCAGTCGTATATGACTCTTTGCAGTCCTCTGGACTGTAGCCCATCATGCTCCTCTGTCCACGATATTCTCCAGGCAAGAATACTGGAATAGGTTGCCATGCCCTCCTCCAGAGGATCTTCTTGACCCAGGAATCGAACCCATATCTTTTCTGTCTGCTGCATTGGCAAGTGGGTTCTTTACCACTAGTGCCACATGGGAAGCTCCTAATCAGACTGATTTGGATTCAGGTCCCACCCAGCTCTACCCCTTGAATCATAATATAAACTTTCTCAACCTTTTTTATATCCGTCTATAAAATGAAGCTGATACCATCCATCTCTCAGGATTGGGATGTGGATTAACCAGGTTTATTATACACAAACTGGATTTTGTTCATTACATCGTGAAAGGTAGGCTTGTCCTTCTCCATCTGTATGCTTTCTTACATTCTTCTCTTTGCTTAAGCTTGATGGCAGGGATGCTGCTTTCTAATCTCATACACTTCCTGCTTGCATTTCTCATTTTTTTTGCGATACCTTAATTTGAAGGTGTGTTACTGAGCACAAGTCAGGTGAGGCAAAACAAACCTAAATGTCTGAATTTGGAGCAATGAAAGGTTTATTGCAGAGCCAAGCAAGGATAATGGGTGGCTTATGTTAAAAAACCAGAACTCCCTGCTTATTGGGGGCGAGAAGTTTTTATAGGCAAAATTTAGGATGAGGTCTACAGGGTATGTGACTTCTGATTGGTTGGTGGTGAGGTAACAGAGTAGTGCTCTAGGAATCTTATGCTCAGCCTGAAGTTACCATCCTTCACCTACATGGGTGCATTGGTCCCTACAGAAGAACTCATATATATATAAATATAATTTCTTGAAGAGGAATCAGGACCTGCCCCACAGTTATACTGTTGTTTTCTTGGCTGGCTGCTCCTCCTTTGTTTTTGCATCCCCTCCCTTTCTTGATAAGCAAGGAAGGAGTTTGTTGAATTTGCCCTTTGGAACTCAGGGAATGTAGAGTAGCTGAATGAAGCCCATTTTCTACAAATAAAAAATGGGGGATGCAGAAAGGATTTGTTTCCAGGAGGGCCTCATACAGTCCTGCTCCATTTCAGGGGCACCACGGGTGAGGGAGAACATTTACTCTAGGTTGGAAATGGCAGAAGGCTGTTCTTTCCCAGGCTGACTCCCACCAGTGGACGCTGGGTACTGGCTGCCCACCACACAGTGTGTTAGGTAAGATCATGAGACTGCCTGGGTATGCTGAGAGATAGCCCCTGGCTGGCTGATGAAGCCTTCTATTTGCACAGGGAGGGGAGAGCTGTGTGGTTGTTGATGAGGCCCCGCCTTGGTCAAGTTACGAAGCAGGCAGCTTGCCTTCAGGAATATTACCATCCCCACTTCCACTCTTTCATCCACTTTTTGTATCACCTTCCTAGGTTCACTAATGTTCGTAAACTGGCTGTGGACAAACTCATTCAGTTCTTTTAGGATCTGGGAACTTGGCGGTCACTTCTTTCTGCAGAGTGCCCTGAAGGGAAAGCCAGTGTGCTCTGGGTCAGCCTTAGCTGCCAGTTTCCCCAGACGTAAACTGGTAGTCCTTAGCTTGTATATGTGGCTGCTACATGGCAGCCCTATGCATGACTGTGGAGGAAAGGAAGTCCTTCAAATCATCCATCAGGTCCTTTGAGGTTCTAATCTCTGAAAAAAGGTTCAAGGAATCTGGCTTTATATGCAATGCAGTTTTTGTGTGGGTACATGCTAAGTTGCTTCAGTCGTATATGACTCTTTGCAGTCCTCTGGACTGTAGCCCATCATGCTCCTCTGTCCACGATATTCTCCAGGCAAGAATACTGGAATAGGTTGCCATGCCCTCCTCCAGAGGATCTTCTTGACCCAGGAATCGAACCCATATCTTTTCTGTCTGCTGCATTGGCAAGTGGGTTCTTTACCACTAGTGCCACATGGGAAGCTCCTAATCAGACTGATTTGGATTCAGGTCCCACCCAGCTCTACCCCTTGAATCATAATATAAACTTTCTCAACCTTTTTTATATCCGTCTATAAAATGAAGCTGATACCATCCATCTCTCAGGATTGGGATGTGGATTAACCAGGTTTATTATACACAAACTGGATTTTGTTCATTACATCGTGAAAGGTAGGCTTGTCCTTCTCCATCTGTATGCTTTCTTACATTCTTCTCTTTGCTTAAGCTTGATGGCAGGGATGCTGCTTTCTAATCTCATACACTTCCTGCTTGCATTTCTCATTTTTTTTGCGATACCTTAATTTGAAGGTGTGTTACTGAGCACAAGTCAGGTGAGGCAAAACAAACCTAAACGTCTGAATTTGGAGCAATGAAAGGTTTATTGCAGAGCCAAGCAAGGATAATGGGTGGCTTATGTTAAAAAACCAGAACTCCCTGCTTATTGGGGGCGAGAAGTTTTTATAGGCAAAATTTAGGATGAGGTCTACAGGGTATGTGACTTCTGATTGGTTGGTGGTGAGGTAACAGAGTAGTGCTCTAGGAATCTTATGCTCAGCCTGAAGTTACCATCCTTCACCTACATGGGTGCATTGGTCCCTACAGAAGAACTCATATATATATAAATATAATTTCTTGAAGAGGAATCAGGACCTGCCCCACAGTTATACTGTTGTTTTCTTGGCTGGCTGCTCCTCCTTTGTTTTTGCATCCCCTCCCTTCCTTGATAAGCAAGGAAGGAGTTTGTTTGAATTTGCCCTTTGGAACTCAGGGAATGTAGAGTAGCTGAATGAAGCCCATTTTCTACAAATAAAAAATGGGGGATGCAGAAAGGATTTGTTTCCAGGAGGGCCTCATACAGTCCTGCTCCATTTCAGGGGCACCACGGGTGAGGGAGAACATTTACTCTAGGTTGGAAATGGCAGAAGGCTGTTCTTTCCCAGGCTGACTCCCACCAGTGGATGCTGGGTACTGGCTGCCCACCACACAGTGTGTTAGGTAAGATCATGAGACTGCCTGGGTATGCTGAGAGATAGCCCCTGGCTGGCTGATGAAGCCTTCTATTTGCACAGGGAGGGGAGAGCTGTGTGGTTGTTGATGAGGCCCCGCCTTGGTCAAGTTACGAAGCAGGCAGCTTGCCTTCAGGAATATTACCATCCCCACTTCCACTCTTTCATCCACTTTTTGTATCACCTTCCTAGGTTCACTAATGTTCGTAAACTGGCTGTGGACAAACTCATTCAGTTCTTTTAGGATCTGGGAACTTGGCGGTCACTTCTTTCTGCAGAGTGCCCTGAAGGGAAAGCCAGTGTGCTCTGGGTCAGCCTTAGCTGCCAGTTTCCCCAGACGTAAACTGGTAGTCCTTAGCTTGTATATGTGGCTGCTACATGGCAGCCCTATGCATGACTGTGGAGGAAAGGAAGTCCTTCAAATCATCCATCAGGTCCTTTGAGGTTCTAATCTCTGAAAAAAGGTTCAAGGAATCTGGCTTTATATGCAATGCAGTTTAAAAAAAAAATGCAGTTATCCAGGGGCTTGTAGGGATAATTTCTTAGTTTCTGGGAAAGGCCAAACAATCCAAAATACCTTTCTGGCTTTTGGTTATTGACTAGATTCTCACTGATGATGGCTGAATTTCTCTAACTTACACCTCTATTAAAATTTAAATTTTCCTGAAAAAAACCTAGGGTGGCAGCATTGAACAGAATATTTTATGATAGATTGAAGAATGAGAAAGAGAAATTATATCACTGTGAATGCAAAATATAGACTTTCCAAGAGGAGATGGAGGCTCTCTGAAGCAAGTAGAGTAAGATAGAAGAGTTCTGGGGAGCTTCAGCCTGTCACACAGCTACACATTATTCTTTTTCTTAAATTGGATGATAATTACTCAGTGTTGTGATGGTTTCTTGCCATACATCAACATGAATTGGCCATAGGCATACAAGTGTCTCCTCCTTCCTGAACCCCCTTCCCACCTCCCTCTCCACTCCATCCCTCCAAATTGTCACAGTATATTATTCTTAAAGAAGGCTATCCGATAAGTTTTTTTTAAGTAGCATTTTTTTTTCCTGATTATTATGGTAGAAATGTTGCAAAAATGTAGAAAGAATACAAAAGAAAATAAAAATTTCTAATAACCCCACAGCAAGGATTGACCCAGTTGGCTAACATTCTGGTGCATTTCCTTCTAGTCTTTTTTCCTGCGTAGACATTTACATATTTGCACATAAACTATCAACCCCAGCAGCACTTGTTTCCCTGAGGCTACAAAATAAGGTGACCTTGTTAGTTTTCTTTAACCCTCATTTAAAAAAAAAACAAAACAGTAAACATTTATTGTCTCACAGTTTTTATGGCTCAAGAATTCAGCAGTGCCTTCGCTGGGTGGTTTTAATTTAGAGTCTTTCATGGAACTGCAATCAAGATGTCAGTAGACTGTAATTGGAATGCTTGACCAGGGCTAGAGGACCTGCTTTCAAAAAGGCCCATCCCCACAGCTGCCGGTTGGAGTCCCAGGTCCTCACCGTGTGTGTCTCTCCATAAGGTGGCTTGCATGTCCTCACAATGTGACTACTGGCTTCCTCAGAGTGATGATTCTGGAAATGGCCAGGAGGGAGTTCTAGTGTCCTGGTCTTGGAAGTTACACACTGTTACCCGTGTCTTGTTCTGTTTATTAGAAGAAAGTTGGGAAGCCCACTAGGTGACCTTGCAGTACCTTGGACTTGGTCTTGTGGCCTGCTTGCTTTAACCATCATTTTTAATGTCCAGTTATGCTAACCTCAGATATGCAGATGACACCACCCTTATGGCAGAAAGGGAAGAGGAACTAAAAAGCCTCTTGATGAAAGTGAAAGAGGAGAGTGAAAAGGTTAGCTTAAAGCTCAACATTCAGAAAACGAAGATCATGGCATCCGGTCCCATCACTTCATGGGAAATAGATGGGGAAACAGTGGAAACAGTGTCAGACTTTATTTTTTGGGGCTCCAAAATCACTGCAGATGGTGACTGCAGACATGAAGTTAAAAGACGCTTACTCCTTGGAAGAAAAGTTACGATCAACCTGGATAGCATATTCAAAAGCAGAGACATTACTTTGCCGACTAAGGTCCGTCTAGTCAAGGCTATGGTTTTTCCAGTTGTCATGTACGGATGTGAGAGTTGGACTGTGAAGGAGGCTGAGCGCCAAAGAATTGATGCTTTTGAACTGTGGTGTTGGAGAAGACTCTTGAGAGTCCCTTGGACTGCAAGGAAATCCAACCAGTCCATTCTGAAGGAGATCAACCCTGGGATTTCTTTGGAAGGAATGATGCTAAAGCTGAAACTCCAGTACTTTGGCCACTTCATGCAAAGAGTTGACTCATTGGAAAAGACTTTGATGTTGGGAGGGATTGGGGGGCGGGAGGAGAAGGGGACAACAGAGGATGAGATGGCTGGATGGCATCACTGACTTGATGAACATGAATCTGAGTGAACTCCGGGAGTTGGTGATGGACAGGGAGGCCTGGCATGCTGTGAGACGTGGGGTCGCAAGGAGTCGGACACAACTGAGTGACTGAACTGAGCTGAACTGATGCTAATTTGTGTTCCAACAATGGAGTTGCGAGACAGTGTTCCTCAGCAGCTTCTACTGTATACAGCCATGCTATGGCAGCTGCTGCCCATGGGACTTGATCAATTAGGTGTTTCTTCTCCTAGTCCTCTCTGATGACTGCTAGTGATATGGCCACTCCACCTTTCAGAACAGGACACAGCTCATTCTGTGGTCTTTCCCATCAATTCTTGGGACAGCCCTTCCCTAATTCCCTGATGCACAGCTGAGGAAATGGGGCATTTTCCAGAAGAGTTTACTGACATTTAGGGGATACAGAAAAGAAATCTGACATAGAGAACAGCTTAAAACTGCTTCTAGAAATGCCTGCTCATAAAACTGGCCACAGTTTTTAATGGAATGGAAATCCACCCACTACAGTAGAGTCCAAGAGCAGCCTTCTTGACTCTTTATTGAATGCCTCTGTGTTAACCCTTTTACAGAATGATTCAAAGTAGGGACTTCCATTCCCTTCAGAGAATAGAAGACCCTAGCCCCACCCACAGGGAGATGATCTGTGTGACCACTGGGGCAGATGACTCACTTGTACCACTCTTAGAGTATATTTCCCAAAGTCAAAATTATTGCTGCATGAAGCCCAACATGGACCTTGATTTTCAGATATCCTCCAATGTCACATGAACAGAAGATCAAATCTTTCCATCTTTGAGCTATTCCTCACAGAACAGCACATCTCTCTTTAAGGACAAGCAATGATTTGATGGTATATAGCCATCTAAGTCCAAGTTTAAAGAAAAAATACTCTCTAAAGGAACTGATCTTCAGAGATATAATTTTAAAATGCAACTGTTTTACATTTATTAAACAGAACATCTCAGTCAGAACATTCTGCATGTAGATTGCTTCAACACATTTACATATTCACTCTTGCTTTAGGTTGTATAACTTCAAGGGACCACACAGAAGTCAGGAGTAATCTCCCTAAAGACAAAGTGAGATCTTGCATGAAAATTTGAAAACAGTAATTTTTAAAAATAAGTCTTCAGACCAAATCTCCATCTGTGATACAACACACATATTTGCATAATTGGAAATCACATTTTACATATAATTATAATCAGCTGTAATTAATTTTCTCTTGCAAATATTTTAATATCATTAAGTATTTTATCATTGGTCAAACCATCAATGATAAAATATCATTACACTTTGAAAATATGACTTTTAATGATTTATGATCTCAGATCTGTAGTTATTATTAACCTAATTCTTTCTTGTTGGACACATATTGTTTCCAGTTTATTAGTATAGATGATATTAAAATGAACATCTTTGTACATGTAATTGCCCATTTTTTCTGATTACTTTTCAATAATTTAGCTTTTACTGAGAGACCACTTCAAACTTAATGGTTTAAACCTACAAACATTTATTATTTTTCATGATTCTGGTGATTGACAAAACATAAGTTTTTCTGGTCTGGGTTGGCTCTGCCAGGACTGAGTGGTCTAGGATAGCCTAACTCATGTGTCTGGGATGACTGGCGTTGCTGAGGTCGTTGGGCCTCTCCCCATATTGTCTTTCGTCCTCCAGGAATCTAGCCCAGATTTATTCTTGATGGCAGAAGGGTCCCCAACAGCAGGAGAGGGCATGCTGCATGCTAAGTCACTTCAGTCATGTCCAACTCTTTGCACTGCTATGGACCATAGCCCACGAGGCTCCTCTGTCCATGGGATTCTCCAGGCAAGACACTGGAGTGGGTTGCCATGCCCTCTTCCAGGGGATCTTCCCAACCCAGGGACTGAACCTGTGTCTCCTTATGTCTCCTGCGTTGTCAGGCAGGTTCTTTACCACAAGAGTCACCTGGGAAGCCAGGTGGTTTTTAATTTTCAGCTTATGTCACATTTTCTCAAGTCCAGCTGGCTAAAGAAAGTGCCATGGCCAAAATCATATTCAAAGGATAGACAAATAGACTCCACCTCCTGATGGGAAAGGGAGAAAATCACTCAGAAGGGGCCTGAAAACTGGGAGGACTGATGGCAACTGCATCCATTTTTGCATACAACCTACTATGTGTGCATGTTCAGTCGCTCAGTCCTGTCTGACTCTTTGTGATCCTTTGGACTGCAACCTGCCAGGCTCCTCTGTCCATGAGATTCTCCAAGCTAGAATACTGGAGTGAGTTGCCATTTCCTCCTCCAGGGGATCTTCCCAACCCAGAAATTGAACCTGTGTCTCCTGTTTCTCCTGCATTGCAGGCAGATTCTTTACCTACTGAGGCATCAGGGAAGCCCTTGTAACCTGCTGTACTTTCCTTGAATTTCTGGAAGTATTGGGTTGGCCAAAAAATTGCTTTGGGTTTTTCCATTAGATCAAATGGAAAAACCCAAATGAACATTTTGGCCAACCCGACAGAATGACTGCCTCAGAAAATATAAATATTTGTTTATAAATGTTTCTTACTATATATTGACATAATTACCCTATAGAAAATTTCTTCTGGTTTGCATTTTTAACAGCAGTCTCTTATAGTGTCTATAGAAAACATTTATGGCAGCATTAAATATTGAAAATTTTAAGTATGTAAATTGTACATATTATTTATTTTGCATGTATTTCCTTAATTACCCATGGAGACTGATATTTTCATAAATATTATCCATTATATTCTCTGCTTTGTGGATTTTCTTTTTGTGCCCATTTTCCCTGAGGTCTTTGTATTTTTCTCATTGATTTGTTTATTGCTTTTATGAAGGAATAATATTAACCACTATTCTGTCAGAGTTTATACAAATATTTTTTTGTTTGTTTGTTTTTAAGATATAGGAATTTTAAGCTTTTCTGTAGTCCATATATTTTCCTCTGTGATTATTTCATTGCTTTTAAGATGGGAAATTTATTACTGCCAATGTAAAAATATTTATTCATCTATATAGCCTTTACTTTTTGTGTGATATCCTTTTTTAAACATTTAACTAATTCATCTGAAATTTATTTGGGCATGTGATATTACATAAACTATTTTTTCCCTCAAAAGCTACTTCTCTTCAATTTCTTTTAAAATATATACACCTTTTTGAAAGACTTATCCTGAGTAATTTCAAACATATATAAACTTAGAATAGTATAGTAAATCTCTATATATCTGTTTCCCAGATTAAAAAATTATCTATATATACCCAAAATTAGTTTATCTGTTCTTATTTCCTCACAATTTTCAGATTATTTGTGTCAATGAAAAATTTAATCAATAGTCTAAGAAAGAAATGGAAAATTTTATTCAAGACAACCTAAGGATTATATGCTGGAAGACAGTCTTTCAGAAGACTATTCCAAAGAGGTAAAAGGGGAGGTCGGTATATACATGATTTTTGGTAAAGTGTTAACGTGCAATCAAATACATCTTAGTAGAAGGTTGCTACAATTTGGTAAGAGCAGATATCTTGGTTAATGGTTTTAGTGCTTTTCTAAGTATGGGAAGACACAAGAAACTGGGTTCACATAATTTTCTTCTGAAATATCTAACTATCTGAAGGTCAGTTCTGTAGTTTTCTGAGAGTACAAAATGCCTCGTCTTGCTCTTAGCTCTGAATTCTTTTCAGAGTGTACTATAGGTCAGTGACTGCAGTGACTTGATTCTTGTAGAACTGGATAGTGAGCAACATTCTTCATTCTACAATGCCTTCCCTTTTAGTCTTAATTTTGACCAAGATTTGAGAAACATTTCATGACCAATTTTCCCTGGGAATGCTCACTCCCAGGTCAGGAGAGGATTTTGATAAGCTATTCAATGTACTATTACTGGACTAGACCTTTTAACAGTAACCAAAAACCTCCGAATTGCCTGTTTTACTAGTCTGGAGCTTTGCAGCTGGTGCAGTTGGTAAAAAATGTGCCTGTCAATGCAGGAGATGCTAGAAACATGGATTCAATCCATGGTTGGGAAGATTCCCTGGAGCAGGAAATGGCAACCACTCCAGTATTCTTACCTGGAAAATTCCATGCAAAGAGGAGCCTGGTGGGCTACAGTTCATGGAGTCACAAAGAGCTGGACGTGACTGAGTACACACACACACACACACACACAAACGTCTGTTACGGTTTGGGGAATTTTTTCCTCTTATATAGGCTTCTTCCTGTATCTAGAGTTAGACACTATTACAATCAGGGATCTTATAGGGCTATATATTTGATCAGTCTCTTCAAGTTGCCTAGTCATCATTTTAATTGGAGGCTCAGTCACATATTTGCTAATGTAAGACAGAATGATCTTATAAAATAGGCAGAATATAACTACCAAAATTAATAAGGGCATAAGTAAATATTTCAGTTAAGAACTTCCAATGGGTGCTGCCCAGTATCTCCCCAGACTGTCTGACTAGTTTGTTCTGCACCAACCCCTGTCTTTAAAGGAAACGATATATTAGCATTGTACATAAAGTTCACCAAAGATGGCTGCACATACAAGGTAAGTAGTGGGTCATTAAGGACTGAGAAAGGTATGTTATCATGTAAGGATTTACATGGGCGATGCCAGAAGGAGAAACGTAGATCTTTATAGTTGAGCACGTTTTTCTGCCATTGGGGAGTTCAGGTTAATGAAAGATGCAGATGAGAGAGGGGAGGGAGGAGGCTGAAGGGCAGTGAAAACATTTTATGCTTTCCTGTACTGCTTTCAAATATGAATTTTTATTCCACTGACAGACATTCTATTATTTCAACATCTATTTCTGAAAGATAAAGACCTTTTAAAAGCATCGTAATGTCATTATTATACCCCAGGTATTAATAATTCTTTAATACAAAATTTTCACAATTGTGTCATGATTTCTTTACACTTCAAATAGGAGTCTAAGTAAGTAAATACACTGTGATTGGTTGCTATGTCTCTTAATTCTCTTTAAGCTCCTAAGACTCTTTTATTTCCCTTGCAATGTATTTGTTGAAGAAAATAGACTGTCCTATGAAATCTTTCCTTTTCTAGATTTTCCTGATTGAATCTTATGGTGTTGTTTGCCATGTTTCTTTATGCTTACATTTCCTTTAAGTTGGTATTTAGATCTAGAAGCTTAATTAAATTCATTTTACTTTATTTTTGAGCCAGAATATGTTCTAGATGATATCGTTATATATTTCCTTCAGTATGCACATATTATCAGGTTGTCTGTCTTTGAAGAATAATAATCACGAATGATTATTACCTAGATCCATTAATTCTTTATGGATCTAGGGAGCAATATTCTAACTGTATCCCTTGATCCTCATTTACTAGCAGAATAATTTGATAAAAGAAAACTTTCTCTCACCTACATGTTACCTATGGTACAATTTATAAAAGAGAACCTTGATTCTTTGCTTTTGTTTAATAGCTTTCGTTTTTTTTTGGGGGGGGGAAATATATTCTTTATTATCATCTTCAGCAATGTGTAAAAAGCAAGAGAGAACTTTGTTAGGTATACAAAACCTACATAACAATTTACTTAACTAGGTCATTGGGTGGTAGACAGAAATGAAGAGGTACTTGACTTGTTTACTTTAACTTAATCATGCAGCCATTATTGCTTAATAGCTTTCAAAGTGATAAGTTAGTTCTTTAGCATCCTCCTATGGTGACTAAGCATTTACAAATACTATTATGTACTTTAACATTTAAAAACACATTATGTTTTAAACCATTGCAATGAGTCTCTTTTTTTTTTTCTCATGTTGGTCAGTAGGAGCCTCCTCTTCAAACTGGTGCCTGAATCTTTTTGGCATGAGCTTAGAGGTCTTTGGAAGCTTCCTTGCTCTCTGATATGACAAGATATTTCAGTCTTTCTGTGTCTGCCTCCTGCCTCTGAATGCGATCTTAATGAGAAACCCTGGTTCATTCTGGTGGAAATTGGTATTTGGAAAGCCTGATTTGATTTCTTGGAGGACTCATTGCTAGAGGGTTGGTCATTGTTTCCAGTTGTTGTTTTTTTCATCATTCAGAGCTAAGAAAATGTATACTGTAACTATATAATTTTATAAAGATAAAGTATATCATGGGTTTAAATGCAGATTTTTCTGATTCATATTCAAGACCACAGAATTTTAACTAAACCATTTGATCTTACACCTGTATTTGTTTTTCCAGTGGCTGATTATCACTTTACAATGATATCAACCTAATTACTAATTTGGTTTATTTTACAGTGCACGTGCAACAGTCTGGGAATAACCAGCAAATGTATCCCAACAATAGATTACTGAAAAAAGTTTAAGCCCTTTGTTAGTTGTTTAGTGTAGCTGTGTCTGTGTGTGTATGTGTGAGTCCCCTCTTGGCGTGTATTAAGATGTTTAGTGGAAGTCATTGAGTGGTTCCCCTCTATACATTGTGCCAACAACTCAGACACAGATTATTTCATTTTGCTTTCAGTTTTTAGGGTTTGCTACGTTTTATCAATCCATAAACTTTTTTTAAAATCTAAAATTTTCCTCTTAGAGCTGTCTCTTGTAGTTGGAACATTAAATGAAAACTGTCATTAAGAGTATGATATGTATTACATGGCATCCAAAATCATCACATATGTACTGAAACATGCCAAGGTCCTGAATCTTGAGTCCATAAAGAGATTTTAGGGCAGGAAATGGTTCTACTCAAATAGCATCATAATGTTGAAGAGACACTAAATGAATAGACCAATAACTGACAGCTTTTACATGCTCTGAAAAACATCATGTAGCAATTGTGCTGCAATTATTGCCAACTTGTTTACTGTTGTTTTGAGCCTTTTCATCCCTTCAACTGTGCTGCCAAAATTCTAGTGTCTGAAAGAGTGTCTTTAACATAAACCACAGATGGAGGAGGTGTATAGAGCGTTGCTGGCCCATGGTGGTCTTGCTCCAGGAGCCTGGAACAACGCAGTACATCTGTACCAGGGTTTTGTTGTAGCAGGACCTGAGAAATTTATGGGGATGACGGGGGGCGGGGGGGACAGGACTCGCTTCATTGACAATGGATGGTGGGAGGGGCTGCTTCAGAAAATTCTTTGACTGCTCTCTTCAAGAACTCATGCAAGAGCGACGAGAAAGAAGCTGTAAGAAACTAAAAAGAATGCTTTCTTTTTCTTTTAACACACTAAGAACGCAACCAGTTCCAGTTTTATAGCCCCAGTATAGTCATGTGCTATGCAAGTGATTTCCCACTTCAGTAAAGGGAATGCTGGACCACCCATAATACAGGGAAGAGAATGAAGAGGGAGGTCTTGGAACAAAGTGGAGCCAGTCTCCATATGGAACAGAAGCAGCTGTATAGGACAGTAACTTCGTGAATTTGAGGAAACAACATAGACGGCTCTGTAGCAGGCAGGAGAGTAGCGACTGGGTCCACATCACAGCCAAAGGATTGGGTTAGAAGGAATCTCTAACTCTGTTTCATATCCTTGATTACTCTACTTTCAAGTTAATGTTAAACACATTCTTCCTTGTTCTGAATAACTGAATAGTGGCTAAAATTTCTTGGTGAGCAGTAGAGCTAGATAAATATTATGCAGCTACTGTTAGTATAACCTTACATTTAGTCCTGGGCTGGTATTATTGCAGGATAGTCTTCAGGAAGTAAATCATTCTCCATAATCATAGCAGTGGGCATTTGTATAAATCTTTTCCCTTACGAAGTAGTTTTGCATCCATTGAACATAAGAGAGGTGAAATACCCTACCCTCCCACCCCCTCATATTGTGAACTTTCAGTTAGGGAAATAATTCTATCAAAAGTCATAGAGGTGTTATTAAGGGAATGTCTACATGGGGGCCTAGGATTTGACTCTACTGTTCTATGATCTTTTTAAAGGTTGTTTTAGCTTTTATTTATTTTTTGGCCACATCAGGTGGCTTGTGGTACCTTAGTGCCCTGACTAGGGATCAAACCTGGCCCCCTGGCAATGAAAGTGTAGAATCTTAACCGCTAGACTGCCAGGGAAATCCCCATTCTATGATTTTTCTTTATGATTCATGGAGAAGTAAGGAGGAAATGCTTTTGAGGTGGGACTTTGGATATTTAAATTTAGCTTTACTTCAGCTCTAGGGATGCTCTCTACCTAGCCCTTCTCAACTGTTTGTTCTCACTATTTTCTTTCTTAACATTCTAAGTTTCCTTCATGGAAATCTATTTTGTAGCATCCATTCGTATGGATTCCTTCTCATTACCTGCTATTTATCAATGCTGTATGATAGATACTTAGTCCAAGTTCCTAAAGGGCTGGGTGATCTAACAGCAAAAATCCTTTTAAGGACAGCATTGCAGAAAGCTTTATCACTACTATATATGAAATAAATAACAAGGTACAGGGAGCTGTACTCAATATTTGTAGTGACCTGTAAGGGAAAACACTCTGAAAATATAGATAGATAGATAACGGAATCATTTGCTGTGCACCTGATACTAACACAACATTGTAAATCAACTACACTTAAAAAAAATAAAAGAAGGCTTTACATCTATTCAATCTTTCTTAAATGTCAGGCAGACAAAGTTAAGTATTTCTTGGCATTAATTGGGTCCATCTCCCCATTCTTAATACACTACTATGTTGTGGCAAATACAGGAATGAGAAACTTGTGTCTCCACTTTTCTTAGCATTTTTTAGTGCCAGCATATTAATGATGAGGCGCTTCCCAGGTGATGCTAGTGGTAGAGAACTTGCCTGACAATGCAGGAGGTGCAAGGGACAAGGTTCAATCCCTGGATTGGGAAATTCCAGTGGAAGAGGGCATGGCAACCCACTCCAGTATTCTTGTCTGAGAAATCCCATGGACAGAAGAGCCTGGTGGGCTATCGTCCATAGGGTCACAAAGAGATAGGCATGAAGTGACTTAGCACACACACATTAACAAAGAGGCAAGAAGAAATGAAGTTCCTCTACAGAGAATATTTACATTGATCATAAACCAAGAGCTTATAACCAGAAGAATAAACTGCTAGTCTAATGATCATGATATCTTACATTTACTCATCATTTTGCAGTGTACTTTGATATGTATTATCTGGGAGATCAATAAGGGTGATTGATCATGTAATGAAGTACCATCCTTTTAAATGTTCTAGCTAAAAACAACACTGAGTATACTTGAGATGGAAGATCAGGAAAGGATAAAGATATGCTTTTTCAACCCAGATGCTCTTAGCAGTTTCAGGTTTTTCTCTGTCCTGTGGGAATCCATCAATTGTATCATTTGTTGTGAGACTCAATGCAGATATTCTGCCAATACCTACCTGTCCTTTTCAAGATAATATCTTATTTCCATAATGAAGCTTGGGATATTGCTCTAGAAACCTTTCTGGCATTTTCTGGTTTCGTATTTCCTTCTTATCTTCCCTGTGAATTCAAAAGTTTATTGATGGTGTTGGAATTTTCAAAAATATGGAATGTTCATTATGGCCTATGAGTGGCAGCCAGATACAGCAGTGAACTATCCATGAAGAAAAAGTTTACTCTTAGTCTGTATGAAAAATTAATAATGTGTATATTGTGAACATAACAGAATGTTGAAATCCCTCTCTTGATGTCCAAGAATTTTGGTTGACATGTCAAAGCTGAAATCTGTGGGTGCTAAGTGCACCCACATTCTATAGGGTACTGCCAAATGCTTCTATATAGGATGCCTGTGTGCGTGCTAAGTTGCTTCAATCACATCCAACTCTTAGAGACTCTTATGGACTATAACCCACCAGGTTCCTCTGTCTATGGGATTCTTCAGGCAAGAATGCTGGAGTGGGTTGCCATGCTCTCCTCCAGGAGATCTTACCAATCCAAGGATTGAACCCGCGTCTCTTATATCTCCTGCATTGGTAGGCAGCTTCTTTACAACTAGCACCACTTGGGAAATCCCTACATAGGATGTGTTATAGCAAATTAGGTAAAAACCTTCATCCTGCTTAGTCTGTAAAAGAAAATATTGGAAGTTTGAAAACAAGGATATTTGAAGGGGGTTTGATAGAAGAGAGGATGTTTTAGCATTTCCTCTTTTAGAACGAAGTTAGAGGTCTCTAATACCCTGCAGGAGCCCATAGGGAGAGCCTGTTAGTTGCCACATTCCCCTCCCCCAGCCTTTTCATCTTGGGTAGAATAATTTAAAGTGAATCTCAGACATCATGTCATTCCATGGGGTGCAAGGAGTCTTGCTATATTATTGAAGATAAAAGACAAACCAACAAAATAACACAAGAACCCTTTTTGACGGGAGAATTCCTTTTGTCTTTGACTGACAGGCAAGAAACATAAACCCTTTGGGGAATGGAGGATCCCACGACCACATCCACCCTTACAGATAGTGCAAAAAAAGCAATAAAGTGAAAAGATGAATTCTTCCCAAATGATCTCCTGCCTGGTTTTGGCTGCAGTCTGGGTCCCACCTTGCAAGACTGAGGCTGCTCTTACTTGGAGGGGAGGGGAAGGGGACAAGAAATTTTTTTACAGCTGCCAGAGGTGGAAGAATGCAACAATCCATTTCTTGCAAGTGATCTGATGGATGCATCACACATGAAAAAAGAACAGAGAAACACTTTACCTCCTGTTCTTGAATGCAATGCCCCTTTTCAGGCATTTAGCCTGTGCTAGTATTTCAAATTTAAATCCAAGGTCATTTCTCTGGGCAGGGGGTCATTCTCACATTTCTAAGAAGAGAAAAGAAAAAAGTACAAAAGCCCCAGAAAGCCCTGAAAACAAAGACTGTATTCTGCCCTTCCTATTGAAACACCTTGTTAACCCCACTGTCCCCTCTGACCAATACAGATGGCATTTTCATGGAAATCTTGGTCAGTGGGAAAGAACTGCTTGTTGAAGGCAGAAAATTTTCTGATATAATTGTGTTCTTATTTTAAAAAGAAAGCAAGTTTACTGTAGAAAATAGAGATACATAGAAAGAAGAAAGATAAAATAATCCATAGTACTATCACTCAAGAGCAAGCACTATCAGTGTCTTATTTTCTTTTGGTCTGTTTTTTTTTTTTTTTTCCATCTTTAAGGCTTTTATTCCATAGCTTTTAAATTTTTTATTTTATATTAAAATATAGTTGATTTACAGTGTTGTGTTAGTTTTAGGTGTACAGTAAAGTGATTCAGTTGTACACATACATATATCCATTGGGGTGAGTATGTGTGTGTGCTTATTAATTTTAACCAGTGGAATAGTTCCAGACTGTTTGGTGGCTTTCATTTTTCACGTGAGCCACAAGGAAAGCTTGAAGAAAAGACTGTTCACCCTTCTTCTGGATATGGGGTTGCCTGGAACTTTTCAGCACCCCTCCCGCTCTCCACGTTTAGGCTGGCTTGTTGAGAGAGAAAAAGAAAATGCCCCTCTTTGGGCACACCTTGCTCTGTTGGGTGGCAATGCAGAGACCAGAGAGGCCAGCACAGTAATGAGAGGGGCTCTGAGAACACTGGTCCTTTAGCCCAGAGTGGAGAAGTCGTCTCCTCCAGCTCCTCTCTTCCCCAGCATACAGATATATCTCTAATTCATCTTCTTCTAAAAACAATTTATTACCTCCTCCATCTCTTTCATCAATCCTTTGTACTTTGGGGTACTTGGAAGGTTGCTATCCTATAAGAAATATTACCCTTTATAGCCATCGGGGCACAACTTCATACAGAAATCACCCCATTGTATTTCTCTTCGTGGTGTTCAGGAGGAAAGAGATGATCTAAGAGCAAAAGCCCATATTCAATGTGAGTTCTGGGTAGAAAATCAAGCTACTTACTGACAAAGAGGAAGAAAGGAGACCCAAGAAAGCAGGAAGGTTACACTGTCATCTCAAGATCTTAGCCTCCTACTGGGATTAAGTGGGTTTCTGAAGATTAAAAAAAATCACATTTATCTAGAATGAAGCTGATCTAGGAATTTAAATTAAAATTCCTAAGAGACTACTCTATGTGGGTGGTGCCCTCTTTTCTACTAATTGCCTTACTTATTATTGCTATGTATTATGAGTAACTCTTGACACACCCTTTCCAAATGTTTGAGCTTTATCATTCTGGAAAATGTTTCTGAAATATGTGATGGATATTTGTTATGTATCTCTAGCTTCCTTTTTCATTATGTGGGTAATGTTTGGGGTATAAAATCCAGTTCTG
Organism: Oreotragus oreotragus; assembly: GCA_006410675.1. NCBI lineage: Eukaryota > Metazoa > Chordata > Mammalia > Artiodactyla > Bovidae > Oreotragus > Oreotragus oreotragus. The sequence goes on along the minus strand of SJYX01004151.1, from coordinate 268,798 downwards.
ATGAGTTAGCTTGATACAGAAGGCCAGGCCATCCAATAGAGATTATCCTGGATGTGAGCATAGAAGCCTGGTTGTCTTTCAGTTCAGTTCAGTTCAGTCGCTCAGTCATGTCCGACTCTTTGCGACCCCATGAATCGCAGAATGCCAGGCCTCCCTGTTCATCACCATCTCTTGGAGTTCATTCAGACTCATGTCCATCGAGTCCATGATGCCATCCAGCCATCTCATCCACGGTCGTCCCCTTCTCCTCCTGCCCCCAATCCCTCCCAGCATCAGAGTCTTTTCCAATGAGTCAACTCTTCGCATGAAGTGGCCAAAGTACTGGAGTTTCAGCTTTAGCATCATTCCTTCCAAAGAAATCCCAGGGCTGATCTCCTTCAGAATGGACTGGTTGGATCTCCTTGCAGTCCAAGGGACTCTCAAGTGTCTTCTCCAACACCACAGTTCAAAAGCATCATCTCTTTGGCGCAAATCTGGAAGATGGGCCACCTCATGGCTCAGAGCTAGTAACCAAGGTGGAGAGAGAGAAGAAAGTATTGAATGACTGTGATTTATCAAGTTGGTAGTAAGTAAGGTTCAAAGCCTTCACATGCATGAATTATAACTACTCATTTCTAGAATAAAAAATGGCAGGAATTGTCCTTCATCCTTTCAGAGTTTTTCAGGTGCCTGGATATCAAAACCATATGAGTTTCAAGCTAAATAAAACATAGTTTATTCATTCAACAAGCATTGACAAGTGGTTTCTATGTACTAGCATGGAGATAAAGAGATGAAGAGTGAACAATTTCTTCTCTCAAAGAACTTCTAGTTTAGTTGTAAAGGAATAATAATAAAAATCCCAGGAAGCAGACTGAAATTAGCACTGTTAGAAATACACATAAAGTGCCATTATAGGGAAAATAAAATAATACAGTTCTAATGCCTGGCACATAAAGGGCACTCCAAAATAATTGAATGAGTGAATGTTATCAGGGAAAGTATCTTTAAGGGAATGTTACATTTAAACTGATCATTGAGGAGAGGTAGAATTTCGTCATAAGCTAACTAGACAGTTTGTGCAAAGATCCAGATATGAGAGCATGTGAAATGTTTAAAAGTATGGTTGGTTTGTGGAAACACAGAGAGAAATAGAGAAGCACATGACTATGAAGGATATTGCGTGCTACTAAATTTTACTCTCTGTATTATGGGCGACCAAGAGTCTCTGAAGAGAAAAGCTGCATGATTTGACTTCTTTTAGGAACAGAATTCTGAGGGAAGCTCAAGAAGACTTGCAAAGGCAAAAGTGGCAATATGCAACTATACTATCTTGTGCTCACCTCTATTACTGATTCTTGAATATCAAATGAAAGCCTTGAGGCAGTCAGATTTTGACTGTGATCCTCATTTTCCTTAAAGGAGAATACACTTGGATAGGGGGTAAGGTTTGCCCAGGGTGGCATGCTGAGTGACACAGAAATGCTCCAAGAAGCCTGGTCTCTTCATTCTATTCCTGGCAATGCCAACACTCTTTTCTTTCCTTGAAAGAATGTGATACCAGGATCTCCTCATTATGACTGTGTGTCTGCTTCTAAGCGACTTGCTTTCATTCCCAATTAATACTAAAGGAATATCAGGACTGTGGGACATAAAGTTTTTGATCACAGGAACAATGCTACTATTACTATTATTCAAATTTGATAGGCAAAATTTGTTACTATGAATCATGAAACTCATTCTGGACTCTTGTGCCCTTTATTTTCACCAAATATGTATGTGATTCTTCTTTCTTTGGCTATTACCTGCCATTTGGATATCTCTGTAGCTGAGTTTTACTTGTTAATAAACTGCCTTATTCTTGCTATTCAGTTGCTAACTTGCGTCCAACTCTTTGCGATCCTGTGAACTAAGCACGCCAGGCTTCCCTGTTCTTCACTATCTCCTGGAATTAGCTCAAACTCATGTCCATTGAGTCAGTGATGCTTTCTAAGCATCTCATCCACTGCTGCCCACTTCTCCTCTTGGCCTTAATCTTTGTCGGCATCAAGGTTTTTTCCACTAGGTTGGCTCTTTGCATTAGGTAGCCAGAGTATTGGAGCTTCAGCTTCAGCATCAGTCCTTCCAATGAATATTCAGAGTTGATTTCCTTTAGGACTGACTGGTTGGATCTCCTTGCTATCCAAGGGACTCTCAAGAGTCTTCTCCAGCCCCACAATTCAAAAGCATCAATTCTTCGGCATTCAGCCTTCATTATGGTCCAACTCTTACATCTGTACGTGACTACTGGAAAAACCATAGCTTTGACTATGCAGATCTTTGTCAGCAATGTGATGTCAGTGTTTTTTAATATCCTGTCTAGGTTTGTCGTAAGAGCTATTAGCTCATTTGGAGATTAGTCTTTTAAACAAATAAATAGTTAATATATTGATTCCATACAATCCTATAAACTTACTCCCACAAAGTCGAAGAATATTTGAAAATGGCTGAGACACACCTTCATAGAGTAAGGAATCTTTGATCATGAAAACCAAGGGGCTATTAATGAGAATTTCAGTAAGAAGAATTAGAATGATAGAACTTTATTTCAGTTGAGATACTGTATATGACTAAAAGCTGTTTTTAGGAGTTCCATCAAATGAAATAAATAATTTTATCCTGAAAACGGATAAAATGTTAAAATCAGGTCCATATTATGTATTTATCAGAGCCATAGATTTTAAAATCATCCTCCTTCCTCCAAAAAAATCACTGAAACTTGATACTGGAACAGGAATTTTCTGAGACGATGTGAGTTAATATAACTAAGTTGTTATTCAGTTTCATCAGCATTAAACTATCATGTTAAAAGCTGAAGCCCGTGACCATGATACAGTCATTAAAATGAGTCCCAGACTCACTCTGCAAGAAAATACATGTAGGGATTTCCTTGTGGCTCCTTGGGTGGGATAGGACTGTCAAAAATGATGGCAGGATTTAAATCATACTTGTCTGAGTTTTGTGGCCTTTCTAAGCAAGTGCTTAGAAATTTCAGCCTTTCCTTTAGTAAATCTAAGGTTGAACTTTTAAAATTATGGATGCTTTCTTTTTTTCCTTCTATCACATTTTAACTTTGGAAGCTTTGAAAATACCCTTAGGCATGTTCAAATGAATTTCATAATGCACAGAATCTGTTATTCCCAGGTGAGCTTCTTCAAAGAGTCTCCTTTCCTCAGTCCCTTTCAACTGCCCCCGCTTCCCAATCTTAATCCAGTGTTGTTTCAGTTTGTTGGATTTTGGCAAAATTACAGATCTAACCGACTCAATAGTAATAATTGAAAAGTGAAAGTGTTAGCCATTCAGTCCTGTACAACTCTTTACGATCCCGTAGACTGTAGACTACCAGGCTCCTATGTCCATGGAATTCTCCAAGCAAGAGTACTGGAGAGGGTAGCTATTCCCTTCTCCAGCAAAATGTCCCAACCTAGGGATTGAACCCAGGTCTCCTGCATTGCAGGCAGATTCTTTACCATCTGAGCCACCAGGAGATCCCAGATCTTCAATAATAAATGAAGAAATGCCATTTTATCCATCCAAATGGGCATACCCCACCCAGATATCTCTCATGGCTGGCAAGTGCTTGGGAAGGAAGTAGAGAGCTCTCTTCTTTGACTGAGAGGTAATTAATGATGTGCTCAGGTAATTTCTGTGGAAAGGCTACCTGGAAACAGCCTTTTGGCACTTTTTTTCTCAAATTGAAATTATTAAAATTACAAATAAGCCAGAAATTATGAGAATTTTCTGTTACATTGAATAGGTATTGACCTCATAAACTATAAAAGTTTGTTAAGAAGATGGTAGATTTTATTTCTTTTAATTAAAAATTTTTTTTTGATGTGGACCTTTTTTTAAAAGTCTTTATTACATATGTTACAATATTGCTTCTGTTTTATGTTTTGGTTTTTTGACTGAGAGGTATTTGGGATCTTAGCTTCCTGATCAGAGATTGAACTCACATTGCCTGCATTGGAAAGCAAAGTCTTAATCACTAGACCACCAGGGAAGTCCTATGATGTAGATTTTAGTATATTTCAGGCTCAGTTTTAGAGTCACTAAAAATAAAAAAAGGATTAATAATGGATTCATGGACATGAGCTTTTGTTCCTCATTTAGAATTTCTCACAGCTACTTTTATATCATCTAGCATCAGTGGTGGAATACTTACTGACTAGGAAAGGAAGTTTGGAGACCGACTGAGTTATACCTTGTGGCTCCTTCCATTTTATTCTCTTTATTCCCTGATGGACAGTATCTGGAGAGAAACAAACAGTATACTACCTAGAATGTCCTGAGATATCAGTGCTGTTGTAACCTAAGCTGGATAGATGGTGGACACACAGCAAACACTTTTGGATTCAGTATTTGGACAAGCTCTTAGGCCTGGCCCCAACCACCCCTCTCTTGGGCTTCTCTCTACTTTTGGACTGGCTTTTAAAACAGCGATTCTCAAACTTGCTGAGCATCACAATTGTTGGAGGCAAGTTGGTAACAGTTCAGAGGCCCAGGCTCTGTTCTCCCTCAACAAGCACAGGATTCTGTACTTTTTCATAAGTTCTGCTGGTGATTCTGATACAACCCAGAGGTTGAGAACCATTCTTTTAGAGGCTTAGCAGTAAACAATCCACCTGCAATGCAGGAGACACGGTTTTAATCCCTGGATTGGATTTCCATGATCAAATGGAATCCCGTGGGTTGGATCCCCAGAATTTTTTTGCCTGAAAAAAATGGGCTCCAGTTCATGGAGTCAAAGAAAGTCAGACGCAACTGAGCATACAGCCACGCATAGTTGCTTTACAATGTTTTGTTAGTTCTTTCTGTACAATGAAGTAAATCAGCTCTAAGTTTACGTATATGCCCTCCCTCTTGGGTCTCCCTCCCACGCCCACCTCCATCCCCCCTGCCCCCATCTCACCCATCTAGGTCACAAAGCTGAGTTTCCTGTGCTTTATAGCAGGTTCCCACTAGCTATCTATTATTTACCTGATGTATATATGTCAGTCTTAATTTCCCAATTCATCCCACTCCTCCTTCCCCCTACTGTGTCCATACATTTGTGTTTCTATTCCTGCCCTAGAAATAAGTTCATCTGTACCTCTTTCCTAGATTCCATGTATATATGTTAATATACAACATCTGTTTTTCTCATAGTTTCTTCTTTAGGAAATTCTACTTTAAAGGATTTTTGAAGCTATATCAGAATTTGATTTGAGCTATGTTTGGTCACTACTAGCAAGACCAAGGTGAGGACTAATGCATGTGAAAATAGCATTTTTAAAATTAATCTGCTGATGCAGTTATGGCACATGCAAAGAAATAGCCTCGATTTTAGTTATTGTATTCCGTGGTACTTTTTAACATTTTATTATGGTTCTTTGGCTCATGGAATCTCCTGCTGTCTTTTTCTACTTCATTTACCCAGGTCATTGCAGCTTGGTTAAGACGTGTGCTAAAGTAGCAAGGAATTAAATTTTAAATATGCCCGAAGAGCTGAGATGCATTTGTAACACTTTGTTCTGAGTTTTCTCAAGAAATAAGATACCCACACGGGAACAAACCAAATCAACAAAAGCAAAGCATGGAGCTAGACAAAACCCTGATGCAAATTGTTTATATTGATATATTCTAGATAAAACAAGATTTTACAAATTGATGAGCAGATTTATTTCTTGCAACTAGGTAGGACCCTATGACTAATTCAGGGACCATGCTTTCGGGCTATTCTACCCAGTTATTAAATCCATCCATATCCTCCAGCCCTGCACCTTCTCCACTCTGGACCCCTCCCTCATGCCTTCAGCCACTCCATGAGTTTCTCAGAAACCCAGCCAGGGGGTCAGGGACTATATAGCATCGCCTGTCAGAGTCACTTCAGGATTGAGCCCCAGCTCTGTGCCCAGACCACACAAACATCCCTACCTCCCCTCGCCCAAGGCAAGGATCAAGGATTTTCACACTTAATTGCACCAGGCAGAGGATAAACTTAAATTCACACAGACCAGCCAACCAATTTAAAGAGAGCAAGGAGGCTGTTATATGAGATGAGGGGGCAGTGGCTGAGAGAATTGGTTTGAAAGATCCAGAGACCAGCTTATTTGGTGAGAACACAGTGCCTGTCTGCTAAGAAGCTTAAGGCACTGGGTAGGGATTAATTCTACAAACAGCTCTGGGAGGTAGATAAATCTGTATTAATTAAAACTGCAAAATGTTCTCTACCTGCCTAGTTTCAGTCTTGTGAAAGAAGATATCTTTCACAAAAGGCAGGGAAAGAAAGGAGATGATGATGGCTGTAAGATTGGTTCAATTTTCACCTACATTCTCAGTGAGAAAAAGAGAAAGGGTCAGTCCTTGGTGCTGGGCAGGGGGACTCCTTGGACCTCCAGTCACTTCTTCCATGTCCTTTTAGTCAGTCCCCAGGATATGCAAAATAGGAAAATGCAGAGGAGAGCACTGACATAGGACATGGGATGACACAGGTCTGAGCCTGCACAGAGACTGACCGTCTAATGCCTNAAAAGAGAAAGGGTCAGTCCTTGGTGCTGGGCAGGGGGACTCCTTGGACCTCCAGTCACTTCTTCCATGTCCTTTTAGTCAGTCCCCAGGATATGCAAAATAGGAAAATGCAGAGGAGAGCACTGACATAGGACATGGGATGACACAGGTCTGAGCCTGCACAGAGACTGACCGTCTAATGCCTGTGATGGTCCATGTAGTGAGCTCTGTTATTACCTACCCCTCTGCAGAGGGAGAAAGCTGAGGTCCAGAAAGGGGAAATGGCATGATCCAGACAATGTGACATTCAAAGCTGATTGCTACATCAAGTCCTCTTTCTGTGTTACTGAACTCTGTTGCCTCTCACTGATAACCAGGGACAGTAAGACTAGAGGTAAAAAAGGAAAGACTCAAAACCACCCTGTGTGTTCTAATATGAAATGCAATGTCTTATTTCTTGGGGAGCCTGCTCCTTGCTGTCATTAGCTGATTTTCATGTTACTCTCCCCACCTAGACATTTCTCACCTGCCTTTCCTGCCCTTCTGAACCCTCCTTTTCCCAGGAAGCATTCCCAGACACTGCAATCAGCTGTCCCTCCCAGATCCTTGGTATCTCTTGCCTCTCCCATGACTTAACAGTAAAGAGTGGATTGCACATGGTCTGTCATGGTCCTTCAGTGTCTAGTCCAAGGTTAAAGAGTTGGCAGGTACTCAGGAAACAGGTGCTGCCAAGTTGCCAGAGGACCAGCATAAGCTGTGGGAGAAGCTAGGCAGTGGATGAAATCCCTGAAGTCACCAGCACCGCCAGCCCACTTCTAGGCATGAAGTGCTCTTCTGGGAGTCCTGCAGAAGGCTGTGCCATTCTGCAGTTGTCTGGTCATTCTTTGCAGCTGACTCCATGTTTTGTGTTTGGCTGTCTGACAAACATGGATGTGTCTTCTCTTTGCCCTCCTCTCTGCATGCATGTGTGTGAGTACGTGTGTAAATCTGCAGCTTAAACCACCCCCCACCCTTTGCTTGCCCTTCATTTTAGCTAAGGAATAGAACCTGTTACTAGAAGGTTTTGAATCACCCTCTGCCTTTCTGCACTTCCGCTCTGCCCCTGCCTCCCTTGACAGTTTGCACAATGCCTCTCAAATCTGTGTCCTCGCTTCTATCTTTGCTCTAGCTCAGTCCTCCATATCTTCTGTAGGGCCAGCTAACTTCTCTCCTTCCTCTAATCCAGGGGCTGGCAAACTACAGCCAGCAAGCCAAATCCTGCCCCAGGCCTATTTTTGTAAGTTACATTTGACTGTAACAAAGCCACACCCTTTGTTTCTATATTTGTCCAGGACACAGAGTTGAGTAGTTGNTTCTGTAGGGCCAGCTAACTTCTCTCCTTCCTCTAATCCAGGGGCTGGCAAACTACAGCCAGCAAGCCAAATCCTGCCCCAGGCCTATTTTTGTAAGTTACATTTGACTGTAACAAAGCCACACCCTTTGTTTCTATATTTGTCCAGGACACAGAGTTGAGTAGTTGCAAAACAAAACTTGAAGCCTAAAATATCCGCTCTCTGGTCCTGTGTAGACAAAGTTTGCAGACCTCTGCTCTACTCTCTTCTCAGAGCTTGTCCTCCCCACTGCAACCATGACTTCTGTGCTCTCGCTTCCCTCCTGAGAAAGCCCTCTCCCTCACTCTTGACATAGAAGACTGATATTTCTGCCCAGCATTGAGGCCCTCACCATCTGTTACTCAACAGCCTTCCTGACCTCATCTCCTTCCACCTCCCTTTCTACACCCAGTCTCCAAAATCACCTCACTGTTCAGCATCCCAGAACAAACCCTGTTCATTCCTCTGCTCATTGCTGTACCCAGATCTCTCAGGCTCGACTCAAATGCTGCGTCCTCCAGTCATCCCCACACTAGGAGATGCTTTGATTCTCTGGTTATGGACATTCTCTTCTTTGGATTCTCAGCAGTTTTCCAAAGGCACTTCCTATGATGGTCCACACTAAACAGATGGTCCTATAATAGCTCTTCATTGGTTTCCTTTTCTACTCTTACTGTCTTGCAATCTGTTTTCCACAGAGCAGGTACATGAATATTTTTTTATTTATTTTGACTTTTTGGCCCTGCCCTGTGGCATGTAGGATCTCATCAATTTTGACCAGGGGTTGAACTTAACCCTCAGCTTTGGAAGTGCGAAGTCTTAACCCCTGGCCCACCAGGGAAAGTGAAAGTGAAAGTCATTCAGTCGTGTCCAACTCTTCGAGACCCCATGGACTGTTGCCTGCCAGGCTCCTCTGTCCATGGAATTCTGCAGGCAAGAATACTGCTCTTCCCAACCCTCGGGTCAAACCCAGGTTTCCCACATTGCAGTGCAGATGGATTCTTTACCATCTGAGCTACTAGGGAAGCCCAAGAATACTGGAGTGGGTAGCCTATCCTTTCTCCAGGGAATCATCCCAACTCACGAAATGAACTGGGGTCTCCTGCATTGCAGGAGGGCTCTTTACTAGCTGAGCTACCAGGGAAGCCCTGGCCCACCAGAGAAGACCCTGTTATTCAGATGACTTCACTTCCTGTTCCTCTGAGTTCTGTCTAACCTCACCTCCCACTGGCTACTGACTGTGCTGTACTCTGACTACAATCATCTTCTTTCTGCTCCCAAACATGCCATGCTTGTCTCTATCTCAGGACTTTTACCCTTGCAGAAAAGGAGTTTAAAAAACCCTTCAAGGTAGGAATTAAACAAATGAAAATCTTGATGCCTATTGTATTCCAAAGGCTACAAAAGCCTTTTGTTGGTGCCAAGAAATATTTGCTGAATACATGATTAAGTGGGTGAGTCTTCCTGGTCCCCCAATCTGGCAATGGCCACTGAATCAACACATTTCCTGATTCATTCATTCAGAGGCCAGCAGACAAGGCTGGTTGCTTTATATTTCAAAGGTCTAGTTTCATTGTACTAGTACCTCTGCTGACAGTTCGCAGCAGACAGCTCATTTCACCCTCCCATTCTTCCACCTGGCCATTCAGACTCTGTGAACCATGAATGGGCTCTGCTGGGAGGGTCTGGGGTTTCTACCAGGTGGGCTGAGGCTGTATGAAGAAGCTAAATATGTCATTCTCAGAAAGAGTGGCCATGGTGAAGGCTGGAAAGGTGTTGGCCAGGTGAGAGGTGATGTGGAAACTCTTGAAGTCAGAGGTAGAGATCAGGAAGGCACCAGGATGCACATGAAGAACAGGTGTGAGAAAGCCGCTCCCCATGTGCCTGCTGGAAGGGGCTAGATTCTACTTTCAGCTTGGAACAGTAGTGCTGGGGGCTCGACTCACAGGAAAGAAGCCCTCTAGGTGAGTTGGGTGGGCCTTAGTGACCGCTTCAGAGCAGGATTGCCCTGTCATGGGCCAGTCACCCCCGTGGGAGTGGGTGCAGAGCTCACATATGAGGGCCTGTCTGTCTGAGGGCTGCTATCAGGGGTCTGACTGTCAGGAAGGATTCACTTGTAAAGAACTTTCTCCACTGCTTCCCAGGGATGAGACCTTTTCTCAAATCGAGAGTGAAAGTACCACACATCAAGAGTGAGAGGTGCCAGCCAGGCCTCCCATTCAGCGAAGTGATAATGGAACTTCATTTTCCACCAATTTGCAGACAACTCCTGGGCTCCCGGCTTGTAACTCGGTCAGCTCTGCTTCAGTGGACACGTGAGTGGTTCTCAAAGGCGCCCCTACAGCTCATTGTTCTGGGTCTGGCCTTGGAACAAAAAGGGTTTTGTGTGCTTGCCATAGTGTGTGCCAGGACTAAAGTATTTCTCTCTTTCCCTAGAGGCTAACTTCTTTCTCTCTCTCTCTCTTGCTCTCTCTCTCTTCCTCTCACTTTGAGTTCTTATCTTGAGAAACTGGAAGAAAAATCTTCTACCAGGCAAATCCCCAGAGATCAAATCCATTTCATTGGAAGACTCAGGCCCCGTGGATATGTGCAAGAGGACAATTGATTCCTGCATAGAATGAAGACCCTGGACCTGTTATTAAATGATGGCAAAACCACACTCACTTCATTTCAGGGTGGCCTTTTGGGTGCTGGCTCCCTACCATCTTTTGCGATGAATTTATCCTCTTGATAAACAGGGCTTGATATCATTGCTTCCCTGATAGCTCAGTTGGTAAAGAATCTGCCTGCAATGCAGGAGACCCTGGTTCTATCCCTGGGTTGGGAAAATCCCCTGGAGAAGGGATAGGCTACCCACTCCAGTATTTTGGCCTGGAGAATTAGAGTTGCAGCTAGAGTTGCAAAGAGTCAAAGATGACTGAGCGACTGACTTTCACTTTCACTTTCACTATGCTCTTGAAAGCCCTATTCCCAGACATATCCTACAGTGTGTCCCTTAAGCCATTCCCGCCTTATTGGAGACACGAATAAGCAGGGTGCCATTGTTTAACTGGGTGGTGGGCAAACCCAGCAAAGCTGAACCTCAGCCAGTGGATCTGACAGGAGACAGCTGCCACTCCAGCCCTCAGAAATCTTTCTGTGAGCCTTAAATCTCCCTGTGGGGTGTGTGACGGATTGGCTTTCACACTGTTGCTAAGGCATGGATAAGCTGATTGGGGTCATCCCAGGAGGCAGTGGGAAAGCCCTTCTTTCCTCCTTGTTCTGATTTTATGGCCTCTGGGGGCAGTGACAGAGTTTCCAGCTGAGGCATGTGGAGGTGGTCTTGACTACAAGCATCTCACCCAGTGTTACAGATGTGGAGGACATGTGCTTACCAGCCCTGCTACCCCCACCTGCCTGCCCTCGTCCTCTCTCCTCCCAGTCTCTTCTCTTTCTCAGGCAGCATAGTCAAGGTTGAAATCAAGGGTGAGCATGCCTTGAGGCTGACGAAGTGCATCTTATTTGCTAGATAATGTCTACACATCTAAACATTGAGTACACCTAGTACTTACAAAGGACTCTGTTCCATGTTTTTTCCCAGCCAGAACCCAGTGGGCTCCCTCCTTCTGCCAGGCCATATCCCCAGTTCCCCACTTGGACTTTCTCTTTGGACATTTTGCATCCCTGTACTTTCTCTGTTCTCTGCCTCCATGAGGCAAGCACCTGGCAGAAGAGCAGGTGGGGGAGCCCTCTCACTGCTCCAGGCAGGCGTGACCTCAGTGACTCATTCCCAGGCTCCTTTTCTGCCGAGACTCCTGACCACCTCCAATCCTCACACAGCCTTGCACACAGGCTGCTTTCAACAGCTCTGAGTTTGCACTCAAGACGAAACATCTGCCATCTGTTGTGAATTGAATTGTGCCCCTCAAAAGAAATACTGAAGTCCTAACCAGAGATATATTTGTAAATGGGGCCCTATATGGAAGTAGGGTCTTTCACATGAAATCAAGTTAAGATGATGTCATGCTGGATTGTCATTGTTCAATGGCTCAGTTTCATCTGACTCTTTGTGACCCCATGGACTGCAGCACACCAGACTTCCCTGTCCTTCACTATCTTCCAGAGTTTGCACAAACTCATGTCATTTCAGTCGGTGATGCCATCCAACTGTTTCATCCTCTGTTGCCCCCTTCTCCTCCTGCCCTCAATCTTTCCCAGCATCAGGGTCTTTCCAATGAGTTNCTTCACTATCTTCCAGAGTTTGCACAAACTCATGTCATTTCAGTCGGTGATGCCATCCAACTGTTTCATCCTCTGTTGCCCCCTTCTCCTCCTGCCCTCAATCTTTCCCAGCATCAGGGTCTTTCCAATGAGTTGGCTCTTCACATCAGGTGGTCAAAGTATTGGATTTTCAACTTCAGCACCAGTCTGGCGTCCTGGATTAGGGTGGCCCTAAGTCCAATGCTTAGTATCCTTATAAAGAGAGGGAGATTTAGGGATACTGACACACAGGGAGAAGTTGCAGTGATGCAGCTACATAAGCCAAGAAACAACAAGAATGGTTGGAAAATACTAGAGTCTAGGAAGTATTGAGGAAGGATTCTTCCTTAGAACTTCCAGAGTGAGCAAGGTCCTGCTGACATCTCAGTTTTGGACTTAAAGCCTTCAGAATTGTAAGAGAATAAGTATCTATAGTTTCAGCCACCTAAATTGTAGTAATTTGTGACAGCAGCCCTCGGAAACAGACAAACCATCTTTGCTTTCTGCATTCCCACCCTGGTCAGAATCCTAGGCCTCTGGTACAATACTCTGACTCCCTGTTTTGGAGATTTCAGCCTCATCCACTTTGGGAGGGTTGGTGGAGATTCAAGGGAGAGGAGACCCCCAGTATAGCTTAGTGCACCTGAGTTCTTATCAAGGAGGAAGGCTCCTTCAGTGGACTCATTGGACCCCTGGAGAGGTAAGAGCCCCAGGACTCAGGTGTCACTGTGAGTCTTATGGAAAGAACCACTAGGCCTGCTTCAAAAATAGTCCTTTGAATTAGAGAAGAAATAAAGGAAAATTCTCAGAGATGTGTGCTTGAGCCTGGTTCACGAGTGTAGGGCATTGTACAGGATTTGGGAGACAAGGCCTAAACTTGCCAGGGAGAGGATTACAGTTTCTTGGGGATCTTCAGAGCATGGTTTCCCCATGAACATGCAGTGTGTTAAGGGTTACATGGTTGATTGAAAATGAGGAATTTCCTGCTTAGAAATAATAGTAAATAGCACTCATGTAGCACTGTGTGCCAGGCACTGCTCAATGTGTTTTGTAAATATTAACTCATGTAGTCATCACAACAACCTGAGGAGCAACATACTCTAATTATCTTCATTATAAAGGTAAGAAAACTGAGCGCTGAGAGGTTCAATAACGTGCCTCAGACTAGCCAGCATTGTAAGTGATAGAGCAGAAATTCTCGCTTATGAAGTCTGACTTCTGAGCTGTACTCTTAACCATAACACTCCTTAGAGCCTTCTTTCTCTCAGTTTATCCAGATGGATATTCATACTCCCATTAGTTTTTACATCATTGGGCCAAACTTCCTTGAGCATAGCTGAGCAGTGGGCATGAAGGCTGGGATGGAGAATTTTTAACGTTACTCAGCAAGAGCCTCATGGCCTGTGCGGTGGATGCCGAACTGAATTTTGGAGACAGAGTGTTGGGTGAAGTAGAAGAAAATAGCTTTATTACAGGGTGCCAGGTGAAGAGTCTAGGACAGTTAGTGTTTAAAAGACCCAAACTTCCTGAAAGCTTTCAGGGAAAGGTTTATAAAGACAGGGTGAGGGTGTGGGATGTGTGGTCAGCTCATGGACATTCTTCTTGGTTGGTGGTGAGGTAATTGGGAGTCTGCATCATTAACCTTCTGGTTTCAGTCGAGTCTAGGGCCTGTTTGCTGGTGGGCAGCATTCAGTTAACTTCTCTCACTTGGTAGGGGTTTCAGCATCTGCAAAAACAGCTCAGAGGACCTGGATCAGAATATTATCTATAGCCCTTCAGGAGGAACTAAAGGTCCTTGATTTGTTTCATGGCAATACTATTATTATTATGTCTTGCTTCATTTTTTTCCCTCTCTTTTAGCATTTTCTCACTTCTCTTACTAAGTTTATTCTTTAACATTTTTCTACAGACAAAAGAAAGACAGGCAGAAGACATAGGTGGGGATCTATTCCAGTAAGGCCTTAGAGAGGCCTACTTAGTTACACTCTTGCCTTAGAGCAAAAGGACTGGCATCAGTTGTCTGAATAAACCAGAGCAGTGAGGAGGAGGTGAGCAGGGAATGTACAAGGTCATGGCAAGGACAGCAGCAGCTACCTCTTTTAGGTCATTGGTTTTTAAACCTGAGTATCCATCAGAATCACCTGGAGGGCTTGTTAAACCACAGACTAATGGGCCCACCTCCAGAGTTTCAGTAGGTTTGGGGGATCAGGACCAGGAGTCTGCATCCTCTCAAGTCTCCAGGTGATGCTGATGCTGTTTGTCTAAGTACCACATTTTGAGAATCATTATTTGAGGTTAGTTCCCACTCTCCAGGATGCTATGATAGTTCAGTTCAGTTCAGTTCAGTCGCTCAGTCACTCAGTCGTATCCGACTCTTTGCGACCCCATGAATCGCAGCACGCCAGGCCTCCCTGTTCATCACCAACTCCTGGAGTTCACTCAGACTCACGTCCATCGAATCCGTGATGCCATCCAGCCATCTCATCCTCGGTCATCCCCTTCTCTTCCTGCCCCCAATCCCTCCCAGCATCAGAGTCTTTTCCAATGAGTCAACTCTTCGCATGAGGTGGCCAAAGTACTGGAGTTTCAGCTTTAGCATCATTCCTTCTAAAGAAATCTCAGGGTTGATCTCCTTGCAGTCCAAGGGACTCTCAAGAGTCTTCTCCAACACCACAGTTCAAAAGCATCAATTCTTCGGCTCTCAGCCTTCTTCACAGTCCAACTCTCACATCCATACATGACCACAGGAAAAACCATAGCCTTGACTAGGCGGACCTTAGTCGGCAAAGTAATGTCTCTGCTTTTCAATATACTATCTAGGTTGGTCATAACTTTTCTTCCAAGGAGTAAGCGTCTTTTAATTTCATGGCTGCAATAGTGCTTTAGGGAATTTAATATCCAAGGCTTCAAGAAACCACTCAGCCAGTAACCAATAGCTGAAATAGCTTTTAATGCTATATTTTCTGTATGTAATCACACTTGGGTAAAATTGTAAAATGAATATTTTAGCTCATCATTTAGTACACACTTTCCTAACAATAGTATGTTAAAATTTTAACGTGGCCTTTCCTAGTAGAGGTTAAGTCTACTGCATCTGTTAAGAATGACGTTCACAGAACTTATGATAATAGCTAGGTAAGTCTACCTAAGCTGGAGGTAGGAGGAGAAACTTGATTTCTACTTTCTCAAATTAAGCCATAATTTCAGTATGAAGTTTTTTAAAAATTCTGCAGAATTATAAATAATGATCTGAGGCAAAAAAAAAAAAAAAAAGAAAAAAAAAAGAAAGAAAATGGTGAGGATGAGGTGGTTTCTTTCTTTTTTTGTCTCTGAATGTTCCATGCTGATTGGTTTTTTGGGTAACTTTTATTCACTTCTATGAAAAATATCAGAAAAATGCAATAACATAATCCAAGATACTTTCAAAATACATAAAGGCTCTAAGGAAATGAGAAGAAAATGATAATGAGCGAAAACAGATGTTTCTTTCTTAGAAGAGTAATTAGAGATAGAAATAGCATCTTGCAGAAAGCAAGAGAGTCTTATCACCAACTCTTCAAGGATTCATTCAGCAAGATAGCTCACAAATATGTGTAACTTTTAAAACATGAAAAATTGAGGAAGAAATGAAGATCTATAAGCTCCAGAAAACGATGTGTTGATCTCAATTCTGTGCATTGATGGACTAAGCAAAAANGTAATTAGAGATAGAAATAGCATCTTGCAGAAAGCAAGAGAGTCTTATCACCAACTCTTCAAGGATTCATTCAGCAAGATAGCTCACAAATATGTGTAACTTTTAAAACATGAAAAATTGAGGAAGAAATGAAGATCTATAAGCTCCAGAAAACGATGTGTTGATCTCAATTCTGTGCATTGATGGACTAAGCAAAAAGCACAAAAGATCTCCTTAGCGATATATTTCTGTATCTGAAATTATATCATAGTAGATTCATTATTTTTGGTCAAGTGCAATATCTGTATTTCACTGTGTAAATGTACATTTCTTTGTAAGTGGCAGTATATATATTTTAGAAACTGGCTCTTCCATAGTAGGAAAATGCAAAAGAAAAATTTGTTGCAAATGAATAATTTGTTGCAAACAAATGGCCTGTTGCATTTTTTTTTTCAGTAAAGAGATACAGTATGGGTTTGCTTCAACTAGGGAAATTATATCCCTATTTATATACCATTGAAATTTCTTATTCAGTCCATTCATCAAGGACATTGAATACTCAAGAGGTGTGCAGTAAGACAGGAGACAATCCAGAAAAGGCAGGTAGTACGGTGGAAAAGGGGCTTCCCTGTTGGCTAAACTGGTAAAGAATCCACCTGTAATATGGGAGACCTGGGTTTGATCCCTGCCTGGGTTGGGAAGATCCCCAGGAGAAGGGAAAGGCTACCCACTCCAGTATTTTGGCCTGGAGAATTCCATGGATTGTATAGGTTAGCCTTTCTGATCATTTATTTTTGTCTACTCAGCTTTACTCTGTGGGGAAACAATTATTAGGCAGAATATTAATCTTCCTTTGAAAACGTATTTGCTCTTTTAAAGTGAAATACAATGACATACAATATTATGTTAGTTATAATTTATTTGCTCTTAATATTACTGTTTGGAAGTTTGATCAGGTGCCTTATTCTTTAGTTACAGTTACTGCCTCTACCCTGTTTTTAACTCCTTTTTTGACAACCCCCAAAACTCCCCCACCACAGCAGAGGAAGTTAGCCAACAGCGATATTTGATCATTGCAAGCTTAACGTTCTCAAACCCTCAGTTTAAAAATTGCATTACAAAGTTAACTTTTTTTTCAAAATAAACTACATGCCTGAAGCCTGTGATCATGGGTTCTGCCACTCCATTCCTGTGTTGTTGAAAAAATTATGTTTATATTTTTCCTTTTTTATTCATTAAGGATGGCAACCCACTCCAGTACTCTTGCCTGGAGAATCCCATGGATGGAGGATTTCACTTCACTTTTTTAGATTTGTAACTGTTCACAAAGGTATAACCAGTAATGTGCACATCTACTAGATAAAAATGCTATTTTCATATATTAAAATATTACTGAAAAATATATTAAAACCAGGAAATCTTGTTTCTACTGTATATTTGTATTCTATCATGAAATTTCCAAATCGAGTTCTTCATGCTGATAGCTGTGTCATCTGTTTGTAACTTAAAGTGTTCATGTTGTAATGGAAGGCCCATAATTGTGATGATATCGGGGAGTACCTGTGTCAAAGGCTCTGCTTCTGTTGCTAGGTTATAGTCATAGAAAACTAGGAATCATTGGAACACACCATTTCACAGTGGCATGGCCCAAGGTGCAGCACAGGTGTTTTTCTAATTGTGATGTATTTAGAAGGGATAGGGTTTAATGGCCCAGAAATGTACACTTCACCTCCTTGACCTTGGGCATTCATGTAAGTACTTAGTAAAATTTGTGGGCACATAAATTAACTCCTATAATTGCTGAGAATTGTTTTCTCAAGTTTATATGGCAATGTGTTTCTTTTCTCCTTAATATTTAATATGTATATTAAAGGAAATTATATGTATATTTGATCAGGCATCTGACAAAATGAAAAACTTACAAAGAACTGATTAACTCTTTCTTCCTCCAAGAAAGTGTAATGAATCAGAAAGCATTCACTAGGAAGTTCTAGCCTGGTATACCGGTTCTCCAGAATTCATTTTCTTTCTTCTTAAGAGTGATAGAAAAATTGAAATATACTGAAGAACCACAATCTAAGACAGTGATAGCTTTGACAATTATTAAAACATTTTTAGTTGTGTAACAGTCAAATATAATATTTTTAAGAAATTCATTGAACTATGTTGATTAGCTTTTTCTTTTACTATATTTTGGAATCCTTAGTTTGCTTTGTAGGTCTAAAAAGCCTAAAAGTCCTCTTCAGTTTATTATTTTGTACTCCCTCCACCCTTGAAAGCATCAAAGTTAAATGATCTTTAAAGTCGCTTTCTTTTAACTTTTGGTAGAATAAAGAGTGAATATATTTTACAAATTCCATTTCTAGAGATAGTGGACTAAGTTGTTTTAAACCAAAGGTCCTGTTGAGAACAAGTAGAGAAAATGGGCAAAACATAAAAAATTTCTTGAAAGAATTCAGAAATACCAGAGCATCAAGGAGTTACAGGGTCAAAATCAGGAGAGAAAGAAGACCATCTCAGCCAACAAGTAAATCATATCCCAGACATTAAGTAATATAGCCTAAGATACAGTAAAGGGAAAAATAGAAAAAATGAAAAGACCTGCACAAACACATAATTATCATGGGAAATTTAAACACATCTTTCCTTGTAACTAATAGACCAAATAGAGAAAAATAAGTATATAGAGGATATGATCAATAGAGTAAGTCCTCTGTGCTACTCTGGAAGCTGTCTAGGAGATAAATAGCTCGCTGTGTCTTGAGAAGCTGTTGTCAACTTGAGAGTGCATGTGTGCCTTTTCCTTCTTCTGTGCCTCACTTGTTTTCTTCACTTACTTTTGCTGCCTTGGGTTGCACCATGCAAAATTGGCACCTATTGGCTCTGTTCATAGGGAACTGGGATTAAGAAAGTAAGAAAGTGAAAGTCACTCAGTCATGTCTGACTCTTTGCGACCCCATGGACTATACAGCCCATGGAATTCTCCAGGCCAGAATACTGGAGTGGGTTGCTTTTCCCTTCTCTAGGGAATCTTCCCAACCCAGGGATCAAACCCATGTCTCCCACATTGCAGGTGGATTCTTTACCAGCTGAGCCACAAGGGAAGCCCAAGAAAGTATGTTATCCTTTAATAACAATGTTTATTTGAAAAATACAAGATTACTTCAGACCTTCTTGCCAAGCAATGATAAATACCCCATATGCTAAGCTCTCTCTGTAGGTAACATAAAGATTAGAATATTAACAAGAGAGATAAATACTGGGCAGTAGTTTAACAATGGCCAAGAGCATGAAACTTTATCAATATTGTAGGAAACAAAAACTTGCTTTAAAAAATGTATCAATGTTCCTAACATCAATGCCACACTAAAGGCAAGAACAACATTCTCATCCCATAGAATGAACACAAAATAGAAGACATGCAAAGAGTAATTTGTGGAATCAAGAGTAATTGAGCAGTAAAGAGTATTTAGCAAAAACTATTTTGGGTAAAATTTAGGAAATCTCCAAAGACATAGAATGTCCATTCATTTCAGGGTAAAGTACCTTCTAAAGTACTATAATTAAGAGAATTCCTGAAAATTTAAGCCAGATGTTTGATATAAATCTTAAAATACACATTATCCCCTCAAAACAAATTCAATAAAACATTTTCATGTAAATTAATTTGAGAAAGTAGATTTTACAGCAGAAAAGTGCCTAAAGAGTTAGCATATGGTCCAAATGCAGCTCTGGGAAAATGCTGAATTCTAATCTGTTCACTTCCTTAGATGAATCAGTGTCTCCTCCAAACAAATTGATAGCTTAATTCCTGAGTTTATTTATATTCCTATCTTTAATGAATATGTACATTTCTGAAGTTCTTTGAAAATATTACCAAAAACAATAATGCCTGTGGTGCTTGTCTGGGTGATTCCCAGATATTTATTGTGACCTTCGGCTATTCATTTTTCCAGAGTGGCTTTTCCTATACCACAAAACATCTCTCTCAAGCCCACGTTCACCCCAAACTCCGTACATCCCCAAATACACAAACCGTATCCTATTCTTAACGGATCCCCATTGTGAACACCATCGTGTCTGAGTCCTTCTTCTGAAAGACGGATTATCTTTCCAGGTTCACCCCACACTGTTTCCCTCCATACACCTTGTACTTAAGTTCAACAGTGTTATTGAACATCCCCCCCAAATAGTCTTTATTTTCTCACTTCTTTGTCTCTTTTCCTCATTTCCTTTTTGATTGATACTGCTACCTGATGAAACCCATATGGTATTTTTTAAGTTATATTTTATCACTTCTTAATACTCTTTCCCTGAGCTCCTCAAGACAATACCTTTTATATATTCCCATTTTACATGGTATTGCTGTTATTGGTGAATCATTTTTATTGCTTTGCAGATTAAAAGTTCATTTAAGTAATTTAGAATATTTTATTTCTCTTAATCTGTTTTACAGCACTAAGTAGATTTTACAGCAGAAAAGTGCCTAAAGAGTTAGCATATGGTCCAAATGCAGCTCTGGGAAAATGCTGAATTCTAATCTGTTCACTTCCTTAGATGAATCAGTGTCTCCTCCAAACAAATTGATAGCTTAATTCCTGAGTTTATTTATATTCCTATCTTTAATGAATATGTACATTTCTGAAGTTCTTTGAAAATATTACCAAAAACAATAATGCCTGTGGTGCTTGTCTGGGTGATTCCCAGATATTTATTGTGACCTTCGGCTATTCATTTTTCCAGAGTGGCTTTTCCTATACCACAAAACATCTCTCTCAAGCCCACGTTCACCCCAAACTCCGTACATCCCCAAATACACAAACCGTATCCTATTCTTAACGGATCCCCATTGTGAACACCATCATGTCTGAGTCCTTCTTCTGAAAGACGGATTATCTTTCCAGGTTCACCCCACACTGTTTCCCTCCATACACCTTGTACTTAAGTTCAACAGTGTTATTGAACATCCCCCCCAAATAGTCTTTATTTTCTCACTTCTTTGTCTCTTTTCCTCATTTCCTTTTTGATTGATACTGCTACCTGATGAAACCCATATGGTATTTTTTAAGTTATATTTTATCACTTCTTAATACTCTTTCCCTGAGCTCCTCAAGACAATACCTTTTATATATTCCCATTTTACATGGTATTGCTGTTATTGGTGAATCATTTTTATTGCTTTGCAGATTAAAAGTTCATTTAAGTAATTTAGAATATTTTATTTCTCTTAATCTGTTTTACAGCACATAGCATAATACTTATTCATGAACATGAACATCTGGGTTTCCTCATAAACTAACAAAAAACAATAAATTGCATATTTTTATTACATATATTTAAAGCTATTTGGGGAAATTAGCAGATTTTTTTTTCTTAGTGAGGAAAGGTTTTCTTGGGAAATGTCAAACAATTATACCTTACAAATTTAATAAACTGAACTAAACTGAAGTCACTCAGTCATGTCCGACTCTTTGCGATCCCATAGACTGTAGCCTACCAGGATCCTCTGTCCATGGGATTCTCCAGGCAATAGTACTGGAGTGGATTGCCATTTCCTTTTTAATGCTTAATTATCAAAATAAATGTCCACTAATGAATGTTCATTTTTGCCTGACAAACAAAAGCAATACTATATTAGGGTTAGGAAGGATGCTGATAATGCTGAGGCTTAAGATGAAGAAAAAATCATCATCTTGATATTTTAATTATGAAAGTGGAGATTAAAAAGTGTGAGGGCTATCATGTAGAACATTATTAACTACTTCAGTTGAAATTCTCAAAATAAGTAAGAACCTTTCTAAAAGGTAAGATCTGATCACAATGAGCCCATTTATTTTAAGACTTACCTCTGAACACTTGTTAACTATATTTTGTTAATGAACTTATAAAGTGCCTTGCATAGAAACTCTTGCCATGTGAATTGGATAATTGGTATGGTTGGGTGGAGTAAGAACAGAGACCTCACCTTCAGCCACATTCTTTTAATTCATTTTTTTTTAAAGCTTATTTGTTGGTTCACTACATAGAAAAATGCATAAGATTGGCAACCAAGTAAGTAATAGTGATGATGATAAAACTTACATCTGTAAAAGTTATTTTTACCTTTTATCTAGGCCATTTTATTAACATTGGCATGCTAGTATAGTTAGGATAATTTTATATGGAGTTTAACAAATCAGTGAAGTTGTATCAGTTTGAGTCATCTGAGCTACTTTTGAGACTACTAAGAAAAACATTATTTCATTTCATTACACCTACAGGCACTAACATTTATAAGTTTTTAATCCAATATGTATTTGTTGAACCTGTGTCTACATTATGTTGCATGGTATCTAAAGAATTATTTTTCTTCTAAACATTATGGTTGAACTAGAAATCTATTATGATTACAGAGGAATAACAGAAAAGAAGAGCTGTGATATTGAAAACTGTTACCATGAATTTATTCTGGTTCTCACAAAATTGTAGACATGCTGTTCAATCATAATTCTCACCTCAAGTTTTTCTTGTAGAAGAAAAAGAACTTTTGTGCATTGTTGGTGATAATATTCACTGCTCTGTATTAAGTGTTCAAAAGTAGTTTCTGAAGAAGCAAATAGCAATTCACAGATAGAAAGTATGAGAAGTAATCATTACTTAATGTGTTGATGACTATACCACCATGTTGAAGTGGTTTTGTATTGACTCAGCTTGCAGATCCAATACTTCAACACATTTAAAAAGACTTGAAGTCATTCTCTCTCTGACCACCAGAGTGGAAACTACTGTTTTCCCAATCATTAGAGAATAAAGAATGGCAGGAAGACCATCACAAAACTAGCTGTAATACTGTTTTCTTGCATAAACAGCACTGTTGTAGAAGATACCTGAAGAATAATTTTATCAGAGCAGCAGAGGTCCTGCTCTCTGCTTAGGAGAGACTGTGATAGGACTTTCAGATAGCTAAAAATCAAGTTACATGTGCATGTCTCATTACGGGAAAAGAATGTGCAACTTCCAAATGTCTTTCCAAACAAATCACTGTCAGTTATTTTGGTTATCTTGTAATTAATGCTGTCTTCAATAAATACTTTTAAGATTTATATTTCTTTTTTTTTTGCCTTATGGTAATGCAGTATTTTATTTATTCTGTCCATTAGTAACTACTATTTGATAACATTTATAAAACTTAATATAAAAGGAGTTCAACCTACTTTTTTTTTTTTTACATTTCAATACTGGATATTAATCAGAAAGATAGTCAAAACTAGTATGGTCAAAATCTTTATGTCAAAATTTATAATAAATGTTTGGTATTGGTCCACATACAATTAAGTTTTTGGTGAAAAGTTATTTGGCTGCAAGAAAGAACATTTGGTTTACTTCACTAATAGGAATCTCTCTTAGTGCTGGGATGGCCTCTACTTGGTCTTTCTTCTGCTGTTGATTTTTGGCATAGTTATCTGTGATAGGATGAATGGAGTCGAGTGGAGAGGTATTCATCATGTTTATTCCAAATAAGAGGATGTAACCGATGACTACCATAATGAGTGGGTACACAGGCAGAACAACGGCCCAATACTTTTGAGGCCAATAAGTTAAGCCTAAGGAGTTTAGCCAAGATTCAGAAATAAAAGCCCACACAACAGTATAAAGCCAAATTAGGAGCTTAAGAAAAGAATGAAGCCATAAATCACTTTTTCTGGCAATGGCGATGGTGCATTTTCAACCATTTTCCCTGTGGCTTTAGATGTTTCGCTTGCACATGTGCACATGAGCACCCAAACGTTGCCTGCACGAGCAACCAGTGCGCCCCCTCCCCCCCACCTCACGTGTGCACGCACATCCTGCAGTGGAAGATGGGGGAGGTAAGAGGAAAGCAGTGTTGGGGAACTGAACGCCACCCCAACTGTACAGGCTTCGCTGCTGTGAAAACAGAGAAGGAAGAACCTAAGATTTATATTTCTAATAAAAGAAATTTTTTTTTGGGGGTAAAAATTCAAATAAGTACAAAGATGAGAGTTAATGTTTAGAGGATGTTGGCTAAAGGATGAAAATTAGCTGAATTAGCACTATGCCAAGAAACTCTTAAGATCTTTTGCATTTTATAGAAATACGGTTTCTATATGAACTGGGTTTGGGAATTGTATGTATGTCACCTTTTAGTTCTTCCAAAGATTTACTAGACTTCTTATAGTCTCTCTCAAATGATATGGGTTCATCCTTTAATGTATTGTGTTGTTTTCCCTAATTATGACTTTTCCTGAATCAAAGTTTTACCAAGCCTGTACTACCTGGAAGAGATGAAAGTCTGTCTTAGTATTTGCTTTGAAATATATTTTCTTTACATCTTATATTTCAGTTTTTCACTATTCCTTTTTTCTTTTGCTTCAAGAATTGACATGCTATGGATTTTTTTCAACAGGTTGTGCCACACCTGATGAATAGGAACTTACTTCATTGACTTTTTCCTGTTTGACTTTGTCACAAATAACTACACAATCATAATTTTTACTTGATTTCCTGTCTTTGTTGTTCCGTTGCTCAGTCATGTCCAGCTCTTTGGGGCCCCATGGACTGCAGCACGCCAGGCTTCCCTGTCCTTCGCCAACTCCTGGAACTCGTTCAATCCATTAAGTTGGTAATGTCATCCAACCATCTCGTCCTTTGTTGCCCACTTCTTCTCCGGCCTTCAATCCTTCTCAGCATCAGGGTCTTTTCCAATGAATTGGCTCTTCATATCAGGTGGCCAAAGTACTGGAGCTTCAGCTTCAGCATCAGTTCTTCCAATGAATATTCAGGATTGATTTCCTTTAGGACTGACTGGTTTGATCTCCTTGCAGTCCAAGGAACACTCAAGAGTCTTCTCTAACACCACAGTTCAAAAGCATCAATTCTTTAGGACTCAGCCTGCATTTTGGTCCAACTCTCACAGCCATACATGACTACTGGAAACACCATAGCTTTGACTAGACAGACCTTTGTTGGTAAAGTAATGTCTCCGCTTTTTAATATGCTGTCTGTGTTTGTCATAGATTTTCTTCCAAGGAGAGAGTGTCTTTTAATTGCATGGCTGCAGTCACCATCCGCAGTGATTTTGGAACTGAAGAAAATAAAGTCTGTCACTATTTCTGTTGTTTTCTCACCCATTTGCCATGAAGTAATGGGACCGGATGCCATGATCTTAGTCTTTTGAATGTTGAGNCTGCTTTTTAATATGCTAAGTTGACCATAGCTTTTCTTCCAAGGAGCAAGTATCTTTTAATTTCATGGCTGCGATCACCATCTGCAGTGATTTTGGAGCCCAAAAGATAGACTCTCACTGTATCGATTGTTTCCTCTCTATTGAAGTGATGGGACCAGATGCCATGATCTTAGATTTCTGAATGTTCAGTTTTAAGCCAACGTTTTCACTCTCCTTTCACTTTCATCAAGAGGCTATTTAGCTCTTCTTCACTTTTTCCCTTAAAAGTGGTGTCATCTGTGCATCTGAGTTTATTCATATTTCTCCCAGGAAACATGATTCAGCTTGTGCTTCATCCAGTCTGGCATTTCATATGATGTACTCTGCATATAAGTTAAATAAGCAGGGTGATGATATATAGCCTTGATGTATTCCTTTCCTAATTTGGAAGCAGTCTGTAGTTCCATGGCTGGTTTTAACTGTTGCTTCCTGACCTGCATACAGATTTCTCTGGAGGCCGATAAGGTGGTCTGGTATTCCCATCCCTAAGAATTTTCCACAGTTTGTTGTGATCCACACAAAGGATTTGGAAAAGTCAATAAAGCAGAAATAGATGTTTTTCTGAAACTCTCCTGCTTTTTCTATGATACAGCAGATGTTGGCAATTTGATCTCTAGTTCCTCTGCCTTTTCTAAATCCTGCTTGAACATCTGGGAGTTCACAGTTCACATAGTGTTGAAGCTTGGCTTGGAGATTTTGACTATTAGTTTGGTAGCATCTGAGATGAGTGTAATTGTGTGGTACTTTGAGCATTCTTTGGCATTGCCTTTCTTTGGGATTGGGATGAAAACTGACCTTTTNCTGGGAGTTCACAGTTCACATAGTGTTGAAGCTTGGCTTGGAGATTTTGACTATTAGTTTGGTAGCATCTGAGATGAGTGTAATTGTGTGGTACTTTGAGCATTCTTTGGCATTGCCTTTCTTTGGGATTGGGATGAAAACTGACCTTTTCTAGTCCTGGGGCCATTGCTGAGTTTTCTAAATTTTCTGGCATATTGAGTGCAGCACATTAACTGCATCATGTTTCAAGATTTGTTTAGGATAATAACTCATGTGTAGGATAATAGCTCATGTTTAGGATAATAGCTCAGCTGGAATTCTAATACCTCTACTAGCTTTGTTCGTAGTGATGGTTCCTAAGGCCCATTTGACTTTGCATTCCAGAATGTCTGGCTCTACATAAGTGATCACATCATCATGGTTATTTCAGTCATGAAGATATTTTTGGATAGTTCTTCTGTGTATTTTTGCCACCTCTTCTTAATATCTTCTGCTTCTTTTAGCATACCATTTCTGTCCTTTATTGTGGCCATCTTTCCATGAAATATTCCCTTGGACTCTAATTTTCTTGAAGAGCTCTCTAGTCTTTCCCATTCTACTTTTACCCTCTATTTCTTCGCATTGATCACTGAGGAAGGTTTTCTTATCTCTCCTTGCTATTTTTTGGAACTCTGAATTCAAATGGGTATATCTTTCCTTTCCTCCTTTTCCTCTAGCTTCTCTTCTTTTCTCAGCTGTTTGTAAGGCCTCCTGAGGCAACCACTTTGCTTTTTTTCACTTCTTTTTCTTGGGGATGGTCTTGATTCTTGCCTCCTGTACAATGTCATGAACTTCCATCCATAGTTCTTCAGACACTCTGTCTATCAGATCTAATCCCTTGAATCCATTTCTCACTTCCACTGGGATTTGATTTATATCGTAACTGAATGATCTAGTGATTTTCCCTACTTTCTTCAATTTAAGCCTGACTTTTCCAATAAGGAGTTCATGATCGGAGCCACAGTCAGCTCCTGGTCTTGTTTTTGCTGACTGTATAGAGCTTTTCCATCTGTGACTGCAAAGAATATTATCAACTTTATTTCAGTGTTGAGCATCTGGTGGTAAGCATTTATGTACATACAAATACACATATTACTAATAATTGAAGTGTAAGCGTGCCTGCACCTATATTATGACAGAAAGTGAAATAGAACTAAAGAGCCTCTTGGTGAAAGTGAAAGAGGAGAGTGAAAACATTAGCTTAAAATTCAACATTCAGAAAACTAAGGTCATGGCATCTCATCACATTACTTCATGGCAAATAAATGGGGAAACAATGGATACAGCGACAGACTTTATTTTGGGGGGCTCCAAAATCACTGCAGATAGTGACTGCAGCCATGAAATTAAAAGACGTCCTGACTTCAGGCTCTACTACAAAGCCACAGTCATCAAGACAGTGTGGTACTGGCACAAAGACAGAAATATAGATCAATGGAACAAAATAGAAAGCCCAGAGATAAATCCACACACATATGGACACCTTATCTTTGACAAAGGAGGCAAGAATATACAATGGAGTAAAGACAATCTCTTTAACAAGTGGTGCTGGGAAAACTGGTCAACCACTTGTAAAAGAATGAAACTAGATCACTTTCTAACACCACACACAAAAATAAACTCAAAATGGATTAAAGATCTAAATGTAAGACCAGAAACTATAAAACTCCTAGAGGAGAACATAGGCAAAACACTCTCCGACATGAATGTTGAGTTTTAAGTCAGCCTTTTTTACTCTCCTTTTTCATTTTTATCAAGAGACTCTTTAGTTCCCCTTCACTTTCTGCCATAAGGGTGGTGTCATCTGCACATTTGAAGTTATTCATATTTCTCCTAGCAATGTTGATTCCACCTTGTGAGTCATCTGGCCCAGCATTTTGCATGATGTACTCTACAAGTAAGTTTAATTGACAATATACAGCCTTGATGTACTCCTTCCCAATTTGGAACCAGTCCATTGTTCCAAATCTGGTTCTAACTTTTGCTTCTTGACCTGTATACAGGTTTCTTAGGAGGCAGGTAAGGTGGTTTGGTATTCACATCTCTTGAAGAATTTTCCACACTTTGTTGTTATCCACACAGTCAAAGGCTTTAGTGTAGTCAATAAAGCAGAAGTAGATGTTTTTCTGGAATTCTCTTGCTTTTTCTATGATCCAACAGAGGTTGGCATTTTATCTCTGGTTCCTCTGCCTTTTCTAAATAGAATTTGAACATCTGAAAGTGTTCACGTACTGTTGAAGCCTAGCTTGGAGAATTTTGAGCATTGCTTTGCTAGCATGTGAAATGAGTGGAACTGTGTGGTAGTTTGAACATTCTTTGGCCTTGCCCTTCTCTGGGGTTGGAATGAAAACTGACTGTTTACAGTCCTGCGGCCACTGCGGAGTTTTCCAAATTTGTTGGCATAATGAGTGCAGTATCTTTTAGGATTTGAAATAATTCAGCTGGAATTCCATCACCTCCTCTATCTTTGTTTATAGTGATGCTTCCAAAGGCCGACTTGACTTCACACTCCAGGATGTCTGGCTCTAGACAGTGATCACACCATCGTGGTTATGTGGGTTACTGAGATCTTTTTTATATAGTTCAGTATATTCTTGCCACCTCTGCTAAGTATCTTCTACTGTTAGATCCATTCCATTTCTGATCTTTATTTTTCCCATCTTTGCATGAAATAGTCCCTGTCTTTAGATTTAAAAAAATATATGAAAGATACAATAAGAAGGAGGCAAGACTTTGGCTTAACTTAGTAATAACTCTCTCTGTAACTCTTGAAAATGTCTACTTTTCTTTTTTTTTTTTGATAGACTTAAAATTGCATGTGGAGAAGGGAATGGCAGCCCACTCCAGCATACTTGTCTGGAGAATTCCATGGTTGGAGGAAACTGGCAGGCTACAGTCCATGATGTCGCAAAGAATCAGACACGACTAAGTGACTTTCACTTCACAAGCATATGCCGTGTTGCTTTGTGTGTCTTTAAACATTTATATAAATCATGCTTTTATATATTGATATTTATCTTGATTTTTTTTACTCAACATTATGCTTTTAATATTTATGCAAGTTGCTACATTCAGATTTAATTAAGTCCTTGCCATAGTGAAAGGTATGTTAACTTTTAGATGCATCAATATAATATGAATGTCTTTAATCCTTCTCTAGGATCACTTTTTACTATTAAAGCATGTAGCATAGGGAACTATTATCAATATCTTTAATAACCTGTAATGGAAAAGAATCTAAAAAGGGAGTATACCTATATCTGAATCTCTTTGCTGTAAACCTGAAACTAACACACACTGTAAATTATATTTCAATAAAAATTTAAAAATCTAAGTCTCTTTCCTCAGTGACTGCATGTGGTCCAGGCCTCTCCCAAAATTTTATCTAAGGATTCCCAATAATGCTTTCACCCAACCAGTTGTCAGTTATCAAGAACTTATGAGCTTGCAATGATTTCTGTAAAAGATATTTGTTGATGTACTCCTGGGTGTGGGGGGGGGAAGTATGCTTGAGTGAAGCAAATTAGCTCCAAATAAAAAAAAAATCTTATTTGACAGACTTTTGCAAAACTTTAAGATGTGTATAAGAGACAGCACCCAACCAGTTGTCAATTATCAAGAACTTATGAGCTTGCAATGATTTCTGTAAAAGATATTTGTTGATGTACTCCTGGGGGGGGGGGGGAAGTATGCTTGAGTGAAGCAAATTAGCTCCAAATAAAAAAAAAATCTTATTTGACAGACTTTTGCAAAACTGTTCACGTTTTTCTTAGTTCAGCTAGAAGGAGGAGTCTGTCACCAGAATTAAAAATAACTCTGTTCCCAGAATTCCATAATCATAAGAAAGTTCAAAGGAATAAAAATGTTTAAAGATAATACTGCTACAAAAAGGCTTTAGATATATAAACTATTTTGAAGATGAGTTCTATTTTGAAGATGAGTTCTATTTTACCTGCCTTCATTGTGTCTAATAATCATATAAAACAAGGATCTGGAAATTAATAATGAAGGTATAAAATGTTACACTGAAATTATGGGTTTAATAGAATTTCTGAAATTTGAAACTGCTGGAAGACACATTTTCCCACTTTGTGATGTATTAGAGGACCGCTTTTTTGTTGTGCCTTTTACCACCATTTAGAAAAGTTGAATGGCATGCTTTATTTTCTGTCTCCTTTTTTTCATCTATTATTTCAGGTATTGTGGAATATTTTGCTGGCAACGGATGGCATAACTTTTGTTCTCTCTAAAGGAAGTATCTTTACTTTTGTCATGGGGCTGAGGAAACTTTTACTTTTTTAAATGAATCTGGTCCATGGACAGGTGGTGTGCTGAGCTTTAAACAGCTTGATGAATGATTTGGCTCTGCAGAGCAGTGTCAAATAATGTATTTCAGTTGGCAGTCTCAATGAAACAGAATAAGGCAGTCGGTTTTCTGTTATATATTAGTCCTTGCACCCACTCGACTTCCAGCTGTGCATGCTAGGCATAAATCCTGCCCTTCCTTTCCCTGTGCCAGTAATTCACCCAGGGCTGCCCATTTGAGTCTGTTTACCTAATGATTGCACTCACCATCAGGAGCCACTGCTGTCACTGGGGCAGATGTATGTTCTTTACTTGCTGATGTACTAAGTCGTGTGATTCTAATCAACCAATATCCTGGGATTAATTATGGGGGATAAAGGGAGTTAATGCTTTTTAAAGCCCTCTGTTATGAGATAGATACTTTAATTTTAAGGAGCTGATGAATTTACACTTATACTTCAGTAAGTGTAACAACAATAATAAGTGTAACAATATTTATATCAACTTTTCACTGTATCTTGTCTAGAATTATACTTTAGTTAGTATTATAGATAAAAATTATTTGTGTGTGTTTGCTTTTCCTCCTTTTTTATAAACAAATAGGGTAAAAATCTATTTATCTAAAGGAGTAATATTATTCAAGGGCACTGAAAGCTTTTTGACACAATATTTGCCTTTTAATTTTCTCCTGTAGATCACAGGGAGATGTTTAAAGAGAAAAGTTTAGTTTTTATCACTACCACTGCTACTGTTACTACCGTGGCCACTTTCCCTCCCTCCCTCTTCCCCTCTTGCTCCATTATTATTATTATTGTAATCATTATCATCATTATACTAATCCATGACAGTGCTCTTCTGGAATAATAGAGGATATATTTGAAGGATGATCAAATGATGGAAAATAGGAAAAAAAAAAGAATCATTTGGAGTAGTGTTAATAATTTTGGGGGGAATATGTGGACTGTGGAAGTTAGATAATTTTTGAGAGGTTTTTTAATTAGAATCTTTTAGCTGATTAAATGAGAAGAAGGGGTTGAATAGAGGGAGAGAGCAAGATACTAGTAATTATAGCATGATGTAGAAGTGAAGGAGGCAGATGATAAACAGTCTGAGACAGTTTTGAGATAAATTTTAGATACCAACATACAGTAGACCGTTTAGATGCATAATCTTGGACTTGAGTAAATAGGTTAGGGCTAAGGTTCTGCACTGGAAATCATGAAAGTGAAAGTCACAGGGAGTAGATTTGGTGACTGAAAGAATGAAAAGCAGAAGATTTCTGGAAATTTTCATATAAAAGATTAACAGATATGCTGCTAAATATGGTAGTCACTGGCTTCTTGTGGCTATGGAACACTTGAAATATTATGAACTGAGATGTGCTTTAAGTGTAAAATGTGCATCATGTAAATCTAGGACAAAATTACATCTCATTAACGATGTTTAAATTGATCACATATTTTGATCATTGTTTAATTGAATAAATCCAAAAATTAAAAAATTCATTTCACTATTTAATATAGCTACTATAAAACCTTATTCATGTGGTTTGCATTGTATTTCTACTGAATAGTATTTTTCTACAGACTAAAATCCGGATGCTTTTGCATGACTCTTTATGAGTCATGTTACTTTACCAAATTCATCTTTGTTCCTTCCATGTCTTCTCCATACAGCTAGCTGTGAGCTAGGGCCCTTCCACATCATGCTGTTTCAGATCTGCAGCCTTTTATACATTTTGCTCCTGATTTGGGGAATGCTCAGCTTTTTCTTGTAAATTTTTGGTTTTTAGGCCGGCTTTTCAAAGAAAGACACTTAAATTTAATAATTAAAAAATATTATTAGAGATACTTGGAACTATTTTTGAAGAAACAGAGGACAGAATAATAAAATGAGTCCATGTACACATCATCCCATTTTGCTAATATCAACTCATGTTCAATCTTGTTATCCCTATAATTAGCAACATCTGGCTCAGATCATTTTAAAGAAAACCCCAGATACCATTTACATTCATTTATAAATATTTAAATGTATATTTCTAAAACAATGAGGACTATTTATAATGCCAATAATCATATTTCTTTAGTATCATTGAGCATAAGTAATGAAGTATTTAAATTATTTTTCCAAATGGATTGTTTAAATAGAATCCAAATAAGGTCTATATATTGCAATTAGTTGATTAGACTCTCAGTCTTATAGGTTCTCTGTCCATCTATTGTTTTTGAATAATGTAATTTTTTTGTAGAAGAAACTGAGTCATTTGACTTAATATAATTTTCATAATCTATATTTCTATATTTTTGCATCTCCAGTATTCAATATGTTACTCTACATTAAATTCATCTTTGTTCCTTCCATGTCTTCTCCATACAGCTAGCTGTGAGCTAGGGCCCTTCCACATCATGCTGTTTCAGATCTGCAGCCTTTTATACATTTTGCTCCTGATTTGGGGAATGCTCAGCTTTTTCTTGTAAATTTTTGGTTTTTAGGCCGGCTTTTCAAAGAAAGACACTTAAATTTAATAATTAAAAAATATTATTAGAGATACTTGGAACTATTTTTGAAGAAACAGAGGACAGAATAATAAAATGAGTCCATGTACACATCATCCCATTTTGCTAATATCAACTCATGTTCAATCTTGTTATCCCTATAATTAGCAACATCTGGCTCAGATCATTTTAAAGAAAACCCCAGATACCATTTACATTCATTTATAAATATTTAAATGTATATTTCTAAAACAATGAGGACTATTTATAATGCCAATAATCATATTTCTTTAGTATCATTGAGCATAAGTAATGAAGTATTTAAATTATTTTTCCAAATGGATTGTTTAAATAGAATCCAAATAAGGTCTATATACTGCAATTAGTTGATTAGACTCTCAGTCTTATAGGTTCTCTGTCCATCTATTGTTTTTGAATAATGTAATTTTTTTGTAGAAGAAACTGAGTCATTTGACTTAATATAATTTTCATAATCTATATTTCTATATTTTTGCATCTCCAGTATTCAATATGTTACTCTACATGCTGTTACTTCTAGAAACATGATAAGATTCAGATCTTTCCTTTAAAGAATACATCACTGGTGAGGTGTGCTTCCAGTTCCATTAGGAGATACATGTTTTCTAGAATTTTGGTTTTCCTTAAAGTGATGGTTAGCAGCCGCTGATACTCTTTGAGCACATTTGTTACTTAGGATTTATAAATTGGTAATTCAAAAATTCTGTCATTCCTCAGTTTTTAGCTAAATAGTTCTATAAAGAGAAATCCTTCCTCATCAACTAATTGATACATTAGGATCTGTTTAATGTATGATTCTTTACCTATAATATATATTTTTTAAAACAAAGCTTTACTAGCATTCTTTATCAAATTAATTTGTATAGGGGTAAGTGATTTACAATGTTGTGTAAGTCTCCTGTACAGAAAGTGAATCAGCTATACATGTACATATATCCACTCATTAAGATTTTTTTCCTGTATAAGTCATTACAGAGTATTGTATAGAATTCCCTGTGTTAAATAGAAGATCCTTGTTATTTATCTATATACAGTAGTGTGTATATGTCCATCCCAATCTCCCAGTTTATCTCTACTCACCCCTTTCCCCTAGGTAATCATAAGTTTGCTTTCTGTATCTGTAACTCTTTCTGTTTTGTAAATAAGTTCATTTGTACTATATTATTTTTTAGATTTCACATATAAACAATATCATATGATATTTATCTTTCTCTGACTTATTTCACTCAGTATGACAATCTTTCTATCCATGTCACTGCAAATGGCATTATTTTGTTCTTTTATTGTGGCTTAGTAATATTCCACTGTATATATGTACCACATCTTGTTTATCCATTCATCTGTCAATAGACATTTAGTTTGTTTCAATGTCCTTGCTATTGTCAATAGTGCTGCAGTGAACACTGGAGTGCATCTATCTTATTGAATTATGGTTTTCTCCAGATATATGCCCAGCAATGGAATTTCTCTTTTTTTTAGTTTTTTTTAAGGAACCTCTATACCGTTCTGCATAATAGCTATGCCAATTTATGTTTCCACCAACAGTGTTAGAGGGTTCCCTTTTCTTCACACCTCTTCCAGCATTTATTGTTTGTAGATTTTTTTTTGACGATGGCTTTTCTGACCAATATAAGGTGGTATCTTATGTAGTTTTGATTTAAAACTTGGGTCTCCTACATTGCAGGTAGATTCTTTACAGTCTGAGCCATCAGGGAAGCCCAGTGATTAGTAATGTTGAACATCTTTTCATGTCCTTTATGGCCATCTTCAGAGAAAAGTCTATTCAGATCTCCCAACCATTTTTTGATTACGTTTATATATATATATTTTTTTTGAGCTGCATAACCTCTTTGTATATTTTGCATGTTAAGCCCTCGTTGGGTCCTTTTTTTGTAAATGTTTTCTCCCACTTTAGGTTGTCTTTTTCCTTTGCTTATGATCTCCTTGTTTGTGTAAAAGCTGTTAAGTTTAATTAAATCCCATTTATTTATTTTTGTTTTATTTTCATTACTCTAAGAGGTAGATTAAAAAAATCATGCTGTGATTTGTCAGAGAGTGTTCTGCCTATATTTTCCTCTAGGACTTATATGGAATCCGGTTTTACATTTAGGTCTTTAATCCATTTTGAATTTATTTTTGTGTATGGTGTTAGAGAATGTTCTCATTTCATTTTTTTACTGTCCAGTTTTCCAAAGAAATCTACAGAGTCAGTGCAATCCCTATCAAGTTACCAATAGCATTTTTCACAGAATTAGAACAAAAGTTTATAAAATTTGTATGGAAACAAAAAAGACCCCAATGTGTTTTGCAGCCAAAGCAATCTTGAGAAAGAAAAATGGAGCTGGAGGAGTCAGGATCCTTGACTTCAGACTGTACTATAAAGCTACAGTAATAAAACTAGTATGGTACTGATGCAAAAATGGAATATAGATCAATGGAACAGGATGGAAAGTCCAATAAGCCCAGACACCTATGATCATCTAATCTATGATAAGGAGGCAAGAATATACAACGCAGAAAAGACACCGTCTTCAATAAGTGGTGCTACTAACATTATTTTCTAAGTAACTTTCTAGTTCTCTAGCATTTTCCAGGAGTTACCAAGGAGTTGTTATAAACTCCTGGAAAGCAACATACATCTGTCTCTTCTTAGCCAGTGATAACCTGTTTAAGTTGACTGATTCATTTTTCCTTGTGTTTTGTTATAACAAAATGCTCCATAATTATCTTGCACATTTTATGTTCCACACCTGGAGTCAGTCATTTTTCAAAGTACTTGTACCATTTTGCATTTCTACTAGCAATATGAGAGGTCCACTTGCTCTGCATCCTCTTCAATATTTGGTTGTAACTTTAAAATATTTTGCTATCCTAGTGAGTATATATTGGTATTTAAATGTAATTTTATCTTGTCTTTCCTTGATTAAAATTTGAGAATCTTTGGCTGGTTATACATTCTCTTTCATGAAATATGTTGCTCCAAATCTTTTGGCAAGAAATGTTGCTTGTGGAAGTTCTTTATCTATTGTGAATGTCAGTCCTTTGTGTGTCTCTCTCTCCCCTCCTCTCTCCCATGTTCTCACACACAGTATAATATATAAATGTATACACACTTCAATTATTTTTGACTATTCATTGTCTTGTGTATTTTGACACACAAGGTTTTTGACTTGGAAATCTAGTTTTTAATTGTTTTCTTAATGGTTAGTGATTTTTGCCTTCTAAGAAAATTTTGCCTAACCACAAATTGCTGAGGCTTTTTTCCCCCTACTTTCTCCTATAGTTGGACCTTTATAGTTGCAGCTTTATGTTTAACTGAAAATCTCTTGACTAATTTTTATGTATGGTTTGAGATATTGGTAGTCTCATTTTTTCCCCACATGAGTATTTATCTAGTAATGAGTCATTTGATGAAATTATCCTTCAATACCTATTGGATTTCACTGCCAATTTGTGAAAAATAATGTGGACTTATTTCTAGACTACTCATTTATTCATTTGTATGGCTTTACACTAATAGTGCAATGTCTTCATTACTATGGTTTGGTTACTTGTTTTACAACTAGGTCCTATAAGTCATCTAATAGGGTTCTTTATAAACTTATTTTGGCTATTAGAGTTGTTTTACATTTTCATATGTATTTTAGCATTGGTTTTTAATTTCTGCAAGAATGATGTTTGGGATTTTGATATCACATTGAATCTATAGATTAATTTGGAAGAATCAACTCATTTACAATATTGTTTTCTTGTTCATTAAAATGGGCAATCTCTCCATCTTATGGGTCTGACTAAGTTCTTAGTAATATTTTGCAGTGGTCAGAGTGGAGATCTTATATGTTTTTTGCTAAGTTTCTTTCTTAATATATTATGCTATTAAAATGTACCATTTAAACAATGTTCAGTTATTTAACTATATATAGAAATCAATTAATTTTTTCTAGTTTTGTAGTCAGAGTCCCTGATATATTCACTTATATTTAGTGACTTTTTGGTGGATTCTTCAGGGCTTTTTATAAATATAATGATAATGTCTGTAAATAAAGATAGTTTTATATATTCCTTTAAAATCTGTATTCTTTTTTTTTTTTAGCCTTTTATTTTTATTTATTTTTTTTTGCAATTCATTTCTTACATGATAGTATACAAATTTCAGTGCTTTGCTATTTATTTGTTTTTACCTTGTCTAAGACTTTTATTAAAATGTTAAATAGAGATGTGGATAGTGGAAATCTTTGTTCCTGTCTTTAGGGGAAAGTGTTCATGCTCAGTGTCATCATGTATCATGTCAACAGTAGGTAACGCTAGAGACACTCCATCAAAGAGAAAAATTACAGACTGACATCTCACCAGTGGCAGATGGAGGTGGCATTGGAGGAGAGGATGAATCAGTTTGATTCCAACTGTTTAAATGTGAGTTTCATAAAACTATACTTTAAAATGTGGAAGAGGGATTGGCACAGGTGAGACTGAAGACAGTTAAGTGGTCATAGTAGTTATTCAAGTGGGAGATGATGAGGAACTGAACTCTGGTATTGGCAGTGAGAATGGAGAGAAATTGTATGGGAGATATCTGGTAAGGTGACTTCAGGAGGGATGGCAGTATGCTGTGAAACAGAAGTCAGCTGATACATTTTCAAATTGTTGAATCACTATCTCCCAGAGTCTAGTCTGAGCAACAGTGGTCTCAAAATATAATTGATAAAAACAGAAAATTTCCAAAAAAGAATAGGAAAAAGCAGCATACTTTAGGCCCTTTTGGGACATTACAACAGTACTGTGGGTTCAGTGCTTCTGTCTGCTTCTAATTTTATATCCTCTTTGTCAGATGAAAGGAGAATAAAAGAGGGATTTGAGTAATAACATTTTTTTTAAGAAAAAAGAGTTGCATGGATTGTATATTAGAGGTGAGGACTTGAGTCCTCCTAAGTGATTTTGATTTGCCAAATTTTCTTTCAAGATAATAGTTGTCAAAGTGACTTTTAAGGAGTGGAGTTTAAGATTTTTAAAAAAATCTTACTTTAAGTGAAAACAGGTTTTCCTGGGTACTGAAATGTATTGGCATGAACTCATTTCCTGGCCATATGGATTGTAAAATAAGCTGGAGTGTTTTAGAATTATGTGAGATAATTTATGCAAAGTCCCTAGCATAATGGGCACATAGTAGGCACTCCATAAATAGTAGGTTGAGGACATAGATTCCAAAATCATTAACTGAAAAGGCTATAGTTACACAAAATGAATAAAATTGTTCAAGAAGAGTGAGTGAAGAAAATAACATAAATCTGGGAAAACCTGGCGTGTTAGAACAGGAAGTGAGGATCTGGTGAAAGAGAGATAAAAGCAGGGGTCAGGGAGTTAGAGCAACAATAGGGCTCTCTCATGGAAGCTAAAGCTTTAAGAAGGAAGGAGTGGTCAGGCTGAGAGATGCTTTGAAAGGGTGCAAAAAGTGTAGAAAAGAATTTGCTAACTCAGGTCATTGGTGAGTTTAGCAAACCTAAATCCATCTTGCACTAGTAGAAACAAAAAAAAAANTTTGTTCCTGTCTTTAGGGGAAAGTGTTCATGCTCAGTGTCATCATGTATCATGTCAACAGTAGGTAACGCTAGAGACACTCCATCAAAGAGAAAAATTACAGACTGACATCTCACCAGTGGCAGATGGAGGTGGCATTGGAGGAGAGGATGAATCAGTTTGATTCCAACTGTTTAAATGTGAGTTTCATAAAACTATACTTTAAAATGTGGAAGAGGGATTGGCACAGGTGAGACTGAAGACAGTTAAGTGGTCATAGTAGTTATTCAAGTGGGAGATGATGAGGAACTGAACTCTGGTATTGGCAGTGAGAATGGAGAGAAATTGTATGGGAGATATCTGGTAAGGTGACTTCAGGAGGGATGGCAGTATGCTGTGAAACAGAAGTCAGCTGATACATTTTCAAATTGTTGAATCACTATCTCCCAGAGTCTAGTCTGAGCAACAGTGGTCTCAAAATATAATTGATAAAAACAGAAAATTTCCAAAAAAGAATAGGAAAAAGCAGCATACTTTAGGCCCTTTTGGG
Source organism: Oreotragus oreotragus (assembly GCA_006410675.1). Taxonomy (NCBI): domain Eukaryota; kingdom Metazoa; phylum Chordata; class Mammalia; order Artiodactyla; family Bovidae; genus Oreotragus; species Oreotragus oreotragus. The sequence continues at coordinate 230,058 of SJYX01004151.1, read as the reverse complement.
ACATTACAACAGTACTGTGGGTTCAGTGCTTCTGTCTGCTTCTAATTTTATATCCTCTTTGTCAGATGAAAGGAGAATAAAAGAGGGATTTGAGTAATAACATTTTTTTTAAGAAAAAAGAGTTGCATGGATTGTATATTAGAGGTGAGGACTTGAGTCCTCCTAAGTGATTTTGATTTGCCAAATTTTCTTTCAAGATAATAGTAGTCAAAGTGACTTTTAAGGAGTGGAGTTTAAGATTTTTAAAAAAATCTTACTTTAAGTGAAAACAGGTTTTCCTGGGTACTGAAATGTATTGGCATGAACTCATTTCCTGGCCATATGGATTGTAAAATAAGCTGGAGTGTTTTAGAATTATGTGAGATAATTTATGCAAAGTCCCTAGCATAATGGGCACATAGTAGGCACTCCATAAATAGTAGGTTGAGGACATAGATTCCAAAATCATTAACTGAAAAGGCTATAGTTACACAAAATGAATAAAATTGTTCAAGAAGAGTGAGTGAAGAAAATAACATAAATCTGGGAAAACCTGGCGTGTTAGAACAGGAAGTGAGGATCTGGTGAAAGAGAGATAAAAGCAGGGGTCAGGGAGTTAGAGCAACAATAGGGCTCTCTCATGGAAGCTAAAGCTTTAAGAAGGAAGGAGTGGTCAGGCTGAGAGATGCTTTGAAAGGGTGCAAAAAGTGTAGAAAAGAATTTGCTAACTCAGGTCATTGGTGAGTTTAGCAAACCTAAATCCATCTTGCACTAGTAGAAACAAAAAAAAAAAGGGAAAATCAATTTGAGTTTTCCAGATTCCATTTGAGACAAATCATGTGGAGGGACTACACATAGAGGAGATGAAAAGTTGACTGAAGGGCTATGTGACGTTTTGAGAGAAAAATACTTATGCATCCCTTAAAACTCTCTGGTAATAGGTAATTGGTGACAGGAACTTGGTGCCTCAGTTGCCACAATCAAGCTAGGAGATATAAAGTTTCTTAATGAAGGAATCTCCTCAGGTAAATCATCACAAGCCAAGACAAAATCACGGTCTTGCTGACTTTGAGCTGCTCAAGGGCACAAGCAGCATCTTATTCATATATGTGTCAAGAGACTATCCCAGGATCTGTCACTTAGTTGATGCTTTAAAAAAAAAAAAAAAGATGTAAAATTTAGTGATTTGGTTTGAAACTGGAGGCAGAATTGTAATTTTATGCCTTATTCAGAATGGAACAAGGTGTCAGATTTGGGAATAGGAAGACAGCGTTACATTTCTTAATTCATTGGACAGGACAATAAATGAAAGGTGTTTTATTTTTTTAAATTTACTTATACGTTCATTCATTTTTGGCTGTGCTGGGACTTCACTGTTGCATGGGCCTTTCTCTGGTTGTGCTGAGTGGGGGCTACTCCCGAGTTGTGGTGCGTCAGCTTTTCACTGCAGTGCCTTCTTTTGTTGCAGAGCCAAGCTCTGGGGTTTGCGGGCTTCAGTAGCGACAGCACATGGGCTCAGGAGCTGTGGTTCCTGGTCTTTAGAGCACAGGCTCAATAGCTGTGCCTGGGCTTAGTTGCTCCACTGCATATGGGATGTGGGATCCTCTCAGATGAGGGATTAAACCTATGTCTCCTGCGTTGGCAGCCAGATTCTTTACCACTGAGCCACTAGGGAAGCCCTGAAAGGTATTTCTTAATCAAAGTCATGGGCTGCATTTAAACTTTTGCTTTGTTTATTTAGGCTTCTTACTTCCTTTACTACAAAAGAACTTTAGCTTTCATTAAATTTTATGAGTAGAGAAAAAGGAGTAGCCATGTGAGCTAAAGTGTAGAAACTAATGGATGTAAGCATTTAAGTTAAAAAAAATTATATATATGTGCTTTAAGTAAAAATCTAAAAGTAAGAGATGAGACAAGTCAGACTGTTAGAATGAAAATACCCCATAACAATATGATTTTGTTTAAAATTTCTGTTTATAAGAATGCAGATAACCTCTTCAAAGGGTTTTAATATCTGATTAGTTCAAGTGTATTTTGAAATTTAAAATTTTAATAAATTTATCAGTAATTCCTTTATAGGAAACTTCCACACTGCTTTCAAAATAATTCATTGACAAATTCATATTCCCACCAGGAATGTGAGAATTCCAATTGTTCTACATCCTCACCAATACTTCATGGTCAGCTTCTAAGATTTTTTTTTTTAAATTTTTAACCATCTTGAGTAGATGATGTTTTAATATATATTTTCATGATGACCAATGATTTTAAGCATATTTCCTTGGACTTATTTCCCATACATCCTTTTGGTGAGATCGCCATTAAAGTCTTGTACATTTTTTAAATTGGAGGTTTAAAAAATTGTTTTCAGAATTGTTTATATTTTCAGATACAAATCTTTCCTCAGATGATTTGAAAATATTTTCTCCAAGTTTGTCTCTTTTAATTCTCTTAATTAGTTGAAGAGAAGAAATTCTGAAGTTGAATTTATCAACTTTTAATTTTATCAATTTTTAATGTCATGTTTATGTTAAATGTACAGCTACTATATGATCCAGCGATTTGAGCACTAGACACTTATCCAAGAGAAATGAATGTATGCATCCATTTAAGACATGAATGTGAATGTTGCTAGCAACTTTATTTGTAATAACTGCAAAATGTAACTAACCCATATGTCCATCAACAAGTGAATGGATAAACAAATTATGGTATACCCATACTATTAAATGCTACTCAGCAATAGAAAAGGAAATGACTATTGATAGACACTAAAATATGTTTGATTTCAAAATAATTATTCTGAGTGAAAGAAACCAGATAAAAAGAGTACATGTTTCTATTTATGTAAAATTCTAAGAAATGCATGTCAGTCTGTAATGGAAAAAGGCAGGTTAGTGGCTGCTTGGGAAAGGGGGTAAGGTTGCAAAGGGGCATGAGCAATTTTTGAGGTTGAGGGATATGCTCATTATACTGATTATGGTGATAGCTTCATAGGTAAAATTTTCTGTCAAAGCTTATCAGATTATGCACTTAAAATATATGTATTATTGTATTTTAACACATATCTTAACAGGATACAGCTTGCAAAAAAATCCATTCTCTGTTAATTATATCTTAGAATCATCTAGGAGAATGCAGCACTTTAAAAACCTAACACTTTCAGTCTATTTGCTTGAAGCTCTTCATATTCATTAGAGTGGATATAACTCATCTTTAGTAGTTGAAAAGATAAAGACTAGCCTGTATTAGGAGATAATGTCTGTTCCTACTAATGAATAAACAGAAAAAGAGTAAGTAAGCACCATGAATGACTAATGATGAATTTTAGCTTACTATTCCCTCAGAAAAAGGGAAAAAAATAATTACATGGTTAACAAAAGAGATGTAAGTGTGTTCATGCTCTATTGCTCAGTCATGTCTGACTCTTTGCGACCTGTGAACTGTAGCCTGCCAGGTTCCTCTACCCGTGGGATTCTCCAAGCAAGAATATTGGAATGGGTTGCCATTTCCTCCTCCAGGGGATTGTCCCCACCCAGGAAATGAATCCATATCTCTTGCAATCTCCTGCATTGCAGGTGGATTCTTTACCACTGAGACACTTACCTGGGGAGGCCAATAAAAAAGGCAATAGATATGAATTCTTTATACCTAAAGTATTATTAAATAGAAATTAGAATCATAGGTACAGATGATTAGGAAAATGCAGAAGAAAATATAAATATTTATTATATGAAATTAAATTTCAAAAAGAGTTTGATTAATACTAGCTAAATTAAGGAAGACACAGGCAGAGTGAGAAATGGATCATTAATTATAACAAAGTGCTTGTAATGTACAGATAAATTAATAATGACAATGACAATGTCACCGGTGATAAATGCAAAAGCAATTGCACTTTTTATGTACTTACTTTTTCAAATTTTTAATTGCCCTTATCTGGCTGAAATTATAGGGGTTTTCTATTAAAAAAATTTGTAGTGTGTATTAGGAACTTCACTTTGGCATGATACTAGAATTACAAAATAATTATCAAAAGCTAGAGAAAACAAAAAGATATTAGGGCAATGATTTTTTTCAGTATTTAAATAATTTTGGAAAAGTTATTAAAATTGTCCATTAGATTTGTGGTTAATAAAATGTATTTATGAAACAACTCACTTTCAGTTGTTGATTTAGCCTTCTAAGCACTGTAGAAATGTTATGAATTATCAATAGGTTTTCTATATTGTATTTTTTTTACGAAGATTTGGACATGAACATTAATCAAAGTATAAATTGAAAAATTGTAAGAACAGTTATCAACAATAAAATCTATCTATCTAGCGTTAAATTACAATGAGTTTTTAAACTAACATTTTTCTTTTTATTTTACATGTGTTCTTCATCCTGAACTCCTCTCACACCTCCCTCCCCATACCATCTTTCTGGGTCATCCCAGGACACCAGCCCCAAGCATCCTGTATCATGCATTGAACCTAGACTGGTGATCCGTTTCACATTTGATAATATACATGTTTCAATGCCATTCTCCCAAATCATCCCACCCTCGCCCTCTCCCACAGAGTCCAAAAGACTGTTCTATACATCTGTGTCTCTTTTGCTGTCTCACATACAGGGTTATCATTACCATCTTTCTAAATTCCATATATATGTGTTATTATACTGTATTGGTGTTTTTCTTTCTGGCTTACTTCACTCTGTTTAATAGGCTCCAGTTTTATCCATCTCATTAGAACTGACTCAACTGTATTCTTTTTGATGACTGAGTAATATTCCATTGTGCATATGTACCATAGCTTTCTTATCCATTTGTCTGCTGATGGACGTCTAGGTTGCTTCCATGTCCTGGCTATTGTAAATAGAGCTGTGGTGAACATTGGGGTACATGCATCTCTTTCAATTCTGTTTTCCTCAGTGTGTATAGCCAGCAGTGGGATTGCTGAGTCATAAGGGAGTTCTGTTTCCAGTTTTTTACGGAATCTCCACACTGTTCTCCATAGTGGCTGTACTAGTTTGCATTCCCACCAACAGTGTAAGAGGGTTCCCTTTTCTCCACACCCTCTCTAGCATTTATTGCTTGTAGACTTTTGAATCGCAGCCATTCTGACTGGTGTGAAATGGTGCCTCATTGTGGTTTTGATTTGCATTTCTCTGATAATGAGTGATGGTGAGCATCTTTTCATGTGTTTGTTAGCCATCTGTATGTCTTCTTTGGATAAATGTCTGTTTAGTTCTTTAGCCCACTTTTTGATTGGGTCATTTTTTTTTTTTTTCCTGGAATTGAGCTGCAGGAGTTGCTTGTATATTTCCGAGATTAATTCTTTGTCAGTTGCTTCACTGTGGCTCAAATGATTAAGCGTCTGTCTACAATGTGGGAGACCCGGGTTCATTCCCTGGGTCGGAAAGATCCCTGGAGAAGGAAATGGCAATCCACTCCAGTACTATTGCCTGGAAAATCCCATGGACAGAGGAGCCTGGTAAGCTACATTCCATGGGATCACAAAGAGTCAGACACGACTGAGCAACTTCACTTTCACTTTTCCTCTGATTCTGAAGGCTGTCTTTTCACCTTGCTTATAGTTTCCTTTGTTGTGCAGAAGCTTTTAATTTTAATTAGATCCCATTTGTTTATTTTTGCTTTTATTTCCA
>SJYX01004151.1:211387-223962 GCA_006410675.1 Oreotragus oreotragus | reverse complement strand
TTTTTCTGCTCTGATTGCTGTGGCCAAAACTTCCAGAACTATGTTGAATAGTAGCGGTGAAAGTGGGCATCCTTGTCTTGTTCCTGACTTTAGGGGAAATGCTTTCAATTTTTCACCATTGAGGATAATGTTTGCTGTGGGTTTGTCATATATAGCTTTTATTATGTTGAGGTATGTTCCTTCTATTCCTGCTTTCTGGAGAGTTTTTATCATAAATGGATGTTGAATTTTGTCAAAGGCTTTCTCTGCATCTATTAAGATAATCATATGGCTTTTATTTTTCAATCTGTTAATGTGGTGTGTTACATTGTTTGATTTCGGATATTGAAGAATCCTCGCATCTCTGGAATATAGCCCACTTGGTCACGATGTATGATCTTTTTAATATGTTGTTGGATTCTGATTGATAGAATTTTGTTAAGGATTTTTACATCTATGTTCATCAGTGATATTGGCCTGTAGTTTTCTTTTTTTGTGGCATCTTTGTCAGGTTTTGGTATTAGGGTGTTGGTGGCCACATAGAATGAGTCTGGAAGTTTACCTTCCTCTGCAATTTTCTGGAAGAGTTTGAGTAGGATAGGTATTAGCTCCTCTCTAATTTTTTTGGTAGAATTCAGCTGTGAAGCTGTCTGGACCTGGGCTTTTGTTTGCTGGAAGATTTCTGATTACAGTTTCAATTTCCTTGCTTGTGATGGGTCTGTTAAGATTTTCTATTTCTTCCTGGTTCAGTTTTGGAAAGTTGTACTTTTCTAAATATTTGTCCATTTTTTCCAAGTTGTCCATATTATTGGCTATTTTATATATGTATCAAGAGGCTTAATATATTCATATTATCCCACTTATAGAAATGTGTTACTCTAAAATTAATAATGTTCTCAAGTTCTTATGTACAAGTTGTTTATCACAGCACAATATAAAAACAAGTAAAAAACAAAACTAAAATAACACCAACAAAGCAGTAGCTAATCAATTGTTTGATTGTTTCAAGAGACTAACATATAGTTTTGGAAACTTTTTTAAAAATCTACTGATATTCTGAGGAACGGAGAAGGCAATGGCACCCCACTCCAGTACTCTTGCATGGAAAATCCCATGGGTGGAGGAGCCTGGAAGGCTGCAGTCCATGGGGTCGCGAAGAGTAACTTCACTTTCACTTTTCACTTTCATGCTTTGGAGAAGGAAATGGCAACCTGCTCCAGTGTTCTTGCCTGGAGAATCCCAGGGAATGGGGAGCCTGGTGGGCTGCCATCTATGGGGTCGCACAGGATCGGACACGACTCATGTGACTTAGCAGCAGCAGCAGCATTCTGAGGAAGTGTTAGTATTAATAAACTTAAGAAATTTAATTATATTACCTAAATATAAATTTTACACATTAAACCAGATATGTTCAGTACATGCCCAGTGTGAACAGTGTGTGTGTGTGTGTTGTTGTTGCTGTTCAGTTGCTAAGTCATGTCCAACCCTTCGCGACTCCATAGACTGCGGCACATCGGTCTTCTCTGTCCTTCACTGTCTTCCTGAGTTTGCTCAAATTCATGTCCATTGAGTCAGTGATGCTATTTCCGTGTATATATGCTTGTATAATCTTGGTCTGGCTTTCAGGACTGAAGTTGCTTACAGTGGGACAGCATGAGAGCCATCGTTTCCTAAAAGCATATGAAAGTGAAGTTGCTCAGTCGTGTCTGACCCTCAGCGACCCCGTGAACTGCAGCTTTCCAGGCTCCTCGGTCCATGGGATTTTCCAGGCCAGAGTACTGGAGTGGGGTGCCATTGCCTTCTACCATTCAAAACCTGCTCTACTTACCTTCAGAAATGTTAGCTGAGAGAGACAAAGTTCTACCTGGTTACCTGCATGTCTCCCTACCATGGTAACTTCTAAGTGGGGGGATTGCTGACATTTGTTTTCTCATCTGTTATATTTTGTTTGTTTCTAATATTCTATATGTATGTTTTCATAAGCAGAAAAATGACTACATCTTTATGTGGTGATAATTTCTGTCATTAAAATGTTTGCAGCATCATTTTTATAGTTGTATTACATCCCATTCTATTGCTATCTTGTGATTTATTTTATAAATTCTCTAGTGTTATTTAAATATTTTACTGGTTATTATTGCTGCTGTATTTTAAACACTGTGATCAAGATCATGAATATGGGTAAAACACTGTCTTGGGTTTTCATTACTCCTGGAATGTTTTATGATCAAGCTCTGACTCCTAACCTTAAGCTGGAGAATATTTGTTGTTAGAGTATAGTTTTAATGAAGAAAAAGCCTTAAAAATATTTAGCTATGTTTAAGCTCCTCACCACAGCTTGAGTTAGCTGTGCTAAGAATGTGCACTGTTATTAGTCATTTGATTGAGAGGTGTTTGGAGAAAGTGCAGATCTACTGATGGAGGGTCAGCTCTCTCATATCTATAATGATGCTATTCACCATTGGCTTAGAAACTCTGGTTAAGCCTTTAGGGGGAATGTTTTTGATACAGTCTTATGTTTTTCAGAAGCCTATAGTTAACAGAATTGCTAGCAAGAAAATTTACATTTAGAAAGGTCACACAAATGATCAAAGCTTATAGTTATTCTAAATGGCTTAATTAAATGGTTTTCATCCTTACAGATTTGAAGAACTTAGTGCCGTTTATTGTGGTACTTTCAAATGTTTCATAACTATATATGGTGATGTTATATCAGAGAAAGCTACTGCTCATTTACATTAATCAAAATAGCATATTGCTCTTGAAAGAGTAAGCTCAGTTTTTTTTGTAGGATATTTTGGTGTTTGTTTAATAATTTCTAATGAGTTTGACCCCAATGTCAGTATTTGGAACATAATGGGAAAATGTGATTAACAAGTTTCAATTATAGGAAAAAAATGCAGTATTTTATTCTCTATGGGTTCTTCTCATTCTTATAATTGCAGTACACACATTTAGAAGTGTGATTAATGCTTAATTCCTGTCTCCCTGAAATTAATGGTAACTAAATTAATGGGAAGAAGTTATAGTTGCTTTGCAAAATTTGTTCTTTATTAAAAAGCTCAAATTTGGCTAGTTACCTTGCCACCCATCTAAAAGGTAATATTGACCATTCTCCCTTGTAATTCGGTTTTGTGGTTATGTGGTTTAGAGTTGGCAAATGAGATGTAAGCAGAAATGTGTGTGTGTTCTAACAAGCCCCTTCTTTTTCTCCATCCATCATGTTACGATGAATATAATGGCCATAGAACTTGGTTCTGGACTTGAGAACAGAATCTGTGGGCAGCAGAGCAAAAACAAAGACAAAAACAAAACCCAAAATCAAGAAACTGGATCCATGCTATCATGTTACCTGCCTCCCCGCCAAATCTTGTTCTGTCTACCTCCAGGATTGTTATAAGACTTAGAAATAAGCTTCCTTTTATTTAAAATATAAGTATCCCCTGTCCGTTATCAGGACTAAAACAAATCCTCATCCATCATTGCATTTCTTTTTGTGTATTATGAATGCTTGTAGTCATATATCATTTATATCATTGTATGTGTGTGCTCAGTTGCATCTGACACTTTGCAACCCCCTGGACTGTAGCCCACCATGGTCATCTGTCCATGGAATTTTCCATCCATGATACTGGAGTGGATTGCCATTTCCTACTCCAGGGGATCTTCCCAACCCAGGGATCAATCCTGCATCTCTGGTGTCTCCTGCATTGGCAGGCGAATTCTTTACCACTATGCCACCTGGAAATCCCATGTGTATCATTGCTGCTACTGCTAAGTCACGTTAGTTGTGTCCGACTCTGTGTGACCCCATAGATGGCACCCAGCACGCTCCTCTGTCCCTAGGATTCTCCAGGCAAGAAAACTAGAGTTGGTTGCCATTTACAAAATATATATTTAAACATAAATATTGTATTTTATTTCACTATGCTTACTATAGGAATAAGAGTAAAGTACTTTGGCCACCTCATGTGAAGAGTTGACTCATTGGAAAAGACTCTGATGCTGGGAGGGATTGGGGGCAGGAGGAGAAGGGGACGACCGAGGATGAGATGGCTGGATGGCATCACGGACTCGATGGACGTGAGTCTGAGTGAACTCCGAGAGATGGTGATGAAAAGGGAGGCCTAGCGTGCTGCGATTCATGGGGTCGCAAAGAGTCGGACATGACTGAGTGACTGAACTGAACTGAACTGATGATCCAACATAAGGCAGAAGTGTTAAGATACTAAAAGTAATATTTTGTGCCTGATGATATATCCTCATATGCTGTGCACTAGGAATAGCACTGAATCCATATCCTCATCACTTTGAAAATCAGACAGCAGTCATCACATAGCCACTTAGATACAGTGCCATGATAAATATATTTGATTTTGTCTAACAGATACCTGACTGTACCTGTTTGTAGGGATTAAAGTTCTTTTCTAGTCTTGGCTGGACTAAGACTAGGAAACAATATTCAAAAAACAGATTATGGCATCTGGTCCCATCACTTCATGGCAAATAGATAGGGAAACAAAGGAAACAGTGACAGACTTCACTTTCCTGGGCTCCAAAAATCACTGTAGATGGTGACTGCAGCCATGAAATAAAAAAAAAAAAAGCTTGCTTCTTTGAAGACAAGCTATTACAAACCTAGGCAGCATACTAAAAAGCAGTGACATTACTTTCTGACAAAGATCCGTATAGTCAAAGCTATGGTTTTTTTCAATAATCATGTATGGATGTGAGAGTTGGACCATAAAGAAAACTGAGCACAAAAAGTATGGATACTTTTAAACTGTGGTGTTGGAGAAGACTCTTGAGAGTCCCTTGGACAGTAAGATCAAACCAGTCAGTCCTAAAGGAGATCAGTCCTGAATAGTCTTTGGGAGGACTGAGGCTGAAGCTGAAGCTCCAATACTTTGGCCACATGATACAAGGAACTGACTCATTGAAAAAGACCCTTATGCTGGGAAAGACCAAAGGCAGGAGGAGAGGGGGATGACAGAGGATGAGAAAACTGGGTGGCATTGCTGACTTGATGGACATGAGTTTGAGCAAGCTCTGAGAGTTAGTGATGGACAGGAAAGCCTGGTGTGCTGCAGTCCATGGGGTCAGAAAGAGCTGGACACAACTAAATTGAACTAACTGTCTTGGCTAATGAGATAGATCCTAGAAAGCAACTTCTGGAGCAGATACCATAAAAGAATATCTAGTATTTAAATTACTATTAAATTGTTTGCATGTAACTTTTTTGGTCCATCCATTTATATGACAGACATCTGAACATGGCATAAAGTTGACAGTTTTAGGTTTTAAATCATTATCAAATTGTACTTCAATGAAACAATGCCTCCTTTATTCTGAGTCTTACCCATTCCAAAGTGGAACCTATATCAGAATAGCTATATCAACATATCTGAATCAAGTTGATGTTGAGAAAATATATTTTTAGAACCACAGAGGTAATATTCCTACAATATTGGCCTTACAAAATATAGTGCAATTTACCCTTCTTTTGTACTGAAATGTGGCAGCTCAGTACATCCTTTGTTTCCACCAGTAGACCTCCTTTAACCTATGAGGAATCTATTTTATGTAGAGTCAAGTGGACCCAAGTTGTAATGAACAAGCTTGTGCTTCAGTATTGTTGGTTCAGGAAAAAGCCTATGGCTCAATCTGAGAAATTAGATTCTTAGCAAGAGTTTTCTGCTCTTGAGACATGTGCTCCATTTTCCTTCAGGATACAAACTCTGCTGCTGCTACTGCTGCTAAGTCACTTCAGTCGTGTCCGACTCTGTGTGACCCCATAGACAGCAGCCCACCAGGCTCCCCCATCCCTGGGATTCTCCAGGCAAGAATACTGGAGTGGGTTGCCATTTCCTTCTCCAATGCGTGAAAGTGAAAAGTGAAAGTGAAGTCGCTCAGTCTGTCTGACTGTTAGCGACCCTATGGACTGCAGCCCACCAGGCTACTCCGTCCATTGGATTTCCAGGCAAGAGTACTGGGGTGGGGTGCCATTGCCTTCTCCTACAAACTCTGAGGGCATGCTAAGTTGCTTCAGTCATGTCTGATTCTTTACAACCCTATGGACTGTAGCCCACCATGCTCCTCTGTCCATGGGATTCTCCAGGCAAGAATACTGGAGTGGGTTACCATTTCCTCCTCCAGTGGATCTTCCTGACCTAGGGATTGAACCTGCATCTCTTATGTCTCCTGCATTGGCAGGTGGGTTCTTTACCACTAGCACCACCAGGGAAGCCCCTTCTAAACCTGAGCCATATGAACCTGGTATTTATTTTGCCCACCATGAGGAGAAAGCTGCCCTGAATATGAAGCTAAAGTAGAGGAAAGCAGAGACAAGACATGAAGAATGGTCAAGGAGTTAATAATGTCATTTGTGCGCTCCTATATGTATATCCCTGTACTTTTAGTTACGTGGGAAAAGCCACTTTTTTTTTTTTTTTACATAGGTTGATTTGATTTGACTTTCTATCACTTGAAAGTGATAGAGCCCTGATTGATAAAACTTCTTTCTTATCACAGAGCAGTTATTAGACAAGGGACATAGTAAGCAAAGTGAAGGAAGGTAGGTATGCTTTGCCTAGCTGATAGATCTTAGACATTTTGTAATTGAGTCTTTTGAGACCCCTGTATCTTTGTCCCCTGGGAACCAAGACAGCCTTCTATTTAGTTGGCTCTTTGTTAGTCATTGTACAAATGAACATACCCACCATACTGTGAGGGACAAAGCATTTAATTTCATGAATTTGTATGATACTCTCCAAGTCAACAACTGGAAGAAGCGTACTCCAAGATGGCTGACTAGACTAACTGGTTTCACCACAGCCAGGGAGGGCACACGTGTGTACATGGGTTATTTCTATTGGGCAGGAATCACTTCACCCCCTTTTCTGATAAATCATCTCATTTTTTTCTCTCTGCTCATTCAGGTGGGAAGATAAATTCTGTACTCCTTTGCCATGTTCAGGGATGGGAATATACTAATACTTTAGACTTGACCCATCACTGAATCTCATAGCCTCAGACAAAACAGTTTGCTNTCATACAAATTCAACAACTGGAAGAAGCGTACTCCAAGATGGCTGACTAGACTAACTGATTTCACCACAGCCAGGGAGGGCACACGTGTGTACATGGGTTATTTCTATTGGGCAGGAATCACTTCACCCCCTTTTCTGATAAATCATCTCATTTTTTTCTCTCTGCTCATTCAGGTGGGAAGATAAATTCTGTACTCCTTTGCCATGTTCAGGGATGGGAATATACTAATACTTTAGACTTGACCCATCACTGAATCTCATAGCCTCAGACAAAACAGTTTGCTTAAGGCTAGACATGTTTAATATAAACTGGGCCGATCAGAGTGCTTTCTTGATATTTTCTGTACAGGTGTAGGATGTGAGACCTTTACTTTGGTGTTACCAACTCCAATACAATTGTGAAGTTCTTTGTAACCATACCTCCACATATCACATTTCTTGTCTTCCCTGTTAACTTATTACCACCAAATGCAGAAAGCTTATCTGCAGAAGAATTAAGCCAACATACAGAAAATGTCAGAGCTGAGATGAAAAATAAATGCTACCTACATCATCAGAGTCAACAAGGTCAGCATATATGTTTGCTTCATAATTATATCAATTCTTTTATGTGTCTGTGATTTGAGTTTCTGTCTTTAAAATACACTTGTGAGTCCAGTACTCAAATAGTTAAGTATTCAACTACAACAAACTTAGTAACATCAGCATGGGAGTGAGTGTGGGTGTATGCATGTGTGAACACATTTTTGCATGTATACATCTAGTAAAAGCTAGATATTTCTGGAAAATATGTTAGATTAGAAAGGGAGAATAATCTTTCTAAACTGAGTAACTTGAGTCTTTCACTTTATTGTAATTGCTTAAAAATATTACAGTCTGCGTAAGTAGTTACTGAATCAAACCCCAAGGGGGGAAAAGTTTGAACATGCTGTAGGCTTCTTGACGTGTTAATATGGGCTAAGCAAGCCAGAACATTTGCAAAGTGCTATGAATTTCCTAATGTTTCTTTTGTTGGTTAATTTTGAGGTCAAAGGCTTTGGTTATATTTTAATGAATACTCGAAATTATGTTAGCATAGCAATGAAAATGGTACGTGAGGGAAATAAAATGCTAATACTGCTGATCCCATTTTTTAAACTGGATTGTAGTGGAATGTTCATGTTGCTATAAAATATCAAGTGATAAACTGGATCCTAGGACAGAAGAAACTAATAACACTCCATCATAAGATGCTGTTCATATTTACAGGCATGCCCGGGACCATGTGCTTAGCTTGCAGTTTTGAAATGCTGAACCCTCAAGTGCAGTGTGTGAGAAGGGGGAGGAAGGGGTCAGAGCCCATTCTGGCCTGTTGCACTTTCTTCAGTCACATGTTAGAGAATGAGGAGGATTCCTGTCTTCTTACATCAGCCTTCAACTCTGACTTCAATATGCAATGATTTCCCCTTTTCCTTCTTACTATGACTCTTTCCTCTGTCAGAATAATTGGGCTCTTTTGAAGATGATCTTTGGAGCTATAACTATAGGCTGTATGCCAATGACTATTGCCTCTCAGCTGAATGCTCACACCCCTTTTCCCCCACTTTTTTTTTTTTTGATATTGCAGTTGGACCCTCAGACTTTATTCTTGTTCACTGGGCTTGAATTAAATTCTGCTAACAGGGGCCCCTGGGGGAAGGTGGTAGACCTGAGTGAGGGTGAAGAGACCATTCTCTCTCTCTCTCTCTCTCTCTTTTTCTTTTCTCTTCTGTGTGGTAGCAAGCCTACTGAGGGCTTTCTGGTACCTCAGTCGGTAAAGAATCTGCCTGCAGTACAGGAGATCTGAGTTCGATCGCTGGGTCTGGAAGATCCCCTGGAGAAGGAAATGGTAACCCACTCCAGTACCCTTGCCTGGAAAATCCCACTGACAGAGGAGCCTGGTGGGCTGCAGACCATGGGACTGGAAAGCGTTGGGCACGACTGAGTGACTAACAAGCCTATTGACATGCGCTGGGTACTGAAGTGTCAGTTGCCTATGTGATTGTATAGTGGTGAGGGGTCTCTAGAAAGTTCCTTCTTGATCAGAACAGTGGGTGGCATGTTTCTTCAGTAGTTCATCATCTCCACAGAAGTCTTGGTCTCATCCTTAATGGGAAATTTTCTTCTCTCTGTTTCTAAGTTTCTAATTTATTGACATTTTCCTCAGTCCTAGGGTTGTGTATTTATTTTCAAAAGCTCTGTAACAAATTACCACATGTCTAGCAACTTGAGCCACATTCATTTTCTCACAATTTCCACTGGATTTTCTGCTCTGGGTATTGCCAAGCTTCAATCAAGGTGTCAGCTGGGCTGTATTCTCATGTGAAAACTCAAATAGGGAAGAATTCTCTTTGGAGCTCATTCAGGTTTTTGGCAGAATTTGTTTACTTGTGGTTGTATGACTCAGGGCCCTGGTGCCTTATTGACTGCTTACTGGAGGTCACCCTCAGGTCCTAGAGACCACCATCAGGTCTGCATGTGGCCCTTTCCAAGTAAGCACTTCATGCATGGCTATTTGCTTCTTACTTGTTGAAATTATGGACCATCTCATGAGGAGACCCTGAATAATACAGCTCTGACCTTGGTGAAACTGTGGAAAATTCTGAAAGAGATAGGAATATCAGACCACCTGCCCTGCCTCCTAAGAAACCTATATGCAAGTCAGGAAATAACAGTTAGAACTGGACATGGAAAAACAGACTGGTTCCAAATAGGAAAAGGAGTACGTCAAGGCTGTATATTGTCACCCTGCTTATTTAACTTACATCCAGAGTACATCATGAGAAATGCTGGGCTGGAGGAAGCACAAGCTGGAATCAAGATTACCAGGAGAAATATCAATAACCTCAGAAGTGCAGATGACACCACCCTTATGGCAGAAAGTGAAGAAGAACTAAAGAGCCTCTTGATGAAAGTGAAAGAGGAGAGTGAAAAAATTGGCTTAAAACTCAACATTCAGAAAACGAAGATCATGGCATCTGGTCCCAACACTTCATGGCAAATAGATGGGGAAACAATGGGAACAGTGGGTGACTTTATTTTTGGGGGGCTCTAAAATCACTGCAGATGGTGACTGCAGCCATGAAATTAAAAGATACTGACTCCTTGTAAGGAAAATTATGACCAACCTAAATAGCATATTCAAAAGCAGAGACATTACTTTGCCAACAAAGGTCCATCTCATCAAGGCTATGGTTTTCCCAGTGGTCATGTGAGAGTTGGACTATAAAGAAAGCTGAGCACTGAAGAATTGATGCTTTTGAAATGTGGTGTTGGAGAAGACTCTTGAGAGTCCCTTGGACTGCAAGGAGATCCAGCCAGTCCATCCTAAAGGAGATCAGTCCTGAGTGTTCATTGGAAGGACTGATGTTGAAGCTGAAACTCCAATACTTTGGCCACTTGAAGCGAAGAGCTGACTCATTTGAAATGACCCTGATGCTGGGAAAGATTGAAGGCAGGAGGAGAAGGGGATGACAGAGGATGAGATGGCTGGATGGCATCACCGACTCAGTGGACGTGAGTCTGAGTAAACTGCAGGAGTTGCTGCAATCCATGGGGTCGCAAAGAGTCAGACATGACTGAGCGACTGGACTGAACTGAACTGAACTGACCTTGGTGTGTCTCCAGTGTTATTAAGGTAGGAGGTTCATCATAAAGCTAACTATTTCAACCCCTAAGAACTCAAAGCCTTGCTCTCACAGGAAGAGCTGAGTATTTTACTGATGGAGTCAGAATTGCAGAAAAGGTTAGAATACAAAACACACTCCATTCATGACGTTTACCTGGTGTATTATAATACTGAGCTAAATGGGCTACCCTTGTGCGGGCCTCCATCCTCCTCTTTGGTCTGGAGGGCAGGCAGGACCAGGTTAGCTGGCGGTTCTGGAGGGCATATGCTCTTTCAGTGTAATGTATTAGTTAGCTATTAAACTAAATGTTTCTTGACTTTGAAAATGAGAACATTAGGATGGTCCTTTCACATATTTATTTGCCTTGCTGTGAAGGTAGTCAAGGTCTGCTGGATTTGTGATGTGCTAAATGAACGTTTAGCTGAGGTACTCAGGTGGTTTTATTGGTAAGGTTAGCTACAAAAATGAAGGCGTGAGGTTATTGGAGGACAGCATGACATCCATTAAATTAAATACCTATTAAATTTTCTGAATGGTGGAAGAGAATTGCTTAAAAGCCAAGAGGGAATGAAGCCTTTCAAAAAAGTGGAGCAACCTGACACTTAGTTTAAGCAAGTTTTCTTCCCATTGAAAATATTTCTTTTGATGCTCTTTCTGGATGTGTTTTGCAGCAAATGCAAACAGCTTGTAGATGTTGATGAAAATAAAGCAAAAGATTAGGGGAAGGGAAATAACGAGGCTATTTCAGACACTAGAAGCTGATATCATCATTTCTTTTCTCACTTTTTCTACTTGCTTTGGTTTTGCAAAGTGGTACACATCAATCCTGCTTTGCATTTTCCCTTTATGTGTACTGTACAGCCTTTCAAAAGCAATGTCTTAGGAGGTTAATTAAGGAATAAATCAGTCAAAATGTATCAAAAGAAGCCTAACAACACTACTCAAATATACTTTGTTTTTGAAGAAAATGTATGTTTTAGATGCTAAAATGATTATAAGACATTCAACAACAAAGACATGTTAACTCTTTAAAGAATATGGTCAAATTCTAATTATCTTGAACTGTGGGGCAAAGCAGTGAATTGCTAAAATGAATAAAGACCTCATCTTGAATTATTCATTTTAAACCATTGAGAAACAAGCAATTCACTTTGGGCCTTAAAATTTTCTGTTTTTAAAATAGAAAAGAAAACCTTCCAAATCATTATTTTCAAGGGATCATTCTCTATCAATGAAACTTATACACGTTTGCTCCTCTGACTTGCTTTCCAATATTAAGATTATTTCTAAATTGCAAAGAAATGGTAAATAAGTTATAAAAATACTTCTATGTGAGGGGAATATGGCTCAGAAAGCAGAATCTATGTGGCAACCCGAGGAGCAGGGGCTGCGCAGGCGCAGGAGGGCCTAGAAGAGCTGTCCCACGTTGACGGTCAGGAACTGCGGCGGTAAGGAGATACCCCTCGTCCAAGGTAAGGAGCAGCCATGAAGAGACAATCCACGCCCAAGGTAAGAGAAACCCAAGTAAGATGGTAGGTGTTGCAAGAGAGCATCAGAGGGCAGACACACTGAAACCATATTCACAGAAAACTAGTCAATCTAATCACACTAGGACCAGGGCCTTGTCTAACTCAATGAAACCAAGCCATGCCTGCAGGGCAACCCAAGGCGGGCGGGTCATGGTGGAGAGGTCTGACAGAACGTGGTCCACTGGAGAAGGGAATGGCAAGCCACTTCAGTATTCTTGCCTTGAGAACCCCATGAACAGTATGAAAAGGCAAAATGATAGGATATCAAAAGAGAATCTCCCCAGGTCGTTAGGTGCCCAATATGCTACTGGAGATCAGTGGAGAAATAACTCCAGAAAGAATGAAGGGATGGAGCCAAAGCAAAAACAATA
>SJYX01004151.1:195015-211125 GCA_006410675.1 Oreotragus oreotragus | reverse complement strand
TCCAAAGAAATCCCAGGGTTGATCTCCTTCAGAATGGACTGGTTGGATCTCCTTGCAGTCCAAAGGTCTCTCAAGAGTCTTCTCCAACACCACAGTTCAAAAGCATCAATTCTTCGGCATTCAGCTTTCTTTATAGTTCAACTCTCACATCCATACATGACTGCTGGAAAAACCATAGCCTTGACTAGACGGACCTTTATTGGCAAAGTAATGTCTCTGCTTTTCAATATGCTATCTAGGTTGGTCAGAAGTTTCCTTCCAAGGAGTAAGTGTCTTTTAATTTCATGGCTGCAGTCACCATCTGCAGAGAATATAAATAAGCTAGAGGTAAATTTATCAACATGATAAATTTCACACACTCACTATGAGTAAAAAATAAATTGTAAAGGATATAGTGTATCATTTACTTAAAATTTAAATAAGCATGCAAAACAATATCAAATATTATTTAAGTACACCAGCATATGTAGAAAAAAAAATAAATGGATGCTCATGAATGATAAACCAAGTTAAAGTTTATGGTGATCTCTGTGAGAGAGGGAGCAAAATGAACATAAGAGACTAATGTATTTGAAATGTTTTATTCTTAATCTGAGTAGTGGGGACATAGATGTTCACTTTATTATTCTTAATTACTCTATTATCTCTGGTACTTAATTTTTTTCAAATGAATAAATCTTTCATTATTAAAATAACTTTTAAGGCCCAGGTATTGGACTTGGACTTGAATCAATATCCTTATTCTTCTGTTTGATATCATGACTTGCCTATGTTTTAACAGGATTTCTGTTAAATAGACTGAAAAGCATCAAAAGAAAAAGCAGGAAGACCAGACAGGAAGCTTTTGTGGGAATCAAGGTGAATCTTAATTTCCCCGTCAATAAAATGAAGATAGTAAGTCCATATTCCACAGAGTTATGTAATCAGGAAGATAACTCAGCATCTGGCACAGATATTAAATATTCAATTAATACTACCTTTGATAAACCTAGAAGACTCTTATACATTTGTCAAATTTCGAAGGAAATAATGTCAGTTGCTGTAGGGGGTCAAGGAGAGGGAGGAATGGGTAAAGGTGGTCAAAGGGTACAAACTTCCAGTTATAAGATAAATAAGTTCTGGGGATGTAATATCTACCATAGTAAGTATAGCTGACAATACATAAATATGTATTTAGAAATTTTAAGAGAATAGATCTTAAAAATTCTCATAATAATAAACAAAATTATGTTCACGTGAGATGATGGATGTTGATTGGAGTTATTGTGGTGATCATTGTGCAATATATGCATGTATCATAAATCATTATGTTGTACATGTTAAACTATACGATGTTATATGTCAGTTATATTTGCAGTAAAACTGGANCATTGAAATTTGAATGCTGTACATCTGTCTCTTATACACATCTAGATGTGTATAAGAGACAGTCATTGTGCAATATATGCATGTATCATAAATCATTATGTTGTACATGTTAAACTATACGATGTTATATGTCAGTTATATTTGCAGTAAAACTGGAAGAAAAATGATATTAGTTATCAATAACAAATATATCATCAGTTCCCTTTCTGCCCACTAGACTCCTCAAACCCTCAATCCTAAAGGTGAATGTTGCATCCAGTTTTTCAGGTTTAGAGTTTCATTATGTCTTTTCTTTAGGTCATGGCCACACTGGTCAATATTTGTCTTTAAAGTTGGGTTAATGTCCCTGATTTCTTGGCTAATTTGGATAATTGAGGTGCTCTGGGCAGGGTCTATGTAAATACATGGTTTGTTCAACTCGGAGGAGAGTATTGACACGTTAAATGCTCTCTCTCTCACCCACATGCACACGCTCTGCAGTTCATCCTGCCCCTTGCATTACTCTTCTTGCTTTGAGTTTTTATGGGCTTTCAGGTTACTGCAAACTGAATCCCCTTAGCCCACGCCACTCTGTTGCCCATGCTAGCCTTCCTTTCCATCCTTTCTCTGGAAAACTGCTGGAAAACCAGCAAAACTGCTTCCACCACTGCATCAACAATCAGGTGTCAGGACAGCCCTGGAATGTGCAGGCTTGTTGTCAGTCTGACCTCTCATGGAGGGATAGAAAAATCAAGTAACCAAGGAAAGATCCCCCATGCCTGCTGCAGAAGAGAATAATATAAAAATAGTGCAGTAGTAACCAAGCAGACATCAGAAAGCTGGGTCAGGCAACACACCAAATTTTGTAATAAATTTTGTAATAATTTCCTCCTACTATTTAATTGAATAATAGCTATAAAGTCAGTTATGAACATCATGACTTAATTTTCTAATTAATTGAAACTACATGGAGGATCTAAAAGTCTTAGGAAACAAATCTTTCTGTGCTGCAAACCTTGCTCAAATATTCTGGAGCTGGAATTCCAGGATTCAAATCCCAGCTCTGCCTCTACACAGAGAGGTAAGTATTTAACTTGTGACATTTGGTAAATCGTTTTATCTCTGTGCCTTTTTAAAATAGGGGGAATAAATACTGTCTATTTCACAGGTTTGTTGTAAATCTTAAGTAATTGATTATGTATAATTTTAAGTGATATGTGTAATCTTAAATGAAGATTATATTTAAATCATACAATCCCTAATAATAGAAAGTATACAATAATTATTAGCTATTATACTCTGCCTGCAGTGTGGGAGAGCCAGGTTCATTTCCTGGGTTGGGAAGATCCCCTGGAAAAGGGCATGGCGAGCTACAGCCCATGAAGTCACAAAGAGTTGGACATGACTGAGTGACTAACACTTCTCTTCATTCTCTGCCTAATCTGATTGGACCAGAAAGTCTTTTGTGTCTTCATGTAAGTTGTTCATATTTTAAAAACACAAGCATGAACACTATGAGGGTAATCATTTTGCAATATATAAGTATATTGAATCAACCCTATACACCTTAAACCTATACAATATTATATGTCAAATTTTATCCCAGTAAAGCTGGAAAAAAAAGAAAAGCACAAGCATGATTTGATTATGTTTTAAGAGGATCACTGTTAAATAAACTGAAGAGTATCTAAGGAAAAAGGAAGACCAGAGAGGAGGTTTTTATGGGAATCAAGGTGAAGGATTATGGTGGTTTTGATAGAGTGGTAATAACTGAGGTGGTGAGAGGTCTATACAACATCTGTGCTTTGTGGTACCTATCTTTATCACAAATCAAATGTCCCTCTGTGAGTGTGTGTGTGTGTGTTATATGTATGCATGTGTATGTGTATCGAAGGGGACGACCGAGGATGAGATGGCTGGATGGCATCACGGACTCGATGGACGTGAGTCTGAGTGAANACTTTGGCCACCTCATGGGAAGAGTTGACTCATTGGAAAAGACTCTGTTGCTGGGAGGGATTGGGGGCAGGAGGAGAAGGGGACGACCGAGGATGAGATGGCTGGATGGCATCACGGACTCGATGGACGTGAGTCTGAGTGAACTCCGGGAGATGGTGATGAACAGGGAGGCCTGGCGTGCTGCGATTCATGGGGTCGCAAAGAGTCGGACACGACTGAGTGACTGAACTGAACTGAACTGAACTGAACTGATGTGGCATTATTTGACAGAAACAAGAAAGATACATAGAAGTTCCTTGGAATAGATAGACCTCCTTTATAGTCTGGACTGACTGCCCTCAAACAAAATCTTTATCAATCTTTTGTCCAGGATTATATTATAGAGCATATTACTGATAACCCTGTGTTGGTAATTTAAATAAGAATTTCTAATGCCAGTGAATTCATTCAAAGTGAACACTTTAAACCTAGGACTCTTGATATATGTGCTGTAGAATATGCCAGCTAAGGCACAATAAAGCTCCATTCCTCTGGCTGGGCTTCTCCCTGCCTCAGATACCATCTGTTGTTTTTAATACTGAGAAGGGGAAAAAGGACTCTGTCAACATTTGGAGTTCAGATGTACAGAGACATACCTAATGGATATGTGGGGTTAGTTATAGAGTTGACAGAAAGCAGGTTACTGAGATAAGTGAGAAAATATTCACCATAGGAATAGGAAGGAATCTGGCCTGAGGCACTGGAGTCAGAAGCAGGACTCAAGTTCACAGTTGCTTGGTGTATTACATGGCAACTAATATTGAAACTTATACTCATCTCGATGGGCTTCCCAGGTGGCTGAGTAGAAAAGAACCCATTTGCCAATGTGAGGAGACACAGGAGACACAGTTCAACCCCTGGGTTGGAAAGCAGACCCCCTGGAGGAGGGCATGGCAACCCCCTCCAGTATTCTTGCCTGGAGAATCCCATGGACAGAGGAGACTGGTGGGCTATGGTCCATTGTGTTGCAAGGAGTTGGACATACTTAGCAACTGAACACACACGCGTATGCACACTCATCTAGATATCCTGCTGGTAAGTACATGCTCTTAGGAAAGTATGACATGTGTGAATTTAAAGAGCTGTCTCTGTAAATCCTGTATCACTTTAGGGCCCAAGTTTTTTGCTGTGTTATTTTGTTCTTCTCCCTCTCCCCCACTTTTGCAAAAACAGATATTCTTCTTAACTTCATAGTCTGCAGACACAAGGGGGAGTATCAGCTGTTTTCTAGATAGTCCACTTTTATGGTAGTGTTAGTAGTTTGGCCATTGGAAGCAGAACTCTGGCTTAAGGAGCACTGAAGTGGAAAAGGGGTAAACCGGAAGCTTGGAAACCAGATTAACAATCAGCAAGAAATGCTCACTATAGACACTTTTATGAAATTCTCCTTGGTGATTTGCACAAATACTTAGAAGAGAGAGACTCCACAAAGAACTGGGCTTCCTAATTGAGTATGGGAGCTCAGAGCATTAGATTTAGGTCTCTGATAATTTATTTTTCTAAATGTAAACATCTAGTTTTCTACTAGAAAGATTATTTTCTTTTCCTGATTATAAAGATTCAGGCATAACTGTCAATGTGACTTCATTTATATCTAAAGTTTGGTAAAATCTGGAAGGTCGTTAACATGCTCAATAACAAATCAATTTAAAAGTCAAGAAAGGCTTAGTGAAATAATGGGGATATCTCACTTTTTCAATCAACATAGGATAATCTGATATGAAAAATCTAATATAAAAAAGAAAGTGTATATCCTGGCTTAAAAAAAAAGAAATCTATGTTCAAGCCAGTGAGAAAAGGACAGGCTGTTAAATCAATGATACAGGAAAAGAGGCTACCAACCAGGAGAAAATTAAACTGGACCCCAATTCATAGTATATACAAAAATAAATTTCAGGTAGAATAAAGATGAAAATGTGAGAAAAAATTACAAAATAATATCTACAGCCCTGCAAGTTTAAATGGGTAAGGGAAAATGTTTGAATTGAGATTACAAATTCAGATGCTGTAAAAGTAAAGATAGATAATTGAGTAAAACTGATTTGACTATATACAAATGAATAAAATCGACAAATTGTACTCTAAAGATAGTTAAGAAATATATAGAAAAAGTGGTTTGTAATGCTGATGACAGGCATTATTTAATACAGAAAGCACTTACAAATTGACAATAAAAAAACAACTCATAGACAAAGTAGCAAAGAATATGAAAAAAACAGTACAGAGAGGGCAAGTCCAAATGGCCAATGAAACTATGAAATCTTAAACTCCTTAATAGTAAAATACAGGTTAAAATCACAATGAGCTATCATTTATACCCATCAAATTGATAAAAATTTCAAATATGACTATTATAGAGGGAATGTGGGGGATAGATATCCTCATATTGCTGATAAGAGCATAAAGTGTTTCCATATCTTTGGAGAACAGTTTGGCAATATACAGTTGATCCTTGAAAAACACAGGTTTGAATTATGTGGGTCATTTATATGAGAAGTTTTTTCAGTACATACTTGAGTCCTGCACAATCTGTATTGATTGTATTATGGAATAGTGTATACATAGAGCTGACTATAAATTATATATGCTATTTTCAACTGCATACTGGGTTGACCCTCTAACACCCCTGTAGTAGTTCAAGGGTCAACTGTATATAAAAATTTTTAAATGCATAGATTATTCAAACTAGCAATTCCCCAGTTGGAAATCTAGCCTATAAAAATATACCAAATTTTAAGAACATGTACAAAAGATTGTTATGCCAGTATTGAATTGGAAACAAAAACTCAGTGCTATCCAATGAGGAAAGGCTGAATGTATGTTGAAGAGCTTTATGGGAGAATATTAAAGACATTTAAAAAGTATGTTAGAATTTGGTCAGCTATTGCATGTTTTGTAGTCTACATAGGTATAGACTTACAAAAGGTATACTTACAAAAGTATACAGAAAAACATGGAAAAATTAGATTTTTAACATAGTTTTTCTTGAGGTGAGCAAGTACTTGGGGGTAAGAAATGTAGCTATGATGAAAATTGAACACAAGGTAACTTCTTTTATATAAGGTAATGAATATTAATATTCATATAAGTGCATGTATACATATATTCATACAAACCTGTCTGGCAGAATGCTCACCAGCATGTAAGCAAGCAGGGGTCACTCTGATTGGTAGGATACCAAATAACTTTTGATTTATTTTTTATGTACTGTTTCATTTCTTCTATATATACTCTTTGAATTATTTACAATGAGCTTGTATTATTTATACAAATAACCCACTTTGACTTGTGAAAAAAAAAGTGTCCGGTTTTGTGAGCAATGTTTATCATACTTCAATTGGTCAGAGAAAGTCAACATATAACACTGTTGTGAGAAGTGGCTTTTTATTTTTTACTTTTACTGCCTAAGCTACATTTTTCAATGATGATTTTATCTATAGAGGTTCTCATGCATGCTCACTGGAGAATAAAATAATAGTTTCAAGTAGAACTGTGAGAAAAATGCTTATTTTAAGTAGATTCTATATTATTGGTGAAAGTAGTTACGATTTTAGCTTTGTATGTACAATACTCTGGAAATCAGAAATTAAGTGTTTTAACTTCTTTCCCTGACATTAATCAAAGAAATATAGATTACAGATTTATTTAATAGAAAACCTTGTAAAATTTAAAACACTGGGTTTGCCACCAGTGGAAAAATAAAATAAATAAAAATAATAAAAAATAAATAAAATAAATGAAAATAATAAAAAATAAATAAAATAAATAAAAATAATAAAAAATAAATAAAATAAATAAAAATAACAAAAAATAAATATTAATAAATAAAATAAAATATTTTGGAGGAAAAATAAAAAGATAAGGAAAGAAAGATTAGAAGATATTTACATTCTGGTGACCAAAAAAGTATGATGTTCAAAGAGCTGATATCACTAGGTTCTTTTAAGACTAAATCAGGTATATTAGTCTGGGATTCCTAAAAAAAGAGAATGCACATATATGGATGGATTCTTTATAAGGAACCACTCACATAGTTGTGGAGCTAGTCACCAAGATCCATAGTCAGTAAGATGGACACCATGCAGTGATGATTGTCTAAGTTCCAATTTGAGTTCAGAGGAGAAGAATGATATTCCAGCTCTGACACAGGAAGAGGAAGTAATGTTTCCCTTAGTCCTTTTTATTCTATTCAGGCCTTCAACAGGTTAGGTAAGGCTCATCCATACGGGGTGGTGGGTGGGGAGAGCAATCTTCTTTACTCAGAGTACTGATCCAAATGTTAATTTCATCCATAACCCTCCTCACAGACACACCCAGAATAATCTTTAACCAACTATCTGGGCACCTTGTGGCCTTGTCAAGTTGACAGATAGGATTATTCATCACAGCAGGCTTGCTCTGAGTTTTAACTTTGGACTTCCTCTGTTTAAATCTTGATACCACTAATTTACAGTGTGATCTTACATAAATTACTTAATCTCTTTATTCCTCAGTTTCCTCATTGGTTAGATATGAGGATTAAATAAGATAGTTCATGTAGTACTTAGAACATTGCTTGGCTTTTTTCTAGCCACATAATAACCTCTAGCTGTTATTATTATCATTAGTGCTATAATTGTTATCATTGTCATTTACAAGATCTTTATCTTGTGTTTACTGACACTTACATCAAAGAAACAAGACTTGGAAATGCTGTAGTTGAATCACTATACTTGTAAACTACCTTTTTTATAAGAACTGTGTTTCTGTACCTAAGCTATCAACTATATTTTATCAAG
The DNA here is from genome assembly GCA_006410675.1 of Oreotragus oreotragus. Lineage (NCBI taxonomy): Eukaryota > Metazoa > Chordata > Mammalia > Artiodactyla > Bovidae > Oreotragus > Oreotragus oreotragus. The sequence goes on along the minus strand of SJYX01004151.1, from coordinate 203,002 downwards.
TTGAATTTGCTCACTTCTATTGTAAAATTATCTTATTATTTTGTCTTGATTTATCCCACTACTGTACATAGTTTAGAAAATTTTCTGGCTAGAAAAACTAAGATCCACTGGGGTTGTCTTCATCTTGCAGAATGGCAAGATGCAATTAAGTAAAGAACACCTCCAAGTTATTCAAATAATAATAGAACAGAAATTATGGCTTTCCCACAATACTAAGCCATGGGGGTGGGATATAGGACAGCAGATGATGTCAGGGGAATTTATTTGGGTAAATTATTGGTATAATAATAAATTACTAAAACATAACAGGTATAATATCATGATGCTCAATGTTGAGATTATAAATGTACCTGTGATTTCAAGTACAACTTTAATAGAAGTATCAGCAATAAATGGAGGCTCTGGAATCAGGTCATGTTGGTTCAAATCCTGGCTTCTTTTAACTGCCAAATAGCAATATTAGGGAAAATTTTAACTTCTCTTATCCCTCCTTTCTTTATCTGTAAAATGAGAATTATAATATCTTTGTTAATGTTGTAAGATTTAAATATAATAATCCATGTCATTACTTTGAAGAGTGACTGTAGCATGGTAAAATGCTCAAATGTCTTCTGTTACCTCTATGACTAATATTGATGTTATTGCTATTCTTTTGATTCCATTTTCTTTCAGATTATTGTATCTAACTGTCTCTTAAATATAGCTACTTTCAGGTCCTATGGATGTTTCAAATATATCTAAAAGTAAACATTTTCCTTCCTCTCCTTACCTTTTCCTCATATCTCAAAAAACAATCCACTCTGACCCGTTGTCAAACCAGAGATGCAGAGATCATCCTACAACTTCTTTTACAATCACCAGCTGGTTGCCAATCAAGGAGTCTCTTATTGCCTTGTGGTCTTCTTAAATCTTTTGCTGATTCTTTCCTCAAACTGTTGCCTTGATCCCATCTGCACGTCTAATATTCAGGCCTGACTTTAGTCTGAACACCTGTGACCTCTTGATGATGCCTCCAAGGTATTGTTGCACTAAATCTGGAATGGCTGGATACAGAGTTCAGGATTAGATTCAAACTCTGGATTGACACCTATTTTTTTTATACAGTGTCTCTTCTCCTGCCATTGCCTGTAGTGCAGCCATAGGGAAGCCCAGAAGATCTTCACACCTGCAGGTTTATTCCTCTTTCCTCCCGTCTAACTACCATTTACTTTTCTTGAAAGCTCAGTTCAAGCACTGATCCCTCTGGGAAGCCTTTTTAAATCTCCTGTATGATTTTCAATTTCTCTTTGTGTGTCCACAGTGTCTTGTGGAAACCTTTAAACCTTTATCAGAGAGCTCATGGTGCAAATTGTAATAGCCAGCTTGATGACAGGGACTGTGAACTTTTCGGATCTCATGTCTTAAATGTAAGTGCTAAAATAGTCTTGCCTAATATGAAGAGAAATCGAAACAATTGTGACCATGGACTTTTTCTCTGGAAGGGACAGAATCTATATCCCGAGTCCCATTCCCCACTTTCTTCCTTACAGGAGCTGGTCATGTACCACTGATAGGAAAGAGGAGAAAGATGCTTTGCCTTAATTTGACCTTGAGCCCTACCTAGGAATGTGTGAACTCATGAAACCTAAAAAGAACCTAATTCCAAAGCATTTTTGTATTCCTAAATGTAGAGATGCTGGGTAGACAGCTCTTTAGTATATAAGACCCTCTTGTATGTTTTGGTTTGTGAACTATAACCTCTATAAAAGGAAGACAGATTTCCCTATTGACACAGCTCAAAAATAATATTTACAGTATTTCCATAAAATGACCCCTTTAGGCTAGATTTCAGTAATGTGCACTTTATGAGAGAGGACAGCTTAGGATCTCTTTTGGGAATTTCACTCCAGTCTGGATGCTACACTTATTGTGCTCGCTGAAAAACTAAAGGATAAATTTAAGCCGGGATTGGCATCCTTGTTTACTGTTTGACAGCATTATTAACTGATTTGGGAATGTATATAATCAGACTTGACATATTCAATTAACTTATAAGCTCCTACATCTTCTTCTTCTTATTATTATAACTTACTTTTCTATTGTAAAGGTAGTTTATCTGCCAAAGTTTGGTTTCTTGGCATGGAAAATAGAAAGTAACCACAAGACATTCTTAACTCAAATAGTTGTGGTTCTTTTTACTAAATTATACTGTCTGCACAAAAATCCTAGGATAGGATCTCACGAGAACACTTTCCGCTATGGGAAGAGACAGGCATGATGTTTAAGGCATAACACAGCCCTGGTGCTCTCTTCTCAGTTCTTCCTTGGGTTAGACATGTCTCTTGGCTATTTATCAAAATCCATAGGAAATTAATACTCTCTTCTTCTGAGGTGATCTTTTCCTACCACCCGTACCTGTCATGTCACTAAATATGAAATCTACCCTTCTTGCTGTTGTTTAGTTGCTAAGTTGTGTCTCATTCTTTTTGTGCCCCCATGGACCAGGCTCCTCTGTCCGTAGGTTTTCCCAGGCAAGAGTCCTGGAGTGGGTTGCCTTTCCTTCTCCAAGGAACCTTCCTGGACCAGGGATCAAACCTTTGTCTACTGAATTGGCAAGCAGATGCTTTACCACTGAGTCATCTGGGAAGCCCGAAATCTGCCCTGGGATTAGATTAGAAGTAGATTTCCTTCTAGGCATAAAGTGTATTGTTAAATTCTGCCTGTCATTATTCCACAAAAGCAGGATAATATTCACATCATTTGTTGAGCTTCCTGTAAATTTAACTCTTATTTTTTAGGTACAGAATATATCCATAGTAATCTTTGTGGCAATGCTACCGGATAGTGCTTTTTATCACTTCAGTGTCTAGTCAAAGTTTGACAATGAAATTTTACTAAAGACTTAAAAGAGGTTCTTTGGAAGGAGAGAGTAAGATTGTATGGAGTTATTTGGCAAGAATACCAAGAGAACACTAAAGAAAGCAAAAAATGAGAGTTAGTTGGAGCTTGAAAACTGAACTATGATTTATTGTAAAGTTCTGCAGTAAAAGAGAATGTGTGTTGAGGCGGGGGGTGAGAGGGGGACAAATATCTGCAGAGTGATTCTTAGAAGGAATAGCTCTAAAGGACAGCCTCAAGGACATCAAGCACTTGGAGTTCTCACTTCCCATAGAGGGAACAGAGAAACTGCTTTGCCATTCTGGCCATTATTTGGCTCAAATATTTTATGGAGATTTGTAGCTATTAAAATAGGATGCTTTGATTTTTTTTTTTTTTCATTACAAACTTCTTTTTTTCCCTCCTGAACAAATACTATTCTAAAAGTTTTCATTTGTTTTGGTAGATTTTTGCCTTTTTATACACATTCAATCAACAATTCAGCAACCTAATCGTAACTTTTCTTCACCTTTCCAAAGATGGTATTTACTCTTTATTTATTTGTATGTACTTAAGGTTTTGTGTGTAAGAGAAGGATGCCTATGTTCACTTTTGATATCTCTTTTGTAATGGAGATTGCTCCACTGATGTGATCTCCTGACCTCTCCATATTCCCTTCGCTCGGCAATTCACTCTGTCCTGAGAAGAAAGAGTGCCTTATCTGACTGGAAACATTAGGAAGAATAAACTAAGCTGACATGCATAGTCTAGCTCTCTTCCTCTTTGTTTTAGGAGCAAGGTCCTTGCAGAAAGCACATTTTCTCCTCCTGGGGTGCTGGGCCCTGCTGGCATGACTGATGACTAGTATGTCAGTATGGGGGACAGAGTATAAATTTTCACATGTCAGGGCCTAACAGATGTAAATTCACACCCTCTAACAGTAATAGAAAAGATAAGTTGGTCTCAATTGGCTTTCCCTTTTTCTCTCCTCAATTTGTTCAGAACCTCTTTGGAGAAGAAGGATGCACTGTACTGGGTTTTCTAATTGATAATGACACTTGGTGCATGGACCAGGAGTATGGAGAAATAAAACAAGAGAGGAATTTCTTGAGCAAAATATACATATCTAGACTCCTGAGTTTTGTGACTTTGAGCTTCAGTGTGGATATAGGGAATTTTGACATCAGTGGTTGGTAAAATCTTCTATCAGCTCCTTGGAGAGAAAGTGTCTATTGACATATCTGCTGTTACTCGAACAAAGGCTTTAATTCAGCTCCAATGACAACTTATCCTGCATTGGTAACTATTGCTTCTGGTGGCTTGGTATGTGGTTGAAGGGCTTTATTGGTTGAGTTTCATATGGTTAGGCATCATTCCAGGTAGGTGAGGAGAAAGCTGAGTGAGTGGTCTCATCAGAGGAAAATGGGAGACTAGGAAATTAATTTGGTGAGGCACAGAGACCTTGGTAAGAAGATAGCTGGTGCAAGGATTAAACTATAGGTATCGAACGGCCTCAGGCAGGGTACACACTGATACAGCTCACTACACTGCTGCAGCTTTTCCAGGGCAATAATTTGATTGTTGGAAAGGTGTTTTTGTAGGCCTTTAAGGCACTGATGAATTGGAAAAGAAAAAAAGGTTTTTTTTAAAAGAGCAAAACAACTGAGTTGGGAATTTGATACAAGATATTAGGAAGATGATTGCTTAAAACTGTTAGTTACTGTTGGGCTTATAAGCAGCACTTTGCTATACCGTCCTAAATTCCATTAAGAGACAGGGATGTAATTTTGTGACAGCTTAACTGGGCCTAAAGTAGGATTCATGTGGTTTGTACATAAGTGTAAGTGCTTTTCCCCTACCATATGATCCCACGTTTGGCACTAGTTTAATTAATTATATATGTGGGGAAAATCTTTCTTAGGAGATAGAATTCTTACAGCAAAGCTGTTGCGTAAGAGGAAGTGGTGGAAACAGCCACTGTGGGTAACAGCCACTGCAGGTAAGCGCAGCAGGGTGTGAGCAACTGTGTAGATCTGACATGAACATGATTATTCAAGGGTGGGGAATACAGGACTCAAAGGAGAAGAGAGCAAAACATTTAGACAGAGATTGTAAACACAGTACCAAAATCAAGTTCTTCCTGGAATTTAACCCAACTGAATTTACAAATCTTAGAATATGAGATCTAAAACAAACAATATTTTCTCTTACAAACCATGCTGAGTTTCTGTCTTGTTTCATGATAACATTAAAAATTCTGGAAATTGAATTTTGCTTTCTCTGATCCCAGTGGGAACACAGTCTTTCATCATGAGAATGATATTCTCTATAGGTTTTAAAGATACCTTTATGGAGTTCAAGAAATTCTTTCTTTCCAAGTTTTCAGAGATTTCTATTTTATCATAAATGGATGTTGAATTTTGCCAGAGATTTTTTCTATTCTGTTCATGTTTTTTTTTTCTTTCATCTGTTGTCATGGTGAGTTCCATTGATGTTTGAATGTTGAACCAACCCTGCATTCCTGGGATAAAGTGCACTTCGTTTATGCATTATCCTTTTCATATACTAACAATTTCAATTTGCTAGCATTTTAATGAGACTTTTGTATGTTTTTCATGATGAATACAGGCTTCCCTGGTTGCTCAGTGGTAAAGAACCCACCTGCCAATGCAGGAGACATGGGTTTGATCCCTGGTCCAAGAAGATCCTTTGAAGAAGGAGATGACAACCTACTCTAGTATTCTTGCCTGGGAAATCCCATGGACAGAAGAGCTTGGGCACAAAGAGTCAGACATGACAGTGACTAAACAACAACATGATGAATATAAACCTACAGTTTTCCTTTTCTTTCTTTCTTATTTTATTTTATTTTTATTTATTTATTTATTTTTTGGAATCTTTATCTGCTCTTGACGTTAGAATAGGATGAATTAGGAAGTAGATACTCCTCAATTTTCTCAGAGAACTAGTGTTTCTTCCTTAAATATTTGATACAGTTCATAAGTTGAGACATCTTTTTCTGCTGTGCTCTACAAATCCAATTTTTAAAATAAATATGAGGCTAGCTGTTTGGGCTCTTCCTTCATGAGTGAACTTCGGTAGTTTTCTTATTTATTTATTTTTTGGAATCTTTATCTGCTCTTGACGTTAGAATAGGATGAATTAGGAAGTAGATACTCCTCAATTTTCTCAGAGAACTAGTGTTTCTTCCTTAAATATTTGATACAGTTCATAAGTTGAGACATCTTTTTCTGCTGTGCTCTACAAATCCAATTTTTAAAATAAATATGAGGCTAGCTGTTTGGGCTCTTCCTTCATGAGTGAACTTCGGTAGTTTTCGTTTTTCATGGAATTTGCTGTTTCATTTTGCTGTTGTTGTTTGGTGACTCAGTCGTGCCCAGCTCTCTGAAACCCCATGGACTGCAGCATGCCAGGCTTCCCTATCCTTCACCATGTTCTGCAGTTTGCTCAAACTCACGTCCATTGAGTTAGTGATGCCATCCAACCATCTCAGCCTCTGTCATCCACTTCTCCTGCCCTCAATCTTTTCCAGCATCAGGGTCTTTTATAATTAGTTGGCTTGTCACATAAGGTGGCCAGAGTATTGGAGCTTCAGCTTCAGCATAGTTATTCTAATGAATATTCAGGATTGATTTCCTTTAGGATGGACTGATTTGATCTTCTTGCTATTCAACGAACTCTCAAGAGTCTTCTCCAGCACCACCATTTGGAAGTTTCATTTCTTTGGTGCTCAACCTTCTTTATGGTTATTCACTAAACTTGTTATATTTTTGGCAAAAAGTTCTCAAAATATTCATATTATTCTTTTACTATTTTTAATGTCTATAGTGATGACATATCTCTCATTCTTAATACTCATAATTTATAAACTTTTTTCCTTATCAGTATGATGAAAGACTTATTAGTTATATTGATCTATCAAGAGCTAGCTTTCAGTTTCATTGGTATTTTTCCTTAATTTTCCTAACTTAATTTAATTGATACTTATTCTTTATTATTTCTTTCTGCATATGTTATGTTCACTTTTCTCTCTACTTTCTAGTTTATTTAGATTATTGATTTGAAACTTTTCTGTCTTTCTAATATCATCATTTACAGGTATATTTTTCCATTAAGCCATTTCAAACAGCAACCTGGATATATTGATGTTTCATTATAATTAAGGTCAAAACCTTTAGATTTTCCTTGTGATTTTCTATTTGATCTGTTGGTTATTTAAAATTGAATTGTTTAATTTCCAAATATTTGGGTATTTTCCAGGTATCTTTAATAATTTATTTTTTTGTAATTTAAGAAAAAGCTTTTTAAAAATGTGTAATTAAAAATTATTTATTTATTTTACTTTACAATATTGTATTGGTTTTGCCATTAATTGACTTGAATCTGCCATGAGTGTACATGTGTTCCCCATTCTGAAACCTACCACCACCACCTCCCTCCCCATCCCATCGCTGTGGGTCATCCCAGTGCACCAGCCCTGAGCACCGTGTATCATGCATCAAACCTGAACTGGCGATTCGTTTCACATATGATGTTTTACAGGTTTCAATGCCATTCTCCCATATCATCCTGCCCTCGCCCTCTCCCACAGAGTCCAAAAGACTATTCAATACATCTGTGTCTCTTTTGCTGTCTCTCATACAGCGTTATTGTTACCTTCTTTCTAAATTCCATATATATGCGTACTCATCTCACATGCTAGTAAAGTAATACTCAAAATTCTCCAAGCCAGGCTTCAGCAATATGTGAACCATGAGCTTCCAGATGTTCAAATTGGTTTTAGAAAAGGCAGAGGAACCAGAGATCAAATTGCCAACATCTGCTGGATCATGGAAAAAGCAAGAGAGTTCCAGAAAAACATCTATTTCTGCTTTATTGACTATGCCAAAGCCTTTGACTATGTGGATCACAATAAACTGTGGAAAATTCTGAAAGGGATGGGAATACCAGACCACCTGACCTGCCTCTTGAGAAATCTGTATGCAGGTCAGGAAGCAACAGTTAGAACTGGACATGGAACAACAGACTGGTTCCAAATAGGAAAAGTACATCAAGGCTGTATATTGTCACCCTGCTTATTTAACTTCTATGCAGAGTACATCATGAGAAA
>SJYX01004151.1:170282-190251 GCA_006410675.1 Oreotragus oreotragus | reverse complement strand
GGTGATGAACAGGGAGGCCTGGCGTGCTACGATTCATGGGGTCGCAAAGAGTCGGAAACGACTGAGCGACTGAACTGAACTGAACCATATAATGAATTTTTTAAACATATATTTGAAGTACACAGATATGTATACAAACATATATACGCACTTATACTTTTTAAAGAAAAATATTTTAGAAGCCAGTAACATTATGACAATGCAAAACTGTGTGAAGGGCACTACGTCAACTATAAATAATAATTTACTATTTTATGGCAAAGAAACTGAGTCCCCAAAAGCGTAAATCATTTGCCCAAGAACTTTTTGTCATCTCTGGTATAGCAATTACCAACCTGACAATAACCGATCTGCTTACAGATCCCCCACCCGATTAGATGACTGAATGCTTGTGCAGTTAAAATAATGGATGGAGTACAGACCAGAACCCAGATGTTTCTCAGCTTTCTATTCACCAGCCATAACACTCTGTGTGCAGGTAACAAACTCGGTAAACGGATTCCTCTTCAGCACTAAGCATGATTTTAAAACCCTTTTTGTAGAACAAACACAAATGGAATTTTTGACAACAGTTTCACTTTTATACATAGAACTGCATGCCCTCGTTGGCTTAAACTGTAGACACCCTTTACCTGCAGGGTTGACTTATCTTTTGAAAGGTGCACCTGAACACTACATGATAGGCTTTCTTTGGTGGTGCTGAGGAGGGGGCTTGATTTTTCATTTTTTAAACTCTCTATTCTTATCAGTGACACACAATCCCATTTGCTTCTTTTTCTTTCTCTGTTTCTTTTCCCATTTGTTTCTTATAGAGTTACATATTTTCCTTCATCCCTCAAATGTGGAGTCCATCCTTGTCTGTCTGCTCCTTCCTTCTGTTCTTTCCCCTAACTAATCTCATTTACTTCCAAATTTTTATCACCTACATGAAAAGTTCAAGTGTTAGTTGCTCAGTCACGTCTGACTCTTCGCAACCCCATGGATTGATGACTCTAAATCTGATTTTTCTCCTCAGTTTTAGACCCATACACCAAATTCTGGGCTAGATATCTGCACCTATCCTACCAAAATCTCAACTATGACATGGGGAATGGGGAGAGGAACTTATTATGAAAGTTGAACAAGGAAAACTATCTTACATATAGAATTATATCTCACAAATGAAAAACAACATAGACAGGCCCTAGTTTCACTAAGATAGTCCTGGAAAAGTCGCTATAATTCAGGTTACATTCCTATTCAAGGATCCAGCATCACATAAAATATAGCTATACATTTATAAAACCACAGAATTTTAGAAGGGACTATAGATGTTATTTCACAGTCCTTCTATAAACTGTGGAAAATTCTGAAAGAGATGGGAATACCAGACCACCTGGCCTACCTCTTGAGAAACCTATATGCAGGTCAGGAAGCAACAGTTAGAACTGGACATGGAACAACAGACTGGTTCCAAATAGGAAAAGGAGTAGGTCAAGGCTGTATACTGTCACCCTGCTTATTTAACTTATACGCAGAGTACATTAAGAGATGGGAATAGCAGACCACCTGACCTGCCTCTTGAGAAACCTATATGCAGGTCAGGAAGCAACAGTTAGAACTGGACATGGAACAACAGACTGGTTCCAAATAGGAAAAGGAGTAGGTCAAGGCTGTATACTGTCACCCTGCTTATTTAACTTATACGCAGAGTACATTATGAGAAATGCTGGGCTGGAAGAAGCACAAGCTGGAATCAAGATTGCTGGGAGAAATATCAATAACCTCAGGTATGCAGATGACACCACCCTTATGGCAGAAAGTAAAGAGGAACTAAAAAGCCTCCTGAAGAAACTGAAAGAGGAGAGTGAAAAAGCTGGCTTAAAGTTCAACATTCAGAAAACAAAGATCATGGCATCCGGTCCCATCACTTCATGGGAAATAGACGGGGAAACAGTGGAAACAGTGGCTAACTCTATTTTTCTGGGCTCCAAAATCATTGCAGATGGTGACTGTAGCCATGAAATTAAAAGACGCTTACTCCTTGGAAGGAAAGTTATGACCATCCTAGATAGCATATTCAAAAGCATAGACATTACTTTGCCGACTATGGTCCGTCTAGTCAAGGCTATGGTTTTTCCAGTGGTCATGTATCGATGTGAGAGTTGGACTGTGAAGAAAGCTCAGCGCCAAAGAACTGATGCTTGTGAACTGTGGTGATGGAGAAGGCGCTTGAGAGTCCCTTGGAATGCAAGGAGATCCAACCAGTCCATTCTAAAGGAAATAGTCCTGGGTGTTCATTGGAAGGACTGATGCTAAAGCTGAAATTCCAATACTCTGGCCACCTGATGCGAAGAGTTGACTCATTGGAAAAGACTCTGATGCTGGCAGGGATTGGGGGCAGGAGNTAAAGGAAATAGTCCTGGGTGTTCATTGGAAGGACTGATGCTAAAGCTGAAATTCCAATACTCTGGCCACCTGATGCGAAGAGTTGACTCATTGGAAAAGACTCTGATGCTGGCAGGGATTGGGGGCAGGAGGAGAAGGGAATAACAGAGGATGAGATGGCTGGATGGCATCACTGACTTGATGGACATGAGTTTGAGTGAACTCTGGGAGTTGGTGATGGACATGGAGGCCTGGTGTGCTGCAACTCATGAGGCCGCAAAGAGTTGGACATGACTGAGCAACTGAACTGAACTGAAGTGAAAAAGGAAACACTCACAACCTTGTAGCTAACGAGCAATGAATGCTGAACCTGGGCCTCCTGGTATCTAGGGCAAAGCTCTTTCCACTAAACCACAGACTGTCAAACCTTGGAGGCATATGGGGAGTGTCTAGTAGCTCCATCAGCATAAGGAACAGAATGTCCATGAAATGTATCTATTTATATAGCAGGCTTCTATATAAAACTTGGCTTTGAGTACGTGGTCATACTTTAAGTAACACCAGCATACCATAAATGTAAATGCAGCAGTATGAATCTTATCATCTGAACAGGTAAAATCATCTTACCCGTTTAAAAGGGGTAAAATGATCTTCGATTACACAAAGGAGCTCATGTATTACGTAATATTATAAATACACTAAAAATCTGACATAAAGCTAAATTGCTAGAGGTAAGAAATATTAAGATAAAAACTTTTAATCAACAATAATTCTAATTAACTTTAAAAAATACCCAAGCCCTTTGAAAAAGTGATTTAGGTACCTCAAAACACATTTTAGAAAGTATTCAAGAAAATGTAAATCTATCAGATTACATTTTTTAAATGTTGTTTTTCAAGAAGACCCTTGGAAATTACGTAATTGTTCATTGATACAGCTCCATCTTTAGCTGCTCTTCAGTTTACACTTCACGCTGAAGCAGTTCATACTATCTGCAGTTTGTGAAACATGGCATGTAGTTTTCACTCACACTGTTCTCCATGTCTATCATTCATTTTATTGCCCTTTTGTTTACCTATTTGATTTTCAAAACCCAGATCTCATCTCATTTGGGAAGACTTCTTTGCTTCTTGTCTTTTCTAAGGCAGTACTAATCTCATTCATTTAACTGATTTATTGAACCTATTAAATACCAGGCTGGATATATAGAGATTAATCAAAAATTGCCCCGATCTATGGGCCTTATACTCTGCTCTATGCTAATCCTTGTACTAGGTATCACACTTTTGTTACTGGGTTTGTCCTATTGAATTATAATTACTTGTTCCCTTGTAAATTTCCTCTACTGATGCTCCCATTAGGCAAGGCCTTGTTTATCTACTTATAGAATCATTTTCTCTTTGTTTTTCACACTAAACCTCTGATATTCAGGGAACACTCAAAGCCTCTGTGTTACAGAGGTGAAAGTAATAAAATATGTTTTTCTCAGAATTAACAGTGAAAAGGGGTGGTAGTGAAGGCTACAGAGTCTGGTTGATTTCAGGAGCATAAACTTTTAAAGCAGAAATCATTCAACATAAAGGCAGTCAGAACTAAAATCAACATTTATTATGTAGAATCAATTCAACTGTATTTAATTACTGTGCTGAAATGAACACCAATACAGTATACTAACACATATATATGGAATTTAGAAAGATGGTAATGAGGACCCTGCATGCAAGACAGCAAAAAAGATACAGATGTGTAGAGCGGACTTATGGACTCTGAGGGAGAAGGAGAGGGAGAGGGAGGGATGATTTGGGAGAATAGCATTGAAATATGTATACTATCATGTAAGAAATGAATTGCCAGTCTATGTTCAATGCAGGATGCAGGATGCTTGGGGCTGGTGTATGGGGATGATCTGGAGGGAAGATGTGGGGTGGGAGGTGGGAGGGGGGATCATGTTTGTGAGTTCGTGTAAAAAAATAAATAAATACAAAAAAAACAAACAAAAAAAATAAAAAATAAAAAAATAAAAATAAAAAAAAAACCAACACCCAGACCATGATACTGCTTGTAATTCAGTCACACATAGTTAAAATATTGAGTTTGACACATGAAATCTTAGAAATTAAAATTCAAGCAGTTTTATTCACTGATGGTTGAACTGAATTGAACTGAAAGTCGCTCAGTTGTGTCCGACTCTTTGCAACCCCATGGACTATACAGTTCATGAAATTCTCCAGGCCAGAATACTGTAGTGGGTAGCCTTTCCCTTCTCCAGGGGATCTTCCCATTGATGGTTACTAAGAGTCAAATAAAACCTATCAGGTAAATAAATCAAACAAAGGATTAGGCTTAAATAGAAAATAACCATGATGTGAACTGTTCATCTAAATTTCTAGAGATTAACTTTTATCACATCTTAAATCTGTCAAATTAGGATCATAAAGTTCATTTACACAAGAGACTAATAAATTATTTTAATTCCTTAAAAACAAAACAATACTTCAAAAATCTCTGACTAAAATACAAAGGCAATGAAAAATGTTTAAAGATAAGCAAAGAACCAACTCCTGAAATAAAGACTTTGTTTTTTATTATTTCACAGAAGATGCTGTTAAAGAGATTTCTTTAATGAGCAGGCAGAAGTAGCACTTCCTATACAGATAGCATAAAAAAACAAAACAAAACTTCTCTTCCATGAGATAGCAGTTACAGCTAAAGTGTTCCATTCCATCTAAATGGTACTCAAATGAATCTAAATGGTACTCAAATGATCCAAGACTATACAGAAAATGTTATACTGCCAAATTTTATGACAGCCTTCAGAAGCTATCTACAACTGATATTCACTAAAGGTGTGTGTGAGAGAGTACTTACAATATGCATGACATATTTATCAGTGGGTGGAGGGGCATTAGAAGAATGAAGAAAAAAGTTCTTCTCCCCCTAAACTGGGACGCTTTCAGAAAATTTTTACTGAAAGTCTACTGTGTATAAGGTGCTATTTTAAATGTCAGAGATCCAACAGTGAACAAGATACACAAAATTGCTCTCACTGAGCTTATATTTTAACAAGAGGGATCCAGCCATTTGCTTTTATTTTTTAAAAAATAGGATCTTATTTTGAACCTCAATCTACTGAAATGAGAGATCAGTTCAGTTCATGCTCAGTTGTGTCCGACTCTTTGCGACCCCATGAATCGCAGCATGCCAGGCCTCCCTGTCCATCATCCACTCCCGGAGTTCACTCAGATTCACGTCCATCGAGTCAGTGATGCCACTGAGCCATCTCATCCTCGGTTGTCCCCTTCTCCTCCTGCCCCCAATTCCTCCCAGCATCAGAGTCTTTTCCAATGAGTCAACTCTTTGCATGAGGTGGCCAAAGTATTGGAGTTTCAGCTTTAGCATCGTTCCTTCCAAAGGAATCCCAGGGTTGATCTCCTTCAGAATGGACTGGTTGGATCTCCTTGCAGTCCAAGGGACTCTCAAGAGTCTTCTCCAACACCACGGTTCAAAAGCATCAATTCTTCGTCGCTCAGCTTTCTTCATAGTCCAACTCTCACATCCATACATGACTACTGGAAAAACCATAGCCTTGACTAGAGGGACCGTAGTCGGCAAAGTAATGTCTCTGCTTTTGAATATGCTATCTAGGTTGGTCATACATAAATAAACAAAAGAACTTTTTTCTTTATTCTTTTAATGCCACCCCCCACACATAGATAAATATGTGATGCATATTGTAACTGCTCTCATACACACACCTGTAGTAAGTATCAGTTGTAGATAGCTTCTGAAGGCTGTCATAAAATCTGGCAGTGTAACCTTTTCTGTATAAATAAATACACAAATATATATTTGTACTGTAGTTACTGTAACTAAAGTATATGCAACAGTCTTTAAGTATATCTAAGCTTTCCTGTGAATTGAATATGTATTATTATTCAATGTACATGAAATAGTCTACCTACATACAACTAATGAATACCTCCCATAAGCACATAAAGTGAAGTGAAGTTGCTCAGTCCTGTCCGACTCTTTGCGACCCATAGACTGTAGCACACAACCTCTTCCGTCCATGGGATTCTCCAGGCAAGAATACTGGAGTGGGCTGCCATTTCCTTCTCCATAAGCACATAACTGGTGGTTAATTGAGAAATACCATTATTATCTTTCCTCCAATAAAGCCAGGACCGTATCCTATCTATACTACATGCTTTATAGGGTAGGTTGACAATCACTGTTCCTATCACTGCCTTTCCATGGGAGTGCCTTTCAAATCACGAATTCACAAATCAACTTTTGAAACTCAATTCATTTTTAAGTGGGAACTGGCAATATACCCGGATGGTAGTTTAAGTTTTTCTTCTTAAAATAACTTTTTACAATCTTACTGAAGTTTTGCATTTAAAATTTTCCCTATACAAATATATGAAATGTTCCTCAAATTCGATAGAATCAAGAGAAATGTGAATTAAAGAATATTTTATTAGCAAAAATTAAATGATCAATAACTCCTATTGTTGACAGGAATGTTCAGAAAAGATGATTCTGTTGCCTTGCTGGCAGAAATGCTGATAACAGCTTTTTGAAAAGTAATCCAGCAACCACTATCAAAATTAAAAATAAACTCTATGGCCCAGCAAACATACCCCTGGGATTTATCTTAATCAAATAAAAGAATATACATAAAAGGATTTTATTTCAGCTCTGTTCACAGTGGTAAAAATTGGAAAGCAAACATCCATTAGTAAGAGAATATTTGAATAAAGTATGCAATATTACTTTTACAGGCTTAATTGTGTCTCCTAAAAATTCATACCAGGAGACCTAATTCCTACTACTTCAGAATGTGACTATACTTGAAAGCAGGGTGTTTGTTAGGGTGGGCCTAATTTAATATGCCAAAGCCTTTGACTGTGTGGATCACAATAAACTGCGGAAAACTCTAAAAGAAACAGGAATACCAGACCACCTGATCTGCCTCTTGAGAAACTTGTATGCAAGCAGGAAGCAACAGTTAGAACTTGACATTGAACAATAGACTGGTTCCAAATAGGAAAAGGAGTACGTCAAGGCTGTATACTGTCAGTCTGCTTATTTAACTTCTATGCAGAGTACATCATGAGAAACGCTGGACTGGAAGAAACACAAGCTGGAGTCAAGATTGCCGGGAGAAATATCAATAACCTCAGATATGCAGATGACACCACCCTTATGGCAGAAAGTGAAGAGGAACTAAAAAGCCTCTTGATGCAAGTGAAAGAGGAGAGTGAAAAAGTTGACTTAAAGCTTAACATTCAGAAAACGAAGATCATGGCATCTGGTCCCATCATTTCATGGGAAATAGATGGGGAAACAGTGGAAACAGTGCCAGACTTTATTTTTTGGGGCTCCAAAATCACTGCAGATGGTGACTGCAGCCATGAAATTAAAAGACGCTTACTCCTTGCAAGGAAAGTTATGACCAACCTACATAGTATATTGAAAAGCAGAGACATTACTTTGCCAACAAAGATCCGTCTAATCAAGGCTATGGTTTTTCCAGTGGTCATGTATGGATNGCATCTGGTCCCATCATTTCATGGGAAATAGATGGGGAAACAGTGGAAACAGTGCCAGACTTTATTTTTTTGGGCTCCAAAATCACTGCAGATGGTGACTGCAGCCATGAAATTAAAAGACGCTTACTCCTTGCAAGGAAAGTTATGACCAACCTACATAGTATATTGAAAAGCAGAGACATTACTTTGCCAACAAAGATCCGTCTAATCAAGGCTATGGTTTTTCCAGTGGTCATGTATGGATGTGAGAGTTGGACTGTGAAGAAAGCTGAGCACTGAAGAACTGACGCTTTTGAACTGTGGTGTTGGAGAAGACTCTTGAGAGTCCCTTGGAATGCAAGGAGATCCAACCAGTCCATCCTAAAGAGATCAGTCCTGGGTGTTCATTGGAAGGACTAATGTTGAAGCTGAAATTCCAATACTTTGGCCACCTCATGCAAAGAGTTGACTCATTAGAAAAGACCCTGATGCTGGGAGGGGTTGGGGGCAGGAGGAGAAGGGGATGACCGAGGATGAGATGGCTGGATGGCATCCCTGACCCAATGGACATGAGTCTGAGTGAACTCCAGGAGTTGGTGAAGGACAGGGAGGCCTGGCGTGCTGCGATTTATGGGGTCACAAAGAATTGGACACAACTGAGCAACTGAACTGAACTGAACTGAACACAATATCTAATTTATTTGGAGAAGAGTAGAGAAATAGCTCCAGAAAGAAGAGGCTGAGCCAAAGCAAAAAGAACGCCCAACTGTGGATGTGACTGGTGATGGAAGTAAAGTCTGATGCTGCAAAGAACAAGATTGCATAGGAACCTGGAATGTTACGTCCAGGAATCAAGGTAAATTGGAAGTGGGCAAACAGGAGATGGCAAGAGTGAACATCGACATTTTAGGGATCAGTGAACTGAAACAGACCCGAACGGGCGAATTTAATTCAGATGACCATTACATCTACTACTGTGGGCAAGAATCCCTTATAAGAAATGGTGTAGACGTCAATGTCAACAAGAGTCTGAAATGCATTATTTGGGTGCAATCTCAAAAATGACTGAATGATCTCTGTTCATTTCCAAGGCAAACAGTTCAATATCACAGTAATCCAAGCCTATGTCCCAGCCACTAATGCTGACTAAGCTGAAGTTGAACGGTTCAGTGAAGACCTAGAAGATCTTCTAGAACTAACACCAAAAAAAAAAAAAGTCCCTTTCATCATAGGGGACTGGAATGCAAAAGTAGGAAGTCAAGAGATACCTGGAGCAAAAGGCAAGTTTGGTCTTGGAGTACAAAATGAAGCAGGTCAAAGGCTAACAGAGTTTTGCCAGGAGAACGCAAAACACCCTTGACCAACAACACAAGAGATGACTCTACACGTGACCATCCCCAGATGGTCAATACAGAAATCAGATTGCTTATATGCTTTGGAGCCAAAGATGGAGAAGCTCTCTACAGTCAGCAAAAACAAGACCGGGAGCTGACTGTGGCTCAGATCTTGAACTCCTTATTGCAAAAATCAGACTTAAATTGAAGAAAGTTGTGAAAAGCACTAGACCATTCAGGTATGACCTAAACCAAATCCCTTACGATTATACAGTGTAAGTGACAAATAGATCCAGGGGATTAGATTTGATCGACAGTGTGTCTAAAGAACTATGGACGGAGCAGTGATCAAGACCATCTCCTAGAAAAAGAAATGCAAAAAGGCAAAATGGTTGTCTGAGGAGGCCTTANTTCAGGTATGACCTAAACCAAATCCCTTACGATTATACAGTGTAAGTGACAAATAGATCCAGGGGATTAGATTTGATCGACAGTGTGTCTAAAGAACTATGGACGGAGCAGTGATCAAGACCATCTCCTAGAAAAAGAAATGCAAAAAGGCAAAATGGTTGTCTGAGGAGGCCTTACAAAGAGCTGAAAAAAGAAGAGAAGCGAAAGGCAAAGGAGAAAAGAAAAGATATACCCATTTGAGTGCAGAGTGCCAAAGAATAACCGACTGGTTCCAAATTGGGAAAGGAGTACATCAAGGCTGTATATTCTCACCCGCTTATTTAACTTTTATGCAGAGTCTATCATGTGAAATGCTGGGCTGCATAAAGCACAAGCCAGAATCAAGATTGCTGAGAGAAATATCAATAACTTCAGATATGCAGATGACACCACCCTTATGGCTGAAAGCGAAGAAAAACTATAAGAGTCTCTTGATGAAAGTGAAAGAGTAGAGTGAAAAGGCTGGCTTAAAACTCAACATTCAAAAAACTAAGACCGTGGCATCCAGTTCCATCACTTCATGGTAAACTCATGGGAAAACAATGGAAACAGTGACAGTTTTCTTAGTCTCCAAAATCACTGTAAATGGTGACTACAGCCATGAAATTAAAAGACGTTGCTCCTTGGAAGAAAAGCTACGACAAACCTAGATAGCATATTAAAAAGCAGAGACATTATTTAGCCGACCAAGGTCCATATAGTCAAAGCTATGGTTTTTCCAGTAGTTGTGTATGGATGTGAGAGTTGGACCATAAAGAAAGCTGAGTGCCGAGGAATCGATGCTTTTGAACTGTGGTGTTGGAGAAGACTCTTGAGGGTCTCTTGGACTGCAAAGAGATCAAACTAGTCAATCCTAAAGGAAATCAACCCTGAATATTCATTGGAAGGACTGATGCTGAAGCTGAAGTTCCAATATTTGGGCCACCTGATGAAAAGAACTGAGTCACTGGAAAAATCGCTGATGCTGGGAAAGATTGGAGGCAGGAGGAGAAGGGAACCATAGAGGATGAGATGGTTGGATGGCATCACCAACTCAACAGACGTGAGTTTGTGCAAGCTCCAGGAGCTGGTGAAACAGGGAAACCTAGCCTGCTGCAGTCCATAGGGTATCAAAGAGCCAGACAGGACTGATCTCAACTGAATTTATTTGCTGTGAAGTTGGAGGTAACAGCAAGCATGAAAGCCCAATAAAGGAGACTGTTCAGAGAAACAAACAACAAGGAGAGCCAGCAGAGGATCTGGAGATGAGATCAGAGAGATAGGAGGTAGCCAGATCATTTAACGACTTTTGAGGGTGATGGAGCAGCAGTTAGGTTTCTACAAGGGTACACTGCAACTTTAAGTTCAGGGAAAAGAAAGTTCATTGCCATGGTTTTAGATTCCACATTGCAAATAAGAAACTTGTGGGGTCTGATGTCAAAAGAAAATGTTCATAATATCTGAAAAACCTTTTCCTTTCTCAACTATTTACAGCCATGAGGCTGTATTTTCTTTATACAGTTCAAGTAAAATAGCATATCACAACCAACTGAATGAAGAGAATCTGTTCCTTCTTTTTCTAATTTTTTTTATTTTTTGGCCTTGCCATGCAACATGCAGGATCTCAGTCCCCTGGCCAGGGATTGAACCTGTGTGCCATGCAGTGGAAGTCTAGTCTCAATCACTGGACTACCAGAAACTCTGTGTTTCTTTTATGAAGTTGAATAGTAAAGAGATTTGCAAAAATGTAAAAAATGACACTAACTTTTTTGTTTGGGGAAATACATTTATTTTATAAAACATTTATTGTTAATATGTAAGGACTTCACTATTTTAAAATAAATTTAAGTTTTTTTATATAAATTCATGGGCATAACTTATATACAAGGTGCTCTTTGAGAACCTCAGTAATTGTTGAAGAGTGTAAAGGAGTTATCAGATCAAAAACTTGAGAACTACTGATTTATTCATCAAAGATGTCCTGGAGTAGCATTCCCCAATCATCATTAGTAACTTCTGAGGACTTGTGTATAATAATAATAATTCAGTCAGCCACACCCATCATCCTGTTCACCCTCCAAAACCCCAAATCATAAACCTGTTAGTCCTATGACTTTCACGACTTTTAGAAGGGAGAGGCAAGCTTCCAGGAGGAATCTACACTGAATCACAATACATAACACAAGTAAAAGTAAAGCTGCCCTGGTTAGAGAGCATGGTATCCCCTACCTCTAGTTCATCAATCCCCTCAGTTTCCATGAAGGTCCCTCTAAAGGACTACCTAGAATCACAGAAAACACAGTTTTTAAAATCTTCATTTTAAACTGCTGCTCAAATGTGCTACTTACAAAGTTTCAAAAAGGTTTTGTCATTGTTTCAAAATGATCATGTTCAAACTCACCCTCCAGTAGACACTCTTAAGTCGCTCAGTCATGTCAGACTCTACGACTCCACAGTCCATGGGATTCTCCAGGCCAGAATACTGGAGTGGGTTGCCTTTCCCTTCTCCAGGGGACCTTAGCAACCCAGGGATTGATCCCAGGTCTCAGACGTACAGTACTAGTATCTATATGTGTGTGTGCGCGTGCAAACTCAATCATGTCCAACTCTTTGTGACCCTCCTGGATGGTAGCCTGCTAGGCTCCTCTGTCCGTGGAATTACTCAGGTAAGAATACTGGAGTGGGCTGCCATTTCCTACTCCAGGGGATCTTCCTGACCCTGACCCAGAGGCTGAACCATGTCTCTTGTGTCTCTGCACTGGCAGGTGGATTCTTAACCACTGTTCCACCTGGGAAGTCCATTAGTATCTATACCTATGGAGAAATACAAAGTTGTTTAAATCTCATGACAACACTCAGACTCATGAGAATGTCTAAGCATTCTTGATAAATTACTTGAGGACTGGTAGATGAGTGGAATTCATCTAAAAAGGCTTCCTGAAGAAAGAGACACTATGATTAAGCAAGCAGGAAAGTCAGCTCAGTTACGAAGGGCTAGAATGAGGCATGTTTCCTACATTATATGAACTAACAACCAGGCAATGTGTGGCTCTTAAGCACCTGAATTCTGCAGGCCACATTCACAAGTTTTTATCTGAAACAGTGAAATAACTCTCTTTTGAATTTGGGGCAAATTTACATTTGTTACTTTAGTAACAGGATCCCTACTCTACGCAAAATTTAAAAGGTGAAAATAAGCCCAAAGACTTAATTGGAATACTTGCTTCTAAGACAAAAATTATTTCAGTTCCACATAAACTGAGATTGACATAGGACAGAACTGTTTCACAGTTCAAAGACAGAATTAAGAGTTTTTACAGTGAAGCATTAAGATTATTTTACCAACATTATAGCATAGTTGGAATAGGCCACTGGCTGTATAGAAGCCTAGGCAGGAGCAGACCAAGGGCAGTAAGTCAGTCAGCAGAGCTTTCACGATCTATTTTTAGTGTTTAACAGTGCTTTCGACACATCTCACAGTTGGTGTCTAAAAAGCTAGATGTTTATATAAAGCTACCTATTTGGCTAAGCAAACTCCTATGAAAGAAACAACACAGATTAACTATTTTGGGCAAAAAGCTAAAAAAAAAAATTGCTTAACTATTAAAGTGCAGGGCTAAACAATGGCTCAACTGGTAAAGAATCTGCCTGCAGTGAGGAAGACCTGGGTTCGATCCCTCGGTTGGAAAGAGCCCCTGGAGAAGAGAAAGGTTACCCACTCCAGTATTCTGGCCTGGAGAATTCCATGGACTGTAAAGTCCATGGGGTCAAAAAGTCCAAGGAGTTGGACATGACTGAGCGACTTTCACTTTAAATGAAAAAAAGAGACTTTAGTATTTTTGTAATTATTAAAAGGAACATCTATTAGCCTATAACTTCGACTGGTGAAAGCAAGACTGTCTCTTCCCTTACGCAGACTTTGGCCAGGGAGATTTTTAAAGGGGGCACGTGGGGAGGAGTTGGGGCGGGAGGGCAGATAGCTTTATCCTTTTCCTATTACGTGTCCTTTTCTCATCACTGCCTTTGAATTTTCTAATAGGTGTAACATGTCTCCAGGAAATAACTAACCTGCCCACTGTACTCTGTGTTACATGTTTATTCATGAAATTCTGTCCCACATTTCACTAGCACATATTTTTAAACATCTATCTTCTTCCTCATATGCTTCCTTTGTTTAAAAACAGAAGAGAAAAGACACCCATAAAGGGAAATGTACCCTTTATACCAAACTTCAGTAATGCAAAATATTTAAGTTCTGGAGATCTAATATACAACATGATGACTACAGTCAATAATACTGTATCATATTCTTGAAATTTGTTGAGAGCACATCTTAAGTGTTCTCACAACACAAAAAGAGGATAACTGTGTGAGCTGGTGGAAATGTTACTTAGCTTGACTGTGGTAATCATTTACAATGTAAATATATATCAAATATCACATTGTATACCTTAAAAGTATATACAACTTTTCTCACTTATACCTTAATAAAGGTGAGAGAAAAAGAAAAAAACAAAAACACCTATAAATCATACTTTTAAAAGCCAAATTATCTGCCAGGCTAAATTTATGGATTTTTTGGTACACGGTAAAATAATTAGATACTATTTAGCACAGAATCAATTTTTAAGTCATTCCAAAAATAGTTAGCTTTTTATTATCTAGAAATGTTGCCAAGGAGATTTGTATTTGAAAATCACTAAAAATATATGAGCTGAAATAAATTTGTACTTTCCTTCAAAAAAGAATTATCAGAAATAAATTTACTAAGAACTACCTATGAAAGTGAAAGTGAAGTCACTCAGTTGTGTACAATTCTTTGTGACCCCATGGACTGTAGCCTACGAGGCTCCTCAGTCCACGGATTTTTCCAGGCAAGAGTACTGAAGTGGGTTGCCATTTCCTTCTCCAGGAGATCTTCCTGACCCAGGGATCGAANAGAACTACCTATGAAAGTGAAAGTGAAGTCACTCAGTTGTGTACAATTCTTTGTGACCCCATGGACTGTAGCCTACGAGGCTCCTCAGTCCACGGATTTTTCCAGGCAAGAGTACTGAAGTGGGTTGCCATTTCCTTCTCCAGGAGATCTTCCTGACCCAGGGATCGAACCTGGGTCTCCCACACTGAAGGCAGATGCTTTACTGTCTGAGCCACCAAGGAAGTCCTAGAACTACCTATACCTACCATTAATTAACTATGTAATCTGGGATTAAGTGATTTAGTTAATTTCTATCTGGGCAAAGAGAAGAATTAATTGGATGATCTGTAAAGTTCCTTTTAAGTTCTAACATTCTTTGATTATTATTTTCTTAAGTTCAAATAACTGTGAGAATCTGAAGGAAGACAACCCTAGGAAGAAAAGTTTATGTATGCATGATTTTTAAAAGGAACCAAATAATTGAGGCACTGCTGCTGCTGCTAAGTCACTTCAGTCATGTCCAACTCTGTGCAACCCTATAGACAGCAGCCCACCAGCCCACCAGCAGCCCTAGGATTCTCCAGGCAAGAACACTGGGGTGGGCTGCCATTTCTTTCTCCAGTGCATGAAAGTGCAAAGTGACAGTGAAGTCGCTCAGTCGTGTCCAACCATCAGCGACCCCATGGACTGCAGCCCACCAGGCTCCTCTGTCCGTGGAATTTTCCAGGCAAGGGTACTGGACTGGGGTGCCACTAACCATGGCTAAATAGTATAAGAAACTTTGAATATGCAAATATATGCAAATTATATGTGCAAACAAGAGAGGGTAAACCTAAATTTTATCTAGTAGACAAGTAGAAACTGCTACTTATCAGCATTTCTCTAATATTTTGTGATAATGTTAAGGCAGAGGGTCAGGAACCAACAGCATCCGCACCACTTGTTAATGCTTAATAATGTCAAGAACTGATCTAAGGCACAAGCCCGAAGTAAACCCCTGAAACATTAATGATGAAGCCATGATTACAAAAGTTCAAGTGCTAAACATTTTCAGTTTCTGAAAATTAAAAGTTTATATAAGCTTTAACTATTCTATATTAATCACAGTACTGTAAGAATGCTCTGGTTCATAAACTGGGAGGAATATTTGCAGTTAATTTATCTGATAAGGAATCTGTATTCAGAATATATATAGATTTCTCACAAATCAATAACAAAGAACCCAATTAACAAATGGAAATGAATCTGAATAGACATTTCTCCAAAAAAGATACACAAATGGCCGATATGCACAAGAAAGGAGGTCTAACATTATTACTTTAGGAAAATGCAAATAAAAACCACAATGAGATATCACTTCATTTCCACTAGTATGGCTAGAATTAAAAAGACAATTAAGTACTGGTGTGGCTGTGAAGGAACTGGACCCCTCACACACTGCTGGTGAGTATAACGTGGTGCTGCCACTTAGGAAAGCAGTCTGGCAGCTCCTCAAACCATTAAACATGAAGTTTACTACATGCCCCAGCAATCCCACTTGGGAGAAATGAAAATACTACATCTACACAGAAACATTTAAACAAGTGTTTACAGCAACATTATTCTTAATAGCCAAGAGATGTAAAATAACCTGAATGTCCATATATTGTTTTGTTGCTGTTAGTCACTAAGTTGTGTCAAACTCTTCTGTGACCCCACGGACTGTAGCCCACTCAAGAATATTAGAGTGGGTAGCCACTTCCTTCTCCAGGGGATCTTCCCGACCCAGGGATCGAACCTATGTCTCCTGCACTGGCATGCGGATTCTTTACCGCTGAGTTCATCAGGGAAGCCCACCCATGTATTGACACATAAAATGTAAAATTATCCATACCACCTTCTCTGGTGGCTCAGATGGTAAAGAATCCGCCTGCAATGCAGAAGACCCAGGTTTGATCTCTGAGTTGGGAAGGTCGCCTGGAGAAGGAAATGGCAACACACTCCAGTATTCTTGCCTTGAGAATCTTATGGACAGAGGGGTCCATGGGATCTCAAAGAGTCAGACACCACTAAGTGGCTAACACATACACACACACATATATCCATACAATGGGCTAATAACTGGCTATAAAAAGGAATGAAATACTGATACATACTACAATATGGATAAACCTAAACTGTTCTGCTAAGTTAAACACATATGATTTCATTTATATGAAATGCCAGAATAGGCAGATTTAGAGAGACAAAATAGATCAATGGTTGCCTTGGGCTGGGGAGAATATACTAAAATCCACTAAATTATACACTTTAAATGGCAGGCTGTATAATACACAACTTACACCTCAAAGTTCCTATCAAAAAAAAAAAAAAGAAAGAAAGAAAATGAATAAAATCAAGAAAATATAAACAAAAACACATATTTTCATTGCAGGAGTTAATTTCAGTAGTATGCCTAAAACAACCAAACAATTAGATAATACAGAAAACAACTTTCCATGTAGCATTATGTGAATTCTAACAGCTTTCTGGACACGAATCCTAACTAACCTGATTTGAATTATACTTTATTTATTTAGAAATTATTAACAAAATTTGTTCCAAATGTTGAAACTTCTGACAAAGCAACATTTATATTAGGAATATAAGGCTATTTTTCAAATATATGCTTTTAAAACCAGAGTATGTCTCCTTCATAAAATATTCAACTAATTTCTTACTTTTAATTACCAGAAGCACAAAAGAAACAGCAGTTCTCAAATTATCAGCACAGAACTCAAGAGCTTTCCCAGGAGGTACACAAGTACCACAATAATTCTACTCACTGCCTTTGGGAAAAAAACTTAGTGATCTGTCAATATATTGAACTTCTGTTTAAGATCTTTTTTTTTTTTTTGCACTGCTTCTATTTTTAAAAAGGAAGAAGAGTTCATTATTGAGCCAAAAGATTAGGCTATGTAGATTCTGGTGAGTTGAGTCTGGTGGGATAGAGGAAGAGAAAGAAGAGATTTTCCCTTTTATTTCACATGCATCTATATTATTTTAATTTTAACTTGACTAGTGAATGATTATTACTATTTCAAAGAGAACAAGATCCCACAAAGTGATTCACAAGGAAAGTCTCAATATTTTAAGTTCTTTTTTATTTTTAAGAAGACTATAAAATCAATATGAAGATGGCCATAGTTACCAGTATATTCACTATTAAATGTTAACCATTAAAAAACTTTAAAGAAAACTTGTATTTNATTACTATTTCAAAGAGAACAAGATCCCACAAAGTGATTCACAAGGAAAGTCTCAATATTTTAAGTTCTTTTTTATTTTTAAGAAGACTATAAAATCAATATGAAGATGGCCATAGTTACCAGTATATTCACTATTAAATGTTAACCATTAAAAAACTTTAAAGAAAACTTGTATTTTAAAATAATTTTATTTTTAAACCTGTACTTTTGCTGTAACCAAAGTATCTAGACTAAAAGAGGTTAGTATTATGAGTCTGCTAAAAAGCATAACATATTCAAACTCTGAAAAAGAAACCACAGAAGAAATGTTTTGGCTTATGCAAGATATTTTTGTTCCAAAGTGGTGACTAAATGAAAAAATTAGGAGTTACTTGATGGTACAACAACAAAATACATTCTGTAAAAAGTTGGGTCCTTTAATACTTTAATCATTCTAAAAGGTAGAATTCACTCCATATACTATAACTATTAATAAGAGCATTGAGTTATGCTTTTATCAACTTAATAATTGTTCAACCTAAATCCTAATAGAAGACAAACATCTAAAAAAGCAAAAGCAAATTAGAATTGCTCTATTATACAGATCTGAAGATCTTTCTGGCTACTTATACTTTTCCTACCCTGCAAAGTTTTTAACTTCCTCAGGTAAAATGCTAACGTAACACAGATAACTTTAAAATACAGTCATAAAGAGATTTCACTGAATTCAAGTCTTGGTAGTTTTCCAGCATATACAGTAAGGACTGAAATATTTGACTCCAAATTTCACATAGGGTCAAAGGAATGAAAAATTACTTTTGCTAATAGAATCTGAAAATATAAAGTACCCTGGCTTAGAGGGTGGTATTAGATAAATGTAAAAATTTTTTTTTTTTTTTTACTTCACTGGAGACCTTCTTAAAGTAGTAGCTTCATTATGAAGTAATTCTACTAAAACTTTCAAGTAATTCCTATTTAAGGCTAACAATACAATATTGTTGGGGAAAATTTTTTTTCACACACAAAAAATCATACACAAATGGAAGAGAAGATTTTCTAAATAGACTGGCTTGAATGCAGTCAGAGAAAAACACCACCTTACCTAGATTAGAAAAACAATTAAAATAACAGAAAATTTCTCATCAAAAACCATGGAAGTCAAGGAAGTCACGATAATAGTCTTTAGGTGCTAGATGAAAAGAGCTACCAACCCAGAATCCTGTATTGGTGAAAATACTGTCCTGGAATGAAGAGGAAATATAAACATTCTCAAATGAAACAAAATTAAGAAAATTTGTTGCCAACAGACCCACCCTAAAAGAGTGACTTAAAGAAGTTGTCTAATCAGAAGGCAAACAATGAAGGAGGAATTTCAGAACATCCAGAAGGAAGGAAGAACATAATGAAGAAATTATTGGGTAAGTACAACAGGCTTTCCTTCTCTTCTTCATTTTCCAATTATGTTTGATGGCTGAAGCAAAACTGTAACAATGTCTCATGTGGTTCTAAATATAGGTAGAGGATATATTAAGGCAATCATCTTACACAGAACCACATAAAGGAAGGGAGATAAGTTTCTCTATGCTTCAATCAAACAGACAAAACAGCACCAATAAGCTGCGATAAAGTTATATACAATTAACCCTTGAGTAATGTGAGTCTGATCTGCATGGGTCCATTTATAGGGGGATATTTTTCAACAGTAAACACGGGGAACTTCTCTGGTGGTCCAGGGGTTAAGAGTCAGCCTGCCAATGCAGGACACATCGGGTCAATCCCTGGTCTGGGAGGATTCCGCATGCCATGGGGAACTAGATAAGCCCACGAGCCACAACTGTTGAGCCCAAGCTCTACAGCCTGCAAGCTGCAACTTCTGAGCATGTGTGCGTACAGCCTGTGCTCCACGACAAGGGAAGCTACTGGAATGAGAAGCCTGCACATGCCACAGAAAGGAGCCCCGGCTGGTCACACACAACTAGACAAAGATTTCACACAGCAACCAAGACCCAGAGAGTCAAAAGTAATTTTTAAAAATAAACTTTAAAAAAAAAGTAAATACCATACTACTACATAGTCCATGGCTGACTGAAGCTGGAGATTCAGAGCAACAGTGGAGACTGCAGGGCAACTAGCTGTAAGTTATGCAGAGATTACCCACCCCCCCCACCCCCCCCCCCCTCG
>SJYX01004151.1:82434-169161 GCA_006410675.1 Oreotragus oreotragus | reverse complement strand
GGGCTCCAAAATCACTGCAGATGGTGACTGCAGCCATGAAATTAGAAGACGCTTACTCCTTGGAAGAAAAGTTATGACCAACCTGGATAGTATATTCAAAAGCAGAGACATTACTTTGCCGACTAAGGTCCGCCTAGTCAAGGCTATGGTTTTTCCTGTGGTCATGTATGGATGTGAGAGTTGGACTGTGAAGAAGGCTGAGCACGGAAGAATTGATGCTTTTGAACTGTGGTGTTGGAGAAGACTCTTGAGAGTCCCTTGGACTACAAGGCGATCCAACCAGTCCATTCTGAAGGAGATCAACCCTGGGATTTCTTTGGAAGGAGTGATGCTAAAGCTGAAACTCCAGTACTTTGGCCACCTCATGCGAAGGGTGGACTCATTGGAAAAGACTCTGATGCTGGGTGGGATTGGGGACAGGAGGAGAAGGGGATGACTGAGGATGAGATGGCTGGATGGCATCACGGACTCGATGGACGTGAATCTGAGTGAACTCCAAGAGATGATAAATAGGGAGGCCTGGCATGCTGCGATTCATGGGGTCGCAAAGAGTCGGACATGACTGAGCGACTGAACTGAACTGAACTGAACTGATGGTGCTTCCCAGATGACTCAGTGATAAAGAATCTGCCTACCAATGAAGGAAGCAAGGAGATGGAGGTTTGATCCCTGAGCCCAAAAGATCCCCTGGAGAAGGAAATGGCAACCAACTCCAGAATCCTTGCCTGGAAACTCTGTGGACAAAGGAGACTGGTGAGCTGCAGTCCATAGTGTCACAAAGAGTTGGACACCATAAAGCAACTTAGCACACATGCACCCCTATGTTGAAAATGACATCTGATTTTGATGTTGGTTCTAGAAGGCCTTTAGGTCTTCATAGAATCGTTCCACTTCATCTTCTTTGGCATAGATTAGGGCATAGACCTGATATTGAGTGGGTTGCCTTGGAAATGAACAGAGATTATACTGTCATTTTTGAGATTGCACATAAGTACTGTATTTTGGACACTTTTGTTGACTATGAGAGCTACTCCATTTCTTCTAATGGATTCTTGCCCACAGTAGTAGATATAGTGGTCATCTGAATTAAATTTACCCATTCCAGTCCATTTTAGTTCACTGATTCCTAAAATGTCAACGTTCACTCTTGCCATCTCCTGTTTGACCACTTCCAATTTACCTTGATTTATGGACCTAACATTTCAGGTTCCTATGCAGTATTGTTCTTTGTAGAATTGGGCTTTACTTTCACTGCCAGACACATCCACAACTAGGCCTTGTTTTCACTTTGACTCAGCCTTTTCATTCTTTCTGGAGCTAGTTCTCTGCTCTTCTCCTGTATCATATTGGGTACTTATTGACTTGGGGAGTTTATCTTTCAGTATCATATCTTTTTATACTTTCCTACTGTTCATGATGTTCTCAAGGCAAAAATACTGACGTGGTTTGCCATTCTCTTCTTCAGTGGACCACATTTTGTCAGAACTCTCCACCATGTCCATTTTATAATATACAATTTTGTACTGAAGAGTTTTTAAAAAAGATAACCTATGTACACACAGTTATTTTACCTCAAAGTACTTACAAATACAGTGTAAACATTTAAGAAGCACAACAAATTCCACTGTGGTTCAAATATTCATTGATTGGGTAATTTTCTGATAGCATCTTTAGGGTTTTCTATGTAGAGAATCATTTTATCTGCAAACAGTGAGAGTTTTACTTTTTATTTTCCAGTCTGAATTCCTTCTATTTCTTTCTATTCTCTGATTACCATGGCTAGGACTTCCAAAACTATGTTGAAGAATAGTGGTGAGAGTGGGCTTCCTTGTCTTGTTCCTGAATTTAGAGGAAGTGCTTTCAGTTTTTCACCATTGAAGATGTTTGTAGTGGGTTTGTCATATATGGCATTTATTATGTTGAAGTATGTTCCTGTATGGATGTGAGAGAAGGACTGTGAAGAAGGCTGAGCACCGAAGAATTGATGCTTTTGAACTGTGGTGTTGGAGAAGACTCTTGAGAGTCCCTTGGACTGCAAGGAGATCCAACCAGTCCATTCTGAAGATCAACCCTGAGATTTCTTTGGAATGAATGATGCTGAAGNAAGGCTGAGCGCCAAAGAATTGATGCTTCTGAACTGTGGTGTTGGAGAAGACTCTTGAGAGTCCCTTGGACTGCAAGGAGATCCAACCAGTCCATTCTGAAGATCAACCCTGAGATTTCTTTGGAAGGAATGATGCTGAAGCTGAAACTCCAGTACTTTGGCCACCTCATGAGAAGAGTTGACTCATTGGAAAAGACTCTGATGCTGGGAGGGATTGGGGGCAGGAGGAGAAGGGGATGACGGAGGATGAAATGGCTGGATGGCATCATGGACTCGATGGACGTGAGTCTGAGTGAACTCTGGGAGATGGTGATGGACACAGAGGCCTGGCGTGCTGCAATTCATGGGGTCGCAAACAGTCAAGACACGACTGAGCGACTGAACTGAACTGAACCATGTACTATCTAATGACAGTCACTTCAAATATAATAAGTAGATAAAAGTAAAAGAACAGATAAAGATACATCATGCAAGCGTTAATCAAAGGAAAGCAGAAGTGGCAACATTAATATCAGATAAAGTAGACCGAACAAAGTTAGTGGAGGTGATGGAAATCCAACTGAGCTATTTCAAATCCTAAAAGATGATGCTGTGAAAGTGCTGTATTCAACATGCAGCAAATTTGGAAAACTCAGCAGTGGCCACAGGACTGGAAAAGGATTGCATTCCAATCGCAAAGAAAGGCAATGTCAAAGAATGTTCAAACTACCGCACAATTGCACTTATCTCACACGATAGCAAAGTAGTGCTCAAAATTCTCCAAGCTTGGCTTCAACAGTACTTGAACCAAGAACGTACAGATGTTCAATCTGGATTTAGAAAAGGCAGATCAAATTGCCAACATCTGCTGGATCACAGAAAAAAAAAGAGAATTCCAGAAAAACATCTACTTCTGCTTCATTGACTGTGCTAATGCCTTTGACTGTGTGGATCACAACAAACTGTGGAAAATTCTTCAAGAGATGGGAATCAGACCACCCTACTTGCTTCCTGAGAAATCTGTATGCAGGTTAAGAAGCAACAGTTAGAATCGGACATGGAACAACCAACTGGTTCCAAATTGGGAAAGGAGTACATCAAGGCTGTATATTCTCATCCTATTTATTTAACTTCTATGCAGTGTACATCATGTGAAATGGTGGGCTGGATGAAGCACAAACTGGAATCAAGATTGCTGGGAGAAATACCAATAACCTCAGATATGCAGATGACCCCACCCTTATGCCTCTTGATGAAAGTGAAAGAGAAGAGTGAAAAAGCTGGCTTAAAACCCAACATTCAAAAAGCTAAGACCGCAGCATCTGGTCCCATCACTTCATGGCAAACAGACAGGGAAACAATGGAAACAGTGAGAGACTTTATTTTCTTGGGCTCCAAAATCACTGCAGATGGCGACTGCAGCAGAAAATTAAAAGACGCTTGCGCCTTTGAAGAAAAGCTATTGACAGCCCGAGACAGTATATTAAAACACAGAAACACTACTCTGCCGACAAAGGTCTGTCTAGTCAAAGCTATGGTTTTTCCAGTAGTCATGTATGGATGTGAGAGCTGGACCATAAAGAAAGCTGAGTGTCGAAGAATTGATGCTTTTGAACTGTGGCGTTGGAGAAGACTCTTGAGAGTCCCCTGGACTGCAAAGGAGATCCACCCAGTCAATCCTAAAGGAAATCAGCCCTGAATATTCATGGGAAAGACTGATGCTGAAGCTGAAGCTGAAGCTTCAATACTTTGGCCACCTGATGCAAAGAACTGACTCACTGGAAAAGACCCTGATGCTGGCAAAGATTGGATGCAGGAGAAGAAGGGGGCGACAGAGGATGAGATGGTTGGATGGCATCACCAACTCGATGGACATGAGTCTAAGCAGGTTCTAGGAGTTGGTGATGGACAGGAAAGCCTGCGTGTTGCAGTTCATCAGGTTGCAAAGAGTCAGACATGATTGAGCAACTGAACTGAACTGACTGAACTGAACTGAAAGTAGACTTCAAAGCAAGGAAATTCACTGGACAGAGGGATATTACACAATGTTAAAAAGGTCAATCCATCAAGAAGATATAGCAATCTCAAATGCATATCCACCAAACAACACAGTTCTAAAATGTAAGCAAAAACTGATAGAACTGAAAGGAGAATATACAAACCCATAGTAATAGCTGAACAATTCAACACCTCTCTCTAAACAATCAGTACAGCTATATAGAAAATCACAAAGAATTTAAAAGAACTCAACAAAACCAGTCAACAAGAATTAATCAACATTTATAAAACACTCCATACAAGAAGAGAGGAATACACATTCTTATCCAGTGCCTAAGGAACACAAAATAAGATAGAATATATCTTGGACAACAAAACAAATCTGAACAAACTGAAAAGAATTGAATCATTAAGAATACGTTCTCTGACCACAATAGAAACAAACTAGAAATCAATAACAGAAAGTTAACAGGAAAATCTTCAAACACTTGAAACTTTAACAATACATTTTTATGTAAATAATCTATGGATCAAAGAGGAATTCTCAAAAGAAATTTAAAAAGGGACTTCCCTGGTGGTCCCATGGCTAAGACTCCGATTCCCAGTGCGTGAGGCCTGGGTTTGATCCCTGGTCAGGGAACATGCTGCAACTAAGAACTGGCACAGCCAAATAAATCCAAAAAATGGGTGCAAGACCTAAATGGACATTACTCCAAAGAAGGCATACATATGACCTATAAGTAAGTAAGTAAGTAAGGTCACTCAGTCGTGTCCGACTCTTTGTGACCCCATGGACTGCAACCCACCATGCTCCTCAGTCCATGGGATTCTCCAGGCAAGTACACTGGAGTGGGTTGCCACTTCCTTCTCCAGGGGATCTTCCCGACCCAGGGATTGAACCCAGGTCTCCCGCATCAGAGGCAGATGCTTTAACCTCTGAGCTACCAGGGAAGCCCACATATGACCTATAAACACATGGAAAGGTGCTTAACATTGCTCATTATTACAGAAATGAAAATCAAAGCTACAATGAGGTATTATCTTATACCGTCAGAATGGTCATCATCAAAAAATCCACAAATAATAAATGCTGGAGAAGGTGTGGAGAAAAGGGAAACCAAATGCACTGTGGGTGGGAATGTAAATTGATACAACCACTATGGAGAACAGTACAGAGGTTCCTTAAAAAAAAACTAAAAATAGAACTGTCATGACCCAACAATCCCACTAAAGGGCATATACCCTGATAAAACTGTAATTCAAAAAGACTCACGCACCCCAGTGTTCACTGCAGCAACGTTTACAATAGCCAGGATATGGAAGCAACCTAAACGTCCATCAGCAGATGAAAGAATAAAGCAGCTGTGGTACATATATACAATGGAAGATTACTGAGCCATAAAGAGGAATGAAATTAGGTAATTTACAGTGATACAGATGGGCCTAGAGTCTGTCACACAGGGTGAAAGTGAAGTCACTCAGTCGTGCTCGACTCTTTGCGACCCCATGGACTGTAGCCTACCAGGCTCCTCTGTCCATGGGATTCTCCAGGCATTAGTCCTGGAGTGGATTGCCATTCCCTTCTCCAGGGATCTTCCCGACCCAGGGATCGAACCCAGGTCTCCTGCATTGTAGACAGGAGCTTTACCGTCTGAGCCACCAGGGAAGTCAGTGAGTCAGAAAAAGAAAAACAAGTACCATATATTAATGTCTATATATGGAATCTAGAAAGATAGTACAGACGAGCTTGTTTGCTGGGCAGAACAGACACACGGGTGTAGAGAAAAGACACGCGGACAGCAGGGGAAAGGAAGAGTGGGCTGAACCGGGAGGGTAAGAATGATGTATGTGTACACTACCACGTGTAAAACGGATAGCTAGGGGAAAGTTGCTGTTACAGTACAGGGAGCTCAGCTAAGTGCTCTGTGATGACTGGAGGGGTGGGATGGGGGAAGGGAGGTTCAAAAGCGAGGGGATATGTGTACACAGACAGCTGATTCACTTTGCTGTACAGCAGAAACTACCACTGTAGAGCAATTATGCGCCCCTAAAAGAATTNAACTCCAGTACTTTGGCCACCTCATGCGAAGAGTTGACTCACTGGAAAAGACCTTGATGCTGGGAGGTATTGGAGGTGGGAAGAGAAGGGAACAACAGAGGATGAGATGGCTGGATGGCATCACTGACACCATGGATATAAGTTTGGGTAAAGTCCGGGAGTTCATGATGGACAGGGAGGTCTGGAGTGCTGCAATTCATGGGGTCGCAAAAAGTTGGACGTGACTGAACTGAACTGAACTGAACTGATAGTCTCTTTAATTTCTTTTTCATTTATTTCTGCTCTGATCTTTATGGTTTCTTTCCTTCTAGTAGCTTTGGGTGTATTTTGTTCTTTTTAGTTGCTTAAGTATAACATTAGGTTGTCTATTTGATGTCACTCTTGCATATTAGGTATCAATCTCTTTCTTATTTTTGTGTGCTTCTACACCCAGAACTCAGTAGGCCCAGGATGTCAGTACATTTTCTGAGCTCAGTTTCTGGTTCATAGAGATGTTTATCTTGTTTATAGATAATATAAAATAGAGGATGTGTAAGCTTACAAAAATTATGTGTATTTCCCAGCTATTAATTAATGGGAAGCTCTTACTTTGAGGTCCATTTATCTATCCATGATTGGGCTTCAGATTACCATAAATCCTTAGAATTGTGCAAAAAAATTGTACACATAGTAAATGTTTGTATTTTTCTAAGGTGTTGTGTATTTAACTTCCTCTGATCCTTGAAGTTTTTAAGAGCCACTGACCTAATTTGACTCTTTCAATCTAAATACATATTTTGTTTGCCAGGAAAAGACCCAGTAATCAGAATTTATCTTATTGTTCCTCCAAGATGTATAATTACATTTTTTAAAAACCTTGAACAGCATTAGGATAATTTTAAAAGGCAGTGGTATGGCGGCAACTTTGGAAAGGTTTGAATGGAATCCCCCAACGTAAAGCTGAAATTCAGCTTCATGGTACAATCTTATTTTTTCTTTTGGCAGTCAAAAGAAATGCTTTCCTTAATGGGAAAATACAAATATTTAAAGCAGCAAGCTGGGAAATGAAGAGGGTATTTATTATGTGGTAGTCTCTTAACAACGGTTTTTAATGCATTATGGAAGTTAAATGCAGTTTGCTTGGTAGATAGAGAAGAATGTTTGAGTAGCAAATGTGGGAACTAAGACAATGTCACTGCTGTACATTCAGTAAGGAGTCAATGTGTACTAGTGCAGGATGATGGAGTCTATTGCCATTTATTCTAAAAGATTCAGTAGCCAGGCATTCAGCTTAACTTCAATTCACACATTTTCTATACAACTGTTATGAATCTTTCCACAACTTTATTAAAAAATTTTTTTAAAAATTTAAAATATATATTATGCAGAACTAAAATAAAAATGAGTGCCTCATTTAAAGCAACACACACACAAAAGTTAGAATGAAGTATGACCTAATTTTTCATCTTGAAGCTCTAAAGGGATAAGTGCAATGAACAATCCAAAATTCTAATCAAGGAAACAATCTCATATATAATACCAACCAAAAGAATATGCCATCTAGGAATAAATTTAGCAAAACATTGGTAAGACTTATACACCAAAATTTACAAAATATTGTGAAATATGTATACTATGATGTAAGAAATGAATTGCCAGTCTATGTTCAATGCAGGATGCAGGATGCTNTGAACAATCCAAAATTCTAATCAAGGAAACAATCTCATATATAATACCAACCAAAAGAATATGCCATCTAGGAATAAATTTAGCAAAACATTGGTAAGACTTATACACCAAAATTTACAAAATATTGTGAAATATGTATACTATGATGTAAGAAATGAATTGCCAGTCTATGTTCAATGCAGGATGCAGGATGCTTGGGGGATGATGTGGGGTGGGAGGTGGGAGGGGGGTTCATGTTTGGGAGTTCGTGTAAAAAAATAAATACCAAAAAAAAAACAAAAAACCAACATCCTAAAAAAAAAAAAAAAGAAAGAAAATTTAAAAGGTCTAAATAAATAGAAAGGCATCCTATTTTCATGGATCAGAAAACTTAGCATTGTTAGGATGGGAAATACTCTCCAGGTTGATCTACAGACTCAATGCGATCTGTATCCAAACTCCAGCTGGTTTTTTTCAGAAATTTACAAGCTGATGCTAAAATTCATATGAAAATTCAGGCATATTCATATGGAAAATAGCCAACATCATCTTGAAAATGAAGACCAAAGTTGAAAAACTCACATTCCCAATTCAGAACTAACTACAAAGCTATATTAATCAAGATACTGTGGTTCTGACATAGGCTAGACATAAATTTCAGGTGAATAGAATTGAGAACATAGAAATAAACTGTCACACATATGGTTGATTATTTTTGACAAGGGTACCAAGACAGTTCTCAGGGTGAAAGAATAGTTTCTTCAGGGAATATTTCTAGAACAATTGGGTGTTCTGTGGTGTGCTTAGTCACTCAGTCATATCCAACTCTTTGTGACCTCATGGACTGTAGCACTCCAGGCTCTTCTGTCCATGGGGATTCTCCAGGCCAGAACACTGGAGTAGGTTGCCATGTCCTCCTCCAAAGAATCTTCCCAACCCAGGAATTGAACCCACATCTCCCACACTGCAATGGATTCTTTACTGTCAGAGACACCAGGAAGCCCAAGAATACTGGATTGGGTAGACTATCCCTTCCCCAGGGGATCTTCTGGACCCAGGAATTGAACCATGGTCTCTTGCATTGCAGGCAGATTCTTTACCAGCTGGGCTATCAGGGAAGCCCAAACAATTGGGTATCCATATGTAAAAGCATGAATTTGGACCTCTACCTCACATCATACACAAAAGTTAATTCAAATCACAGACCTGAGTGTAAAACATAAGATCATAAAAATATCTATGTTTCAGGGCTTCCCTGGTGGCTCAGACAGTAAAGAATCTGCCTGCAATGCAGGAGACCTGGGTTCGATCCCTTGGTTTGGAAGATCCCCTGGAAAAGGGAATGGCAACCCACTCTAGTATTCTTGCCTGGAGAATTCCATGGATAGAGGAGCCTGGCAAGCTATAGTCGACGGGGTCACAGAGTCAGACTCAACTGAGCTACTAACACACACACATGATAGGAGTAAATCTTCACAACTTTGGAGTAGGCCAGAGTTTCTTAGAAATGACACCAAAAGCATTAGCAACAAAACAAAAATGTAGATAGCTTGGATGTCAATAAAATTAAGAATATTTGTGCATCAAGGGACATTGTTATAAAAATAAAATGGTAACCCCCAAAATGAGAGAAAGTATTTGCAAGTAGTATATCCGACGAGGGACTTGTAACCAGAAT
Source organism: Oreotragus oreotragus (assembly GCA_006410675.1). Taxonomy (NCBI): domain Eukaryota; kingdom Metazoa; phylum Chordata; class Mammalia; order Artiodactyla; family Bovidae; genus Oreotragus; species Oreotragus oreotragus. The sequence continues at coordinate 159,696 of SJYX01004151.1, read as the reverse complement.
AAAGAGAGAACTCTTACAACTGGACAATAAAATGAGAGATCATCCAATTAAAAAACAGGCAAATGTCTGTATAGATATTTCTCCAAACAAAATAAACACATGGAAAGATGCTAAACATTGTTGGTCATTAAGGGAATGGAAGTCAAAACTATGGTGAAAGATCACTTGAAATCCACTGAAGTGACTATAATAAGTATAGACAATACCAAATGTAGGCAAAGGTGTGTAGAAATTAGAATGCTAATACATTGCTAGTGAGAGTATAAAATGGTATCACCACTTTGGATCAAAATGCTAAACTGAGAGTTTCCGTTTAACCCAACAATTCTACTTTTAGGTATATTTCCAAGAGAAATGAAAATATATATCCATATGAATAATTGTTAATAAATGCTCAAAGTAAAAATGCAAAAACAATCCCTATGTCCAATGGCTGGTAAATAAATAAAATACAGTAACTCATACAATGGGTTATTATTCAACCATAAAAGGGGATAAAATACTTATGCATGCTGTAGCATGAGTGATTCTCAAAAGCTTTATATTATGTGAAAGAAGACTGTCACAAAGACCATTCATCATGGTACCACTTGTGTGAAATGTCCAGAATAAACAAATCCATGGAGCCAGAGTGTAGACTTAAAGGTTGTCTGCAGATGGGCAGAGGAGAGAGCATGGGGAAGCACCACAAATGTCTATGAGTTTTCTTTCTGGAATGTTGAAAATTTTGTAAAATTAGATTGTGCTGATAATTGCACAGTTCTGTGAACTAACTAGAAACCGCTGAGCTGTACACTTTAAATGAGTCAATATTATATGAATTGTATCTCAACAAAGCTGAAAATTAAGAGATGTAATTAATATAAAAAATAAAGGTTTTTTATGTATATAAATTACTTTACAGTTCAGCATATTTTGGGGTCAAAAGAAATCTTAAAGATCACTTTATTTTTCTTTATATGTGAGATGAAGCTGAGGTCTAGATATTTTGGTTAATTTGTTGAAGATAATAGAAGTAGTTAGTAACAGAACTGGATATATAAAGCCTATATTTGAATTTCTAAAATGTATTGAGGTTTGCTAAACCCAACAGAGACCAACTACACGGCAAAATATGAGATAATAATATGATCAGTGGGCTGCCGTCTATGGGGTTGCACAGAGTCGGACACGACTGAAGCGACTTAGCAGCAGCAGCAGCNACCAAAAAACCAACATCCTAAAAAAAAAAAAAAAGAAAGAAAATTTAAAAGGTCTAAATAAATAGAAAGGCATCCTATTTTCATGGATCAGAAAACTTAGCATTGTTAGGATGGGAAATACTCTCCAGGTTGATCTACAGACTCAATGCGATCTGTATCCAAACTCCAGCTGGTTTTTTTCAGAAATTTACAAGCTGATGCTAAAATTCATATGAAAATTCAGGCATATTCATATGGAAAATAGCCAACATCATCTTGAAAATGAAGACCAAAGTTGAAAAACTCACATTCCCAATTCAGAACTAACTACAAAGCTATATTAATCAAGATACTGTGGTTCTGACATAGGCTAGACATAAATTTCAGGTGAATAGAATTGAGAACATAGAAATAAACTGTCACACATATGGTTGATTATTTTTGACAAGGGTACCAAGACAGTTCTCAGGGTGAAAGAATAGTTTCTTCAGGGAATATTTCTAGAACAATTGGGTGTTCTGTGGTGTGCTTAGTCACTCAGTCATATCCAACTCTTTGTGACCTCATGGACTGTAGCACTCCAGGCTCTTCTGTCCATGGGGATTCTCCAGGCCAGAACACTGGGGTAGGTTGCCATGTCCTCCTCCAAAGAATCTTCCCAACCCAGGAATTGAACCCACATCTCCCACACTGCAATGGATTCTTTACTGTCAGAGACACCAGGAAGCCCAAGAATACTGGATTGGGTAGACTATCCCTTCCCCAGGGGATCTTCTGGACCCAGGAATTGAACCATGGTCTCTTGCATTGCAGGCAGATTCTTTACCAGCTGGGCTATCAGGGAAGCCCAAACAATTGGGTATCCATATGTAAAAGCATGAATTTGGACCTCTACCTCACATCATACACAAAAGTTAATTCAAATCACAGACCTGAGTGTAAAACATAAGATCATAAAAATATCTATGTTTCAGGGCTTCCCTGGTGGCTCAGACAGTAAAGAATCTGCCTGCAATGCAGGAGACCTGGGTTCGATCCCTTGGTTTGGAAGATCCCCTGGAAAAGGGAATGGCAACCCACTCTAGTATTCTTGCCTGGAGAATTCCATGGATAGAGGAGCCTGGCAAGCTATAGTCGACGGGGTCACAGAGTCAGACTCAACTGAGCTACTAACACACACACATGATAGGAGTAAATCTTCACAACTTTGGAGTAGGCCAGAGTTTCTTAGAAATGACACCAAAAGCATTAGCAACAAAACAAAAATGTAGATAGCTTGGATGTCAATAAAATTAAGAATATTTGTGCATCAAGGGACATTGTTATAAAAATAAAATGGTAACCCCCAAAATGAGAGAAAGTATTTGCAAGTAGTATATCCGACGAGGGACTTGTAACCAGAATAAAGAGAGAACTCTTACAACTGGACAATAAAATGAGAGATCATCCAATTAAAAAACAGGCAAATGTCTGTATAGATATTTCTCCAAACAAAATAAACACATGGAAAGATGCTAAACATTGTTGGTCATTAAGGGAATGGAAGTCAAAACTATGGTGAAAGATCACTTGAAATCCACTGAAGTGACTATAATAAGTATAGACAATACCAAATGTAGGCAAAGGTGTGTAGAAATTAGAATGCTAATACATTGCTAGTGAGAGTATAAAATGGTATCACCACTTTGGATCAAAATGCTAAACTGAGAGTTTCCGTTTAACCCAACAATTCTACTTTTAGGTATATTTCCAAGAGAAATGAAAATATATATCCATATGAATAATTGTTAATAAATGCTCAAAGTAAAAATGCAAAAACAATCCCTATGTCCAATGGCTGGTAAATAAATAAAATACAGTAACTCATACAATGGGTTATTATTCAACCATAAAAGGGGATAAAATACTTATGCATGCTGTAGCATGAGTGATTCTCAAAAGCTTTATATTATGTGAAAGAAGACTGTCACAAAGACCATTCATCATGGTACCACTTGTGTGAAATGTCCAGAATAAACAAATCCATGGAGCCAGAGTGTAGACTTAAAGGTTGTCTGCAGATGGGCAGAGGAGAGAGCATGGGGAAGCACCACAAATGTCTATGAGTTTTCTTTCTGGAATGTTGAAAATTTTGTAAAATTAGATTGTGCTGATAATTGCACAGTTCTGTGAACTAACTAGAAACCGCTGAGCTGTACACTTTAAATGAGTCAATATTATATGAATTGTATCTCAACAAAGCTGAAAATTAAGAGATGTAATTAATATAAAAAATAAAGGTTTTTTATGTATATAAATTACTTTACAGTTCAGCATATTTTGGGGTCAAAAGAAATCTTAAAGATCACTTTATTTTTCTTTATATGTGAGATGAAGCTGAGGTCTAGATATTTTGGTTAATTTGTTGAAGATAATAGAAGTAGTTAGTAACAGAACTGGATATATAAAGCCTATATTTGAATTTCTAAAATGTATTGAGGTTTGCTAAACCCAACAGAGACCAACTACACGGCAAAATATGAGATAATAATATGATCAGTGGGCTGCCGTCTATGGGGTTGCACAGAGTCGGACACGACTGAAGCGACTTAGCAGCAGCAGCAGCAATTCAGATAATTAGTGTGACCAATCAAAATATCCACATGACGCTAATTATTTTTTGTGTAGATGAGACAGAAATACTAATACTAAATACTAATACTAAGGGAGAAAAAACATAAAGGCAACCAAAAGATTCAGTTCAGTTTAGTTCAGTCACTCAGTCGTGTCCGACTCTTTGTGATTCCATGAATTGCAGCATTCCAGGCCTCCCTGTCCATCACCAACTCCCGGAGTTCTCTCAGACTCACATCCATCGAGTCAGTGATGCCATCCAGCCATCTCACCCTCAGTCGTCCCCTTCTCCTCCTGCCCCCAATCCCTCCCAGCATCAGCGTCTTTTCCAATGAGTCAACTCTTCACATGAGGTAGCCAAAGTACTGGAGTTTCAGCTTTAGCATCATTCCCTCCAAAGAAATCCCAGGGCTGATCTCCTTGCAGCCCAGCATACCTTGGATAATCTATTAAATTAAGGAAATATATAAAATTGTCTTTGAAGGAAAGACTTTTAAATCTCATGCTATAAAGAATAGTGGAGTGAGTTGCCATTCCCTTCTCCAGTGGAACTTCCCAATCCAAGGATTGAACCCAGGTTTCCTGCATTGCAGGTAGATTCTTTACCATCTGAGCCAACAGGGAAACCATATAATGGCATTTTCAAAATAACTATCAAATTTTAGAGGAGGGAGGAGGTTTGTAAGAATTCCTGTAGTCAAAATTTGCAAGTTTGTAGCTTTTAGACTGCACACTTCTCAGAGATGGATTTTTTGGCCTTGTGACATATATGTTTAAAATCTAAACAATGTTTATAAATGGAGAAATTTTGTATAAATACATGAACTTTGGGCTTCTCTTGAAAAATGGAAGGGCTTGATAAAATGAACCTTCATTCCTGCATGGTAGTTTTGGCTGCATTTGAGTGGCAGCTTCCTTTTCGGAAAAGATATTTGCTACCCAGGTGGGCACAGTCCCCCCAGGGCCAGTTTCCCTCATGCACATTACATTCCTGATATATTATCCTTTTTGGTTTGTAACTGCTAACTACACCCAGTCATCTCTCCTACCCTACATTTCCCATAAGGCACTTCATCAAATGACTGTGCACCTAGTGAAATAATTCAGAACTCATGGTCACTCTGGCACCTTCTCTTGGTCAGAAGAGTCATAGTCTTGCTGACTATGTAAGAGAATCAAGTTGACTTTCCCCAGAGAAGGAAATTGAGAATCCTGAACGTATTTCATATCCTTAGAAATGTTCTCAACAGGGACAAAAATTGATAACTGGAGCAAAAAATTTAGAAATCAGGATGTATCACGGTACTTCATGGGGCCATAGTACATAAATAGATAAACAGTGTATCTATGATAATAGTGTCATGGGAGAAGGGGAGCAATTAGAAGAAAAAAATTTAATAAAGAAGGTGAGTCTGAGTGAACTCTGAGAGATGGTAATGAACAGGGAGGCCTGGTGTGCTGCGATTCATGGGGTCGCAGAGTCGGACACAACTGAGCGACTGAACTGAACTGAACTGAAACATTAAATGTGGGAAAAGCGATGCAAAATTGAAAAAAAAATTCACTGTAAAAAGGAGGACTCAAGACTCAGAAAGGTTAATTCCTGGTCTAGCATGTTCTTGTCAGTTGTGGTTCCTTCTTATAAGAAGAACCTCAAGTAAATGTATAGAGAAAGTTGTAATCAAGTAGAGTAAATGCACTGCCTTCAGTTCAACTGCCCTGGAGGCCGTCTAATCCATTCACAAAAATAACCAAGCATTTCTTTTCTCCACACCCCTCCAAGCTTTACTGAAATATAGTTGCATAACATATAAGTTTATGGTATACAGTGTGATGACTTGATACATGTATATATTCAAAATGATGACCACAATAAAGTTAGTTAATACCTTTATCACTTTACATAATTATAATTGTGTGTGTGTATGGTGAGCACATTTCATATTTATTATCCAGAAACTTTCAAGTATATAATACATTATTATTTACTATAGTCGCCATTCTGTACACTTGCACACACATACACACAGACATACATTGTGAGCGTAGCCAATGGAATACTATTCAGCCATAAAAAGAAGGCAGTTCAGCCATTTGTGACAATAGGTAGATACCTCGAGGGCAGTATGCTAAATAAGTCAGAGAAAGACTGTGATTTCACTTACATGTGGAATCTAAAAAAGCTAAACTCACAGAAGCAGAGAGTACAATGATGGTTGCCATGGCCTGGGGGGTGGGGAATGGGAAGATGTTGGCCAAAGTGTACAAGCGTTTAGTTATAAGACGAGTAAGTTCTGGGGATCTAATGTACAGCATGGTGACTAGGAAAAGAACCACGTAAACACTGAACTTTGTTATTATTAGGAAGCATTTCAAATCAGTGGGGGGAAACTTTAATCACAGAACTAGTGAATATCTTTAAAAGCAAAATTAAAACTATACGTCATGGATAAAAGTACATTCAGATGTGACCATAACAATGTGAAGAGAACATAATTGAAAATGTTCTTTAAGTTTAGAAAGTTTAAAGGCAAATATGGATGCATTTGACTACTATTGTTGCAGCATTCTATACAGTGATGAACAAAGTAAAGACAAACATAAAAGAAATATTTGTAACATCCCTTAATGATGAATAGATATTCAGAATGTATTAATAGGGAAATAATTTAATAAGCAATGGAGACAAAAATAGTTCATTTGACCAACAAACATATAAAGATGTCCAGCCTCACTAATAATCATGGTATGTAAAGTAAAACCATGAAACCTTCCTTCCTTCCTTTCTTCCGTCCCTTCCTCTTTTTTTCCTTCTTTCTCTCTCTTTCTCCCTTCCTTTCCTTCTCCTCCCTTCCTTCCCTTCTTCCATCTTCCTGCTCTCTCTTCTTTCTTCCCTCTTTCCCAAACACCTTGGAAAAGTTTAAAGATTGATACTATTCAGCAACGAGAATCATGTGAAAAATAGGTAGTCTCATATACTGCTAGTGATAATGTGCAATCTTAAAATATTTTCAAAGGCTATTAGCAATTTCAATCAAAAGTTAAAATTTTTACACTATGCTGTGTGCTTAGTTTCTCAGTCATGTCTGACTCTGCAACTCCAACAGGGAAGCCCTTTTTACACTATAATTATACCTTTAAAGATGTATACTTTATAAAGGAACTTCCAAAGGCACAAAAGCAGCATACGTAATGCTCATGGCAGCACCATCTAGAATCAGAAAATATCAATGTCCATCTAAATTTCTATTCATAAATTAATAAGCAATTTATTACTCATTCATTCTGTAATACAAAACTATAAAAAGAAAGAATTAGGCCCATGGAAATAGATGGGGAAACAGTGGAAACAGTGTCAGACTTTATTTTTGAGGGCTCCAGAATCACTGCAGATAGTGACTGCAGACATGAAATTAAAAGATGCTTACTCCTTGGAAGAAAAATTATGACCAACCTAGATAGCATATTCAAAAGCAGAGACATTACTTTGCCAACAAAGGTCTGTCTAGTCAAGGCTATGGTTTTTCCAGTGGTCATGTATGGGTGTGAGAGTTGGACTGTGAAGAAAGCTGAGCACCGAAGAATTGATGCTTTTGAACTGTGGTGTTGGAGGACTCTTGAGAGTCCCTTGGACTGCAAGGAGATCCAACCAGTCCATTCTGAAGGAGATCAGCCCTGGGATTTCTTTGGAGGGAATGATGCTAAAGCTGAAACTCCAGTGCTTTTGCCACCTCATTGGAAAAGATTCTGATGCTGAGAGGGATTGGGGGCAGGAGGAGAAGGGATGACAGAGGATGTCACGGCTGTATGGTATCATGGACTCGATGGATGTTGAGTCTGAGTGAACTCCGGGAGCTGGTGATGGACAGGTAGGCCTGGCATGCTGCGATTCATGGGGTTGCAAAGAGTCGGACACGTCTGAGCAACTGAACTGAACTGAACTGATATTGAATCTACCAGGTTTAACAAATGTCACAGAACAATAGATGCTTATCCTATTTATATAAAATGGAAAAAAAGCAATGTTAATAAATGTACATGTTTCTGCTGCTGCTGCTGCTGCTAAGTTGCTTCAGTCGTATCAGACTCTGTGTGACCCCATAGACGGCAGCCCACCAGGCTCCTGTCTCTGGGATTCTCCAGGCAAGAACACTGGAGTGGGTTGCCATTTCCTTCTCCAATGCATGAAAGTGAAAATGAAGTTGCTCAGTTGTGTCCGACTCTTCACGACCCCATGGACTGCAGCCTACCAGGCTCCTCCGCCCATGGGATTTTCCAGGCAAGACTACTGGAGTGGGGTGCCATTGCCTTCTCTGGTACATGTTTCTACAGGTAAAGAAATAGAAAAGCTATTTAAAATGATTATCTCTAGGGAGAGGAGTTAAATAGGGGGGCAGTGAAAATATACAGTTTTACATTACAATGTCTATACATTTTTTTTTACAGCTTTTATCTTTTACAAAGAGAAATGCACATAGTATGATGTAATTTTTTTTAAAGAACTAGGATAAAAGACATTATGTCACAGAATTTCATCAAGTTCTAGCAAGTACTAGAGACAGTGACAAAGAGGGTAAGGCCTGTAGCAACTTTCTCCTAAGAGAAAATGTTGAAGAAGAAGCTGTGGGTATTTTGCTTGAGTAAAATAAAACTTTTTTTTGCTCCAGGGAAAAGAGATGATGCCCAGTGGGTGAAAATTCAAGAGACAGACTGAAATGTTCTTACTATGCAAGAACCACAAATGTGAAATGGGATGCTGCGAAAGGCAGTGTGAGCTTTATTCCTGGTTGTGTGGGTGCATGCGTGCTAAGTCTCTTCAGCCATGTCTGACTCTTTGCAACCCTAGGACTGTAGCCCGCCAGGTTCCTCTGTCCATGGGTTTCTCCAGGCAGGAATACTGGGGTGGGTTGCCATGCCCTCCTCCAGGGGAGCTTCCCAACCCAAGGATCGAACCAGTCACTTACTTCTCCTGCATTGGCAGGTGGATTCTTTACCACTGGTGTTTGTCCTGGTAGATTCAAGTAATTACCAAAATTTACCAAATACACTTGTTAGGTTTATTTTAGAAGCAATGACTGCTCTGGTGGGTAAGTGAAGTGAGTTCCCAGAAGAAGGCATTTAAACCTCAGGATCTGTAATTGCAAGTATGAATAGAAGCTAGCTCAAGAATTATTGTACATAATGAGCTAAACTGTATAGTCAATGAATGATCTTGTGTCAAGAACTACATCATCAGAACATATAGCTAGATGAGCATAGCTTTATGAGAAAATTCTCAGAATTTCACTCTTCTATATATACAGATAAATTCTCTAAGTTTCAGACCCTTTATTATCAAAGTGCAGTCTACAGACTAGGAACATCAGCTTATTAGAAATGAAGAATCTCGGGCTTTATTTACCAAGACCCAATGAATCAGAATCAGTGTTTTAATGAGCTCCACCAGTGAGTCCTATTCTTGAATTTGAGAAGCACTGGTTTACCCAGGTATCCATAGGACTTCTCTTATTCTTGAGCCTTCAAAGCCCAAATAAAATGAATCAACCCATCACATGAAAAAAAAAAAAGCTCAAATAATGAGAAGTTTTGATTGTTATTGTCTATAACTTGGGAGAAATAGAAAAAATGACCATATATACATATGTGTACACATATTTATATGTGCTATGTAAATATATGTACCTATGTGGATAGCACATATACATATACTTATATTGAACATATAAGTATGTGCATATACACACACACAAAAGCAAAACTTAAGTCTTTGTAGCTGTCAGTTTAAGTGGGTGGTCAACTGTTTCACCTTTTAAAGAGATTTTATCTCATTTTCCTCCCCACAAATGAATAGTACTCAATTTAATTAAACACTGAATTAAGAAGGTAAACAACTTTGAGACATTTTGTATACCTTTCATTTTGACAGCTACTATGACTTAGAACATCTTTAATGTCACTTTTGGTTTATTAAGAATTCTTTCTGTGGCATTCAGTATATTGATGGGTTTTTAAGACTTAATCCCTTAATTTTGATTTACTAGGATTCTAATTTTTTTTTGCATCAAGATTATTTGGGGCAGGGGAATTGTGTGAGGAGGTTACTCTAAAAGTAGACTAGATAAAGTGAAAAAAGTTAAAAAAAAAAAAAGCTTCCAGGTAGGGAGACACATTCTAATTACCAGCTAAAGCCTTGACAAAAATGTACTGGCTTTCGATTGATTTTACTATGTCCATTTCCTGAATCATTTTGATTTTTCATTTGTGTGCAAAGACATTTAATGGGCAATAATGAATTTAGCAATGTATGGGAATGTCATGGTAAAATCTTTTGCTAGATTTTTAAAACTGATGATTTTCATAAACTGTTTCCTTAACAAGTCATGTTGCCTCTCAGCCATCTTTACGGAGTTTAAAGCATACTCTCCCCAACTGGCCCCAGATGGAAAATACTCTCTTGAAATTGAATGTTTTTTTTTAAGTGTAGCTCTGCATGGCCCTCTTAAAGGAAAAAAAAAAATAAGTTTGAACAGAATGCATTTGATAGTGGTTCTGTAATTCCCCCAGCATGCCACATACTTGGATTTTTTGCTTTTGGCAGTGGAATTTTTCTAATTTAATTAAATCATTAGTGTTAGCAGATGACAGCATGAAAATTCTTTTCCCTAGTCATTTATCTAAATATTCTTCCAGTCCACTGGGGTTATGTGCACACTTTATCTATTTTGAAAATGCATTTATTTGTTTCATTTCTACACTGACTTTCCCATTAAGAGTTCATGGGCAATGTGTAGACATTTCCCATAATGATCTGCAACCTTTTTTTCAAGCAATAAGTGGAGAAGAGGCCAAGGAGGGAACTAGACAGTGGAGAAAATCTTTACAAAGAAAGATTGGGAAAGAAACAGCAGATGGTTCCGGAAGAGCAGCCAGAGCTGAAATGCTTTTCCTGGTCCAAGCCCCTGCCATTCTGTCTCTTGCTTTGTAGCTCATACACTGTAAAAATGTGACAATGGTTTGTGTCTAGGAATTAGTTGTCAGTACTTCAAATGACAATAAAAGCCAGTTCTTCAGGATTATCTGAACCAAAAGTGAATCTTCTTTGCACTGAAACCTTTCACTCATTCATTCACGTTTTTAAACCTTACTTTTTACTATTGATATATACATCTTTCCTTCATAGATTTTAAACTTCCTTGAAATTTGAGGATATATACTTTACATCTTCCTTCTTTCCTTCTTTTTTCTTCTCTTTCTCTGCCCCCATTCCCCCCTGCTCAAGATCCTCCCTTTTCTCTCCTCCACCTCCTTCTTCTTCCTTCTCTGTCTTCTTTCTCTCTTCAGGGCCTAACTCAGGGCCTGGGACATAATGCATATTGAGTAAACAAATATTACTGAATTCTGAGCAAATGGAATTCTGTTGCATCTTTCCTAGCAGTTACTGAATATCTACTGCAATATTTTAAAACAGGCATCATTTTAACCCTGAGAACAGTCTTGTTAAGATGATTGCTGTCATCATTATCTTTAATTTTGTCCATGAGGACATAGGGGCCAAGAGATATTAAATAAATTGCTCATAGTCACAGAACTCTTCAGTTAGAGAATTTGAACTCAGAATGGTCATGGATGCTCAAAAGGATGGTGACACTAGACAGTTAGGTTTGATGAAGCTCAAGCAGTGATGAGGGATTTTCTTTGCATTTCTATGGCATATCTCCAGTTTCTGTCACAAATAAGTCAGTTTTGGGTGGTAGAAAGTGTTGACTCTGAATTGCACACCTTAAAAAAGTGAATTTTATGGTATATAAATTAGATATCAATTTTAAAAGATTTAAATAATAAGGATTGGAAATGAATGAATTTTGGATATTTTAGATGTTCTGAGAGCTTTCCCATCCTTTGTTCCTTTAGGATCTTAGTTCACATTAACATCAATTCTTTAACTGTTCAACTTCCTGAAACCACATGTTGAAGCAATATCCAAAATTTCCAGGCCCAGATTTTACTGTACCCTTGTTTCCCTGTGTTGGAGGCACCATTTATCTGAGGAGGGGATCATGGAACAGTGATTCCTAGGAGTCTTTCCAGCATTTAAATCACCAACTATAAGCCACTGACTAGCTTCTAGGTTGAGAAATTTAATAAATATGGGCTCATGAAACTATTATGAAATAAGTCAGAAAGACAAATACTCTATTTTATCACTTATATATGAAATCTAAAAAATAAAAGAAACTGGTGAGTATAACAAAAAAATAGACTCACAGAGAGAAAATAAACTAGTGGTTACCAGTGGGGAGAAGAAAGTGGGGCGGGACAAGATGGGTTTGGAGATTAAGAGGTATGAACTGCTGTGTATAAAATAAATAAGCTACAAGGATATAATAGACAACACAGAATATACTCAATGTTTTATAATAGCTATAAATGGAAGATAATCAGATTTTTGAATCGCTATGTTGTACCCCTGAAACTAATATAATATTGTAAATCAACTATTCCTCCATTTAGAAAATTTTAAAAAAGACAGTTTTCATCATGATGTACAATCTTCCTCCACTTCACATTAAAAAAAAAAAAGCCTGTTGTCATATCCCTCAGAGAGTGTTTCCAGACATAAATGTATCTGGCAAGGATGAGATACCACATTTGGGAAGTCTGTTTTCATTCAGTCTTCTTCTAAATCCATTTCAGGGTGCTGTTACAATTTAAATAGATGTTCCCTGGTGAGTCAGATAGTAAAGAATCTGCCTATAATGCGGGAGACTCGGGTTTGATCCCTGGGTCAGGAAGATCTCCTGGAGAAGGAAATGGCAACGCACTCCAGTATTCTTGCCTGGAGAATTCCATGGACAGAGGAGCCTGGNCAGGGTGCTGTTACAATTTAAATAGATGTTCCCTGGTGAGTCAGATAGTAAAGAATCTGCCTATAATGCGGGAGACTCGGGTTTGATCCCTGGGTCAGGAAGATCTCCTGGAGAAGGAAATGGCAACGCACTCCAGTATTCTTGCCTGGAGAATTCCATGGACAGAGGAGCCTGGCGGGCTACAGTCCATGGGGTCACAGAGTCAGACATGACTGAGTGACTATAGTTGAAAGTTACATAATTTGGTATTTTTTAACACTTATGTCCAGAATGGAGACAGCAGTTTGTTGTTTAGTTGCACATGCACACACACACACATGACCTCACACACATGCATACACATATACAATCACACACGTACACAAGCATATGTACACATGCACACACACTTATACATATGGCTCATGAATGGATGGTATCATAGCAGAAAGTTGTTGTTTTAGTCACTAAGTCATGTCCGACTCTTTTGTGACCCCATGGACTATAACCTGCTAGGCTCCTCTGTCCATAAGATTTTCCAGGCAAGAATACTGGAGAGGGTTGCTATTTCCTTCTCCAGGGGATCTTCCTCACCCAGAGATTGAACTTGCGTCTCATCTTCTGCATTGACAGGCAGATTCTCTACCACTGAGCTTCCAGGAAAGCCCCAGAAGAAAGTTATTGAGCCAATACATCTTCTGAAAGGAAATTGTTGTATGTATATGTTTAAAGTATAAGTGAAGTGAAGTTGCTCGGTTGTGTCCAACTCTTTGTGACCCCATGGACTGTAGTCTACTAGGCTCCTCCTTCCATAGGATTTTCCAGGCAAAAATACTGGAGTGGGCTGCCATTTCCTTCTCCAGGGGATCGTCCAGACTCAAGGATTGAACCCAGGTCTCCTGCATTGCAGACAGATGCTTTACTGTATGAGCCACCAGGGAAGCCCACTTAAAGTATAAGGAAAACCAATTGCTTTCCTTTATGTGGACTTAATCAGGATGAAAGGATTTCAATACAAAGCTGACAGGAGTTTCAAATGTTCTCTTTGATAGCTATACGCAAATATGACAGAGTCATAACTTTTTTTTTCCCCTCCTGCTATTTGCACTTTGAAATGAGAGCAGAATGCTTGTAGGGAACAGGAGGGAGAGAGGCAGGAGTGGGTTTGGGAGCATTTGTGTCAAGATTTTTTAGTCTTGTCCTGGGTAGAGGAAGTTCTTTCCTTCCTTTTCTAAGTGATACGGTAGCCTCACCCTGAATTCCTATGATATTTGCTTGATTTGATATTTCTGTCTTTAATAAACTTTATTACCTCCATAAAGCCAAAGACCAGTTTAAGCGGGATGGTTAGAGAGTGGGATGGGAGGAAGGTGTATGTCCAAATTGTTTATTTCTAATGTTTCTCTTCTTTGGGGTCAGAGTTTGCAAATTAAGACTTGCTGGTTGCAGTGACTAAAGAAAGGCAATTGCTGCTGTCAACAGCTTTGTCTCTCAGCCCTTGAGAAAGGGAAGGAGATCAAGGAAGAGTACCTAAAATATATTACTATGATTTATGTCAAAGAGTGTTCTTCCTATGCTTTCCTCTAAGTATTTTACACTGGCACATACCCTGAGGAAACCATAATTCAAAAAGATACATGTACCCCAATGTTCATAGCAGCACTATTTATAATAATCAGAACATGAAAGCAATCTAAATGCCCATCAATAGATGGATGGATAAAGAAGATGTACATATACAATGGAATCTTACTCAGCCATAAAAAGAAATGAAATTGCATCATTTGTAGAGACATGGATGGACCTAGAGAGTGACATACAGAGTGAAGTAGGTCAGAAAGAGAAAAACAAATGTCATATATTAACACATGTATATGGAATCTAGAAAAATGGTACAGGTGAACCTATTTGAGGGGTAAGAATAGACATAGGGAATGGACATGTGGACTTGAAGGGGAGAGGTGGGATGAATTGGAAGATCAAGATTGACATATGTGCCCTGCCATGTGTAAAACAAGTTGCTGGTGGATACCTACTCTATAGCACGGAGAGCTCAGCTAGGTGCTCTGTGATGACCTAGATGGAATGGAGGAAGAATAGCAGGGAGATCCAACATGGAGAGGATATATATATGTGTGTATATATATATATATATATATATATACACACACAGAGGTGATTCACTTCATTTTATAGCAGAAACTAGTACAACATTATAAAGCAACTATGTATGCATGCGTGCTCTATCATGTCTAACTCTTTGTGACTCTATGGATTATAACCCACCAGGCTCCTCTGTCCGTGAAATTTTCCAGTCAAGAATACTGGAGTAGGTTGCCATTTCCTACTCCATGGGATCTTCCCAACCTAGGGGTCAAACTGGCTTCTCTTGCGTCTCCTGAGTTTGCAAGTGGATTCTTTATCATTGCACCACCAGCTGTACGCCAATAAAAAGATAAGGCAAGGTGCATACCTTCACCTCTTCAAACTGTGTTCCATTGGCTGTGTGTTAGAGTCAATCAAGTATCTTAAAAGGATGAGAAGTTTCCACCTTTAGAAATCCAGTCCTAATTTATTCGATCTGCAGATGGGTTTTGGTGATTCCCAGTGAAACTAAAATGCAACAAAAACTGAGAACCATCACTCTCACCAGTGATTGCCATCCTGGCTGCTATCCCCATACTCTGGGTTGGGTGCCATGGCCATTCCCCAAGAGACTTCAGTGATCTGGGATGGGACCTGAGCATTGGCATATTTTATAAGCTCCCCAGGGGTTCCTAAGGAACAGCCAGGAAGGAGATCTTCTGAGCTACCTGGTCAGCAGATTTTATCTTTGCTTTTGTCGTATTCAACTCTGAAATTACTTTTCAGGGTTTATATAATGTAGGAGCCAGTGTGTTGGGTGCTCAAAGGAGGTGCCAATGAGTGTCACAGTGTCTGTTCTCTGGATGCTATTAGGTTGTGCACAGTCATAATATTTTGTATTTGTTGGTTAATGCAGCTGATTGAAAACTATCTTAAATATAGAGTAGAAGGCTTTTTCTTGCATTATTTCCTCCAAAACCAGCCATCTCTTGAGGAAAGCAGATTATGAGATGTAAATTCATAGAAGTTAGGAAACATGTTCACATTTACATGACAAAGAGCGCAGGAAACCAAACCTTCAAAAGACTTTGGCTCTACCATTTCCCCCCATGTCTTCTGGCACAATCATCCATGAATATTTTAAAACAGGGGTGGGGAGTGGAGGAATCAGAGAGGCAGAAACTGAGATGGAGAAAACTGTTTTCAGAAAGTTTGTGAGTATATGATTGTGTGTGTGTGTGTGTGTGTGTGTGTGTGTATATATATTTTGAGAGTGTGTGTCTGCATGTGTGTGACCCTTGCATGTGAGAAAATATGCCTTTGGGGTTCTATTTAATGGTATTGTTCTTGTCCCTTGAAAATTATACAGTCTTTTAAAGTCTAACAGAAAAAAAGAAATTACTGACATCTTTAGGAATATTAAAGTGTCTGTCTGACACTGAAAGGCCATTACTATCTGTGAGGAGAATTAAAGAGAGTTTATTAAGGCCAACTCAGATTTCTACTGATACCAAGAAATAGTATTTTAATCAGCTAGAAAGAGATGTATGTGAGGGCAGATTGCTATCAATGACGATCAGTCACCAGAAGATGCTTAATATCCTGTCTTCCTTAAACACTGACCATTTTCCTCCTCGTACAGGGAGGGAGAGATATCCAACCCATCACTCGGAGGCAGGTATGTGCTCTTTATAACCAGAGATGTAAGAAGCCATAGAAAAGAAATGAACATGACTGGATTATGGTGCTTTGTAGGTGTAGTCAAGGTCCAAGCAGTAATGTTTAGGTTGACAGTGGCTTTAAAATTATGATAAAATATTGTCTTTGAGGCTTAGATATATCTGTATGTTTCTCTAAGAAAGTAATTTCAGTGTTATGAATGTCCATGGCCTTTATTTGCTTTAACAATGTTATATTGCTTCCCAGCTCTTTATGTGTTCATGAAGATAGCCATAAACATTCAAGCATTCATTTATCCATGCAAACAACAAATGCTTATTGAGTATCTGCCACGTTGCTATGCATCAAGCATTATACTACCTAGGAGAACATAGGATATAAAACAGTTTTCCTGCTCTACAAGAGCTAAATGCCTAGTGGAATTTTTAATTTCCATGCTTTCATTTCAGAGTATATTAAAAAGCAGAGACATCAGTTGCCAACAAAGATCTGTGTAGTCAAAGCTATGGTTTTTCCAGTGGTCGTGTACAGATGTGAGAGTTGGACTGTAAAGAAGACTGAGCACTGAAGAATTGATGCCTTCAAATTGTGATGCTGGAGAAGACTCTCAAGAGTCCCTTGGACTGCAAAGAGATCAAACCAGGCAATCCTAAAGGAAATTAACCCTGAATATTCAGTGGAAGGACTGATGCTGAAGCTGAAGCTCCAATACTTTGGCCACCTGATGCAAAGANGAATTGATGCCTTCAAATTGTGATGCTGGAGAAGACTCTCAAGAGTCCCTTGGACTGCAAAGAGATCAAACCAGGCAATCCTAAAGGAAATTAACCCTGAATATTCAGTGGAAGGACTGATGCTGAAGCTGAAGCTCCAATACTTTGGCCACCTGATGCAAAGAGCTGACTCATTGGAAAAGACCCTAATGCTGGGAAAGATTATAGGCAAAAGGAGAATACAGTGGCAGAGAATGAGATGGTTAGATAGCATCAGTGATTCAGTGGATGTGAACTTAGACAAACTCTGGGAGATGGTGGAGGACAGAGGAGCCTGGCATGCTGCTGTCCATGGGCTCACAAAGAGCTGCATATGACTTGGTGACTGAGTAAAAACAACAAGTTTCAGAAGGTTCACAAGAACGAAGCCAGGGATTACTCAAGGAAGACCAGCTGCCTGGTCCAAAGGCATCTCTATCTTGACCTCAGTCATTGTCAGTCCTGGAAAAAAGAAGCTACTTATTTCAAGCAGAGAGGGATTTAATGCAGGGAATCAGCTGTGAAGCTGTTGGAAGGACTGGAGGGGCAAAGACATAAGGTTATGGTACTCAAGGCTGGGCAGCTGCTCCTGCCCTTTCTTAGGATGAGTGGTTGGAGGAATCACGGAAATTACTGGAGCTGGTAGTCCCTGCTTTTAATCCTGCCCATCTAGAGGTGGAAGCTAAAAATGTAACTTTCTAAAACATTGCCTACTTATATTTGCTGGACAGAATGTTGTTCTTCTACAACTAAAACCACATGGTGAGGGCCTTCTCTAGTGGTCCAGGCTTGAGAAACTGTCTTCTAGTGCTGGGGACATGGGCTTGGTCCTGGTCAGAGAACAAAGGTCCCACGTGCTGCAGGGCAACTTAAGCGTGCTAGAACTACAGAGCCCATAAGCTCTGGGACCTGTGAGCTACAACCAGAGACAAGCCTGTGGACTGCATGGAATAGTGTACGTGCCACAATGAAAGATTCCTTATGCTACAATGAAGACCCTTTGTGCAACCAAGACCTGACACAGCAAAAAAAAAAAAAAAACCCCTACATGGTAATAAAATAAAATTAGGAGGTGGTTTGATGACCGTCTCTGATCAGGGGAGTTTGTTGGAAGATATGAATAGCCAGTGTCATAACAAAATGTCCTCTCTCTGTGGAATTCTCCAGGCAAGAATGCTGGAGTGGGTAGCCATTCGCTTCTTCAGGAGATCTTCCCAACCTAGGGATCGAACCCAGGTCTCTTGCATTGCAGATGGATTCTTAAGGTCTGAGCCACCAGGGAAGCCCCAAAGTGCCTTTCAAGTCTGACATACCCACTTTTCCTCTAGACCCACAGTCCTTGTTGGGTTTATATACACCAGGGCTCTCCACCCCCATGGTGCTGGGGGCAGAGGGAATCAACCTTTCTGATGTTCCCTTTGGTCTTCCTCCTCTTTTCATACTGACACATCCTGGCTGCCATTTTGTTTCTTTTGGGTGGTCTTGCATTGACCCTTTTGGATAACTCACTTTGATCCTTTGCATGTGTTTTATTGTTTAATTTACAAATTTTCAATTCTTTAGGCTGGTAACTGCCCAGGATACACTGCTAGAGCTGTATTGCTTGTTGCCTTTGTTCCCTTCTGATCCATCAATACTTGTGCTGTCTCAGTCACTAAATGTTTTGATTGTCAGTCTTTGCCTGTGTAATGAGCACCATAAAGTATGAAAAGAAATTGACCAGGTTAAGCTGTTCAATTAGCCTTCCATATAGCAGACTAGACTATTTGAGAACTGTCAAAAAGGTTTCCATTTCCAAAACTAACAGCTTCATCAGCCTATGTCAGAGCATAAAATCCAGCCACTAGAGTTGCTCCTTAATAAATTTAATGTTATTTACCAGAAGGGATAATCAATATGTCTAACATTTAAAACTTACCTACAATGTGATCTCTATTTATTTAATTAAATTTTTTCTTTGGGGGGAGGAGCAGAGAAATGTTTATTGCAGGGCCAAGCAAGCTTAAAAAACTCCCAACTCCCTAATGGTTTTTGGGAAAAAGATTTCATGGGCAAGATTTGGGGTGAGGGTAGCAGAATGTGTAGCTTTCTTCTGATTGGTTGGTGGTGAGATAACAGAGTGATGTCCCAGAAAGTGGTGTCCCAGGAATCCTGTGCTCATCTTGAAGTTATCATCCTTCACCTGCTTAAGTGCCCTAGTTCCTGCAAAAGAGATCAAAAATATTGTTATGTATAGTCTTTGAGGAGGAATCAGGCTCCAAGTATTCCTGCCCCAAGGTTGCACTACTGTTTCTTGGCTGCTCCTTCCTAGTTTCTTCTTCCCCTCCTTTCCCTGATCAGCACCTGATTGAATATGCCCTTTAGAACTCAGGGAATGTCACGGAGGCTGAATGAAGTCAGTTTCCTACAAACAAGAAATGGGGAACACGGACAGGATTTGTGCCCAGGAGCCCCACAGGATCCTGCTTGGTTTCAGTCCCCCGTTTGACCTGATACTTCTCAGTCTTGAGGAGAACAGGTGATGGACAAGAAAGAGCATAATGTTTTGGGTAGTTACTGTTGTTTAGTCTCTAAGTCATGTCTGACTCTTGTGAGCCTATAGCCCGCCAGGGTCCTCTGTCCTTGGGATTTTCCAGGCAAGAATACTGGAGCAGGTTTTCCTTCTCCAAGGGGGTCTGCCTGACCCAGGGATCAAACCAGCTTCTCCTGCATTGGCAGGCAGGTTGTTTACCACTGAGCCACCAGGGAAGCCCCAACATTTTGAATAGAGACATTAGTCATAAACTCTGCAGAAGAACTCAGTTTTAGGGGGACTCAGTTTAAATTCTACTATGTGGTCTTTAAATGGATCATCTCATTCATCATCACAACAATTCTACTAGGAAGAAAGAAGTGAAAGTGTTAGTCGCTCAGTCATGTCAACTCTGCAATCCCATGGACTGTATAGCCCATCACGCTCCTCTGTCCATGGGATTTTCCAAGCAAGAGTACTGGAGTAGATTGCCATTTCCTTCTCCAGGGTATCTTCCTGACCCAGGGACTGAACTCTGGTCTCCTGCATTGTAGGCAGATTCTTTACCACCTGAGCCACCAGGGAAGTCCATTACTAAGAAGAAGATCATGTTATTAGTGTCCTTTCATTGATGAATCAACTGGAGTTTCAATAGGTTAAATAATTTGTTGCGACTTCTCTGGCAGTCCAGTGGTTAAGACCTCACCTTCCAATGCAGAGGGTGTGGGTTCCATCCTTGGTCAGGAAGCTAATATCCCACATGCCTTGTAGCCAAAAGCCAAAAACATAAAACAGAAGCAATATTATAACAAACTCAATAAAGATTTTTAAATGGTCCGTGCTTAAACTCAGTATTCAAGAAACTAAGATCACGGCATCTGGTCTCATCACTTCATGACAAATAGATGGGGAAACAATGGAAACAGTGACAGACTTTATCTTCTTCACCTGCAAAATCACTGCAGATTGTGACTGCAGACTTGAAACTAAAAGACGCTTGCTCCTTGGAAGAAAAGTTATGACCAACCTAGACCGCATGTTAAAAAGCAGAGACATCACTTTGCTGACAAAGGTCTGTATAGTCAAAGATATGTTTTTTCCAGTAGTCATGTGTAGATGTGAGAGTTGGACCATAAGGAAAGCTGAGCGCCAAAGAATTGATGCTGTTGAACTGTGATGTTGGAGAAGACTCCTGAGAGTTCCTTGGATGGTGTGGAGATAAAATCAGTCAATCCTAAAGGAAATCAGTCCTGACTAGTCATTGGAAAGACTGATGCTGAAGCTCCAATACTTTGGCAACCTGATGAGAAGAACTGACTCATTGGAAAAGCCCCTGATGCTGGGAAAGATTGAAGGCAATAGGAGAAGGGGACAACAGTGAATGAGATGGTTGGATGGCATCACCAACTTGATGAACATTGAGTTCAAGCAAGCTCTGGGAGTTGGTGATAGACAGTGAAGCCTGGCATGCGGCAGTCCATGGGGTCGCAAAGAGCTGGACACGACTGAATGACTGGACTGAACTGAACTGAACTGATGTCACAAACAGAACAACAATAATAATTTGTTTAACATGATCAATTGGTAGAGTAGAGAATCAAATCTAAAGATTAACCATTGTGTTTAGAACAAACAAGTCACCTTGACCTACCAGATCCTGTGTGATCTAGTTGTTACATTTTAGAGCTTTTCTCAGACTCTTCCTAACTTGCTTTATTCCTAAGAACATGGTCCCAGGTTCTGGGGCACACAAACCTTTTTCCCAGCTATTTCCCAGCAGAAAGACTGACCCCTCTACTGGGAATGCTCTTTACCCATGCTTTTATATGTGTAGCTCCTCCCCTTGCCATTCTATCTAAAATTTGTTCTCTTTTCATATCCTTGACCCTATGTTATACCAACTGCTGCTGCTGCTAAGTCGCTTCAGTCGTGTCCGACTCTGTGCGACCCCATAGATGGCAGCCCACCAGGCTCCCCCATCCCTGGGGTTCTCTAGGCAAGAATACTGGAGTGGGTTGCCATTTCCTTCTCCAATGCATGAAAGTGAAAAGTGAAAGTGAAGTCGCTCAGTCGTGTCCGACTCTTCGCCACCCCATGGACTGCAGCCTACCAGGCTCCTCTGCCTATGGGATTTTCCAGGCAAGAGTACTGGAGTGGAGTGCCATTGCCTTCTCCAGTTATACCAACTACTGGTCGTTATTTCCTCATAGCAAAACCAATCTAGGCCCTATGGGGGCCTTTTTTTCTTTTTCCTGTTTCTGAAAGGTAAGGCTCCACCCCCAAGGACCTTCCCTGAGTTCCAAAGGGCAGATTTGAACAGTTTCTAATGAAGGGAGGAGCAATCACGAAACCACTGAAGGCAAGATTGAAGAGACGGGAGAAGCTCATCAAGTTTGGGAGAACTGACCACCTGAGGCAAGGTTAAGGGAGTGCAGCCCTACACACACCCTAGTCTTGTGAGAGACCCCACCTTTGATCCATTGTTATAAAACCCCTCATCAAGTCCTCTGAGGTGGGACACAAAGTTTACAAGGGTGAGAGCTCATGCCTGGCAAAGCGTTAAAGCTGTCCTTTTCTACTTCACCCAAAAGTCTGTCTCTGTGATTCAGTTCTTCACCAGTATAGAGAGGCCAAGCTTGGCATCAGTAGCAGGCATCTGTCATAATTTGGAATTGTTTACTTATTTGTTTTCTGTATCATCCCACTGGTCTTCCCAGGTGGCTCAGTAATAAAGAGCTCACCTGCCAATGCAAGAGATACAAGAAACGTGGATTTGATCCCTGGGTCAGGAACATCACCTAAAGTAGGGAATGGCAACCTGCTCCAGTATTCTTGCCTGGAGAATCCCATGGACAGAGGAGCCTGGTGGGCTACAGTCCATGGGCTGGCAAAGAGTTGGATGTGACTAAGTACATACACACACACACACACACACACACACTCCTCCCACTAATTTTCATAAAGGCAAGGGCTTGATTTTTGTTATATGTGGCTGTGTCGCAAACACAACACAACAGAAATATTGAGTCCTCCACTTGTTAGGCACTTAACAACTTATTGACCAGAGATGTATTAATACATCTTTTGTTATCTGAATGTTATAGAGTGGAAACTTATCAATATTCACTTAAATAACAAAGTGCCGAACACTCGCATTAGTTTCTGCAAAAATCCTCCAATCAATAATGTTCATAAATATGAGCTAAATGCCAAAGTATCATCTATTGTGATCTATTAAACCCCAAAGTTCTTGGGAATAAGATTCAGGATAGTATGCTTTTGTTGGACAGGGACTTCTCAGGGCCTGAGTGGTCTCTGTAGCTGGACTGATCATCACAGAGAGTATTCTGAGTCACCAGTGCATAAAGTCATAGAGATGAGGAGGCGGCTGCAAAACGGTTGGGGACAGCTGAAAGCAGGAAAGACAAGCTCCCAAATAAATTTCAGTTGACTCATGTGCTCAGTCACCTCCAACTCTTTGTGACCCCATGGACGGTAGCCCTCCAGACTCCTCTGTCCCTGGGATTCGCCAGGAAAGAATCTGGAGTGGGTTGCCATGCCCTCCTCCAGGGAATCTTACCGACCCATGGATCAAACCCACATCTCTTACATCTACCCACATTGGCAAGCAGGTTTTTACCACTAGCACCACCTGGGAAACCTCTTAGTGTGCTTGGGGATTATAAAAGACTGGTTGGCAGGAACTAGACCTTGAACATGACATTGAAAATTTTGGATTTTATCCTTGTTAGAGTGGACTCCTAGGAGTTTCTGAGTGGACTAGTACTGAATTAAAAAGAATGTTTCTCAAAGTGAGAGATGGAATGATTAAGATGGAGGAGGGAATGTGTACTGGAAAAGGAGCCCATCACTTTCTGACAAATTGACTATAATGTGGGCAAACCCTGCCTGGGGCACAGCTGTCTCAACTCTCTTCCTGGCAGAGGAAACCAAGGGAAAGAGGCCACATACTGCGTATGGGCTGTGCAGTCTCATCTGTTGTATCCTTGTTAAACTTGGAGCAGTTGGAATAATTCTAAAAGATATTTCTTCTCAATTCTATTAGAAACCAATTGGTATGGTATTTTGTTAATCTCAGCTCTTCCTATATTGGCAGTACAATGACTGATATAAAGAGTGTTTTCTGCAGATGATGAGCAATTTCTGTACCTCAGAGTAACTTCTGAATTATCAAAGATATATTAAATTATGTTGACTTGTATTTAAGGTTAACTGGTTTTTAACATAATCTTTGTGTAATTAGAACTTAAATATAAGTTGTCATTTAAACCATTTTTATATACATCATTTGATGGCCATTTATTATCTGTTGTTGCAGTGGAGAAAGATTAGCTTCAGAGAACCTCGGTGTCTTGTACAAGGTCACTTGGCTAGTAGGTAGAAACGCCTGGGTTTAAACCTTTCTTTCATTTCCAGCATTTCATATCTTGGTGAAAACTAGAAGCTAGTGTTTAATACATATAATGCATCATTACAAAACAGAATTCTGAATCATTATAGAGCAAGCAACTCAGTGGAGTACAGGGGTTGACTCTATCTGATTTGATGTAATTCAGTGGGTGTTCATATCACTCAGTAACGATAATGATGTCATCACCATTCATTGTGATTCAACCCATCCCAAAGTGAATGTATCTTATAATGTTCTTCAAATAGGTTTAAATTAAGTATTTTTAACTTATATATTGATAGTAATGTTCAGGCTTCAGTTTCCCCTCATTGGGTTTTGGACTCAACAACTCTAGGATTTGGAGTGTGGTTTTTGTTCGTTTGCTCTCCTAGAATTTGCAGACAGCAGCTATGTACTTGGCAACAGGTTGATGCTGGCAAAGAGAGAGAGGACGGGTATGAAACAAGTGTGGCATGAAACTGTTTGCTTTTCTCCACCACAGTCTGCTGATTCGACCTGCAAACCCATTCCCCAACTCGGTTAGCAAAACCTGTGAAAACACAGGGGCCTCCGTGAAGACTACTCTGACCTTGGCAGCTGGAGAGAGCTTCTGAGTCCAGTTCTAAACTTATGATATGGGCCTGGGTATTTTTGGATTCAACACTTGCCCTTGGTTAGAAAGTGAAAAACAAGGGTCTAAACACTATTCACTCGGATAGTAAAACACATGTTCACTTTTTGCAGTGACCCTGGCAACAGAAGGGGAATTCTTATAAATCACAAAGGAAAATAAATCACTTCACCCATGGAGGGCAAGAGACAGCTTGAGAAAAGGGACTTTGGGAAAAGGCTGTCTTTAGATAGCAGTCTCGTGGTAAGTACTAAATATTCATTACACTCTATATGTTTTGGCTTGAAATGCATTATTCTTTGTGATTTCTTGAACCCCATGCTTTCAAAAGCCTCTATTCCAGTTACCCTGTTAGCAATATCCCCTGGGATTTTGTTTCACTTATTTTTTAACAAAGTCAAAAGCCAGCAAGTTATTGGAATGTTTGTATAGTGTCCTAATAGGCAAATGTCATAATCTGTCAGCATTACATGTAATTGCATTAATTCCAGCTGAAGTAGACTTTAACCCATACAAAAACACTACTGTACAGCTAATGCCAAATGCCAAGCCTATTTATAGTTGTTCTATCACCCACTTATCTTAACTTTGGGGGTAAGTTGAACAAGAATTCTGTAGGGTTTCTAATACTGAAGAGAAGAGAAAATCTGAGATCTTAGGTATAGAAATTAGTTCATTGGTCCATAAACTTTATAAACTTTGAACGCTGATGATCATCATTCTTAAATTGGTTGGGTTTCATGTATGAGAATCTGGTTAGTTCAAAGAAATAGACCATATCAGTGATTTCGTTGGTGCTTCTTTCACAGTCTGAACTAAGATGTTTTGGTCACTTACTCAAGTAGGCATCTGAACAGAGTAAGAAACCAAATGGAGCAAGTCACTCCTTTCTCTTTTGGCTATTTACTCAAATAAAAATTTAGCTTAGTTCCTTTGGCATGTTGTTGAGGAACGTGGCTTGTTCATTTTGTGTCTTCCCAGTTCATAGCCTGGAATTTGGGTCAGAATAAATGTCCAATAAAAGATTTGTTGAATTGATTTATCAGTTGCCCTTTTCCAATCTCTGACGGCTAAGGTTTCACATCACCAACTGTTCATAGATGTGAGTTTCTGGGAATTGAGAAAAGGATTGCATTAAACTTTTGTGTCTAGTTCTTTGGTTATTAACATCAACTTCTCTGTTTCTCTGACTGAGGTAGGTACTGAGCAACATACTTTCCAAGGCTAAGAACTCTTATAGGATTTTAAGTTCTCCTCCCAATGGATGCACCTTCTTCTCATCTCTGAGGTTTTTCTGTCTCTAGGTAGAGTGTGGTGGAAATAGTATGTGTGTGTGTGTGTGTGTTTCTGTCTCTACCCTTTGCAACTTCTAGGGAAACTTAGAATAAAAAGATAATTTCTCAGCTTCCCCTCTTTCTCTTTGCCAAAGGAAACACTTCTTACATATCAATCTGCCAGTAGGGTCTGTCTTATGCCTAGCCAGGCACTCACATTGTATATATAATATGAGTAGTAAAAGAAAGTTTCTCTTAACCCAGAAGCATTGTCCTTGCTGATTACTCCCTAAAGCTCGTAATTCTGCCTTAGGGCCCAAAGAAGCTAAGCTGAGCTGTTGTCTTTTTTTGATTGGAGGGGGGTGTTATACTATTTTATTTACATTTAAATGTCACCAAGAGTTCAGGAATATGCTAGCCTTATTTTCAGATTTTTGAAATGAAGGTAAAATGGACTAACAGCTTTAAGGGTACAGGGTATTCATATTTAACACTGCACAATATTAACAAACTAGACAATCTAGGGGATGGTATAACTATATGCTTTGGAGCACAATATAAGGACAAGCCCTGGAATTGAAGGAAAAAGCCACCATTCGGGACTGAACAGAGGTCCTTGGTTGCTGATAGAATCTCCCCTTGACTTCAGACTTGAGATAACTGTGAGAGTCTGTCAGTATACAAGAACCCTTGAATTCAGGACAAACAGTAACAGGACAGATTGACCAGAGCCCTTTAGACTGTGGTGGCCTTTCTGAAGCGAGCAGGAGTGGCTGGAGGCTGGAAACGTTGCAGCTGAGGTCTGGGATCCTTAAATGAGAGCAGCTATCTTCGAAAATTCGCTGATGTCCAAACAAGCTCCTAAGATGTTTCTCCCAAACAGTGTAAGCTATTGTCTTTTAATCATTCACAGTAGCACTCACTAATAAAAAGCCTTGGATCATTCTCAGGTGTCAGCCAGATGAGTAGAATTTTGTTGAAGTTATTGGTAAAGAAACACATGCAGAGCATGGAGTCCTGGTATGCGGGACTGGGTTGGGGCAAGGAGGAAAGGGACATGGATTATCACAAGGGTTTGAGGAATCTGAAAATCAGAGAAGGTGTTTCAATGAGGTTTTGCCCACATTTAAATTCTCCTTAGGGCAGACTTGACTGTGAGCATAAATCAAAGCCCTTCATATTACCTGTGCTGGGTGAAATCCCCAAGCTGAGCTTGCATTCCCATTGGCATGTGGCTCCAGCCTGTCTTGTGAGGGCTGTGGATCTATTTCTTTACTTACAGTGTAAGAGAGCCCTGTGAAAAGAATGTGTTGCTTGGTACCACTTGAGAATCATCATCCTGTTAAATCTCCCTAAATGATGATTGGAAGGGTTTTTGCACTAATGAAATATCTTCCTTGTTTCCTGGAGGCAGATTGAGTGTGACATTTGCATGAAAATGTTGGGAAAATCCTGAAAGAGTGTGTGAGTATGCTCTCCTATGACTCTGTGGCTCCATGTATAGGAATGCTTGAATACCATTAATCATGATACAATACAGGCCATATGACTGATTTTTGTCTTCTGTTTCACTGTTATGTTCTTTCCTCACATAGGATGCCACTGGTGGAACAATGACAGCAAGGTGATTCTTGTCAGGTTGGTTTTTAGGGTGTGAGACCCATTGAAAGGCCCTTAAGTGAATTTTATTGTGACGCTAAGAGAAACAGATGAGGGAGATTAAAGCTGACTGACCTGTAAGGGACTTGAACCCAAGACTTTGTCCTCTTCTTGGGCTCCATGCCAAAACCACACAAATAACTAGGCAAGAAGCACACAAGGATGATTCTAGACCAAGGTTTCTGGGAAATACAAGGAAAAAAAATAAAGAAACACCTGGTATTATATCACACACACTTCATTTCCAAGCCACGTTTACTTTGTGTCATTCTATACCACTCTATTCTATTCTATTTTTAAATTGTAGAATGCGATTTGAGAATGGGTTATCTAGTCCCCCCACTTTACAGAAAGAGTATTGGAAAAAAAAGTCATTCATGTTTTTTTCAGTAAATGTTATGGAAAAACCCAAACAGACTTTTTGGCCAACCTCTTGGTTAATAATCAGCAGGGTTAAATGCTTTCCCTGAGGCTACCCAACTAGGATACAACCGAGAGTAGAGGTGAAGTTTCCAACCTGAAGATTCACTTCTTTGTTTTTCATTCTCTGATGATAACCCAGTAAGAGAAGATCCTTCTGGAAAACTGAGCAGAGGAAAGAGAAACATACTGAACTCTTAAGTCTTGACATTCCACTGCTGTAATCGTTATGAGCCATATTTTTGAGAATTAGAGGGCCCAGAGGTAATTTCCACTTACAGATTTTTGCAGACAAAAAATTCCTTAGAATGTACTGCAAGGACAAGGGGCTATTAACTTCATTACACTTTTTATTTTTCATAATCAAATCGTGAAGTGTTGAGTAGAAATTATTGCCCCCCTGCAACAGTATTTAAAATTTTATACTGGAGGAACCACAGAATAAAAAAACCTCACAGTCGAGATACTGAAAAAAAGCTCCAAATGAAGGAATATGAGTTTGTGGTCCCTGGTCACAATTTTTCTTTCAGGGTGTGACATGGGGAGGGTGTGTGTGTGTGTGTGTGTGTGTGTCTGCATACATGCTCACTCTAGAAAGGCTTGAGTATTCTTTGATGCTGATGATTTTTTACTTGGTAAATCATCCTTTTAAAGACAAAAGTGGCAGGGAAGTGAAACTGAAATGAAACATATGTTTCAATGTCAGGGGTAAAGACCCTGAGAGAAAGACAAGTGATTGCACATTTGCCTCCCCCCAGTAGGAGTATGCCAAGTAGCCACGTATCCATGGCAAGTGCAGTCTTCTCTATGATAACAATAAAAATCACCCCAGAAATTGGGGCCTCTTCTTGACCCAGAGCTTTTCAGCCCACACCCCAGGATGTTTTCTGATCAGAAAAACTCAGCATTTCATAATGTGCTTTATTTGTAAGAATCATCCCTAGGCTATGTGTTTAGCTATTTGACACTTACAGCTGTGATAGCATTTAGCTGATGAGCAAGTCAGGGAATGAATTATCATTTTTACCAGCTCTCATTTCAAGAGCAAAGATTCTCTTTCAATTTTGGGAAGAATGCTTTTTGCTTTTAAGCACAGATAGGTGTAACAGTTTCTCTTATGAATGATGAATTGCAGTTGGTACCCCAATCCTTTCTCCCTCACCAAAAGGAAGACAAAATGTACTAGATCCTTACACCTAACCTCAGCACAGTTTTGATAGATTTGTGGCAGCAGGAAAGGCCCTATGTATGACCTTCAGTTCATCCTTCAACCTCTTCGATGGTTTGCATCCAAATCATTAGAGTAATTAGGCCTTCCACAGGCTATATTAACTTTGTTGATCAAAAAGCACCACTGAAAACCTGCTTTATATTTAAGATGCTTCACTAGCCATGGGATGTGCTGGATAGTTGCCATTCCACCACCCCACCCCCTCCCCAGATGCACTTCATCCTTCTCTACCTGGCTGTCCTTCCCTGCAGGATGTACCACATGGACCTTGTCAAAAGAATTCCTGGCCTTCTGGCAGCTCGTTCAGTTTGGCCAATGGGATGACCTAGCAGGACGTCATTGGTTGGGAGGAGACAGGGGTCAAGGTAATTGTTTTCCTGGTGTCTCCCTGCCTGGCTGTGGACCACAGTGACTGGGCTTCTCTTCCCAAGGCCACAGCTTTTGTTGGGCAACCCTATCCCACAACTGTAGCTGTGGTTATAATCACAGCTCTCTGTGTTCTGGCCCTTGCTCTCTCCCCGGGTTCCTACAAACATTATGGTAGTGATGATTCCTGGATGTTGCCAGTCCATCTCACATTGGTTTGTTTTGATCTGCCCACACTTCAGTGAATAATTTCTTTTACCAAAATTTCCTCAATTAGGTGGTTTGGGTGTGCTATCTTTTTCCTGCAGGGTGCCCCTGCCTGATACGAGGTAATACTTCTCCAAGTGTTTATAGTTTATCTGTAGAAGCTAACCTATTAAAGAGGAAAAATGACATAACACAGAGAAGATAAATCAGGTGTGACACTGACAGTGATAGGAGTTGAGATCCTTCTGGGAGGATGTAAGGAGACACCACACAGGAGCTGCAGTTATAGCTGTGCTTTGAAGCAATGGAGAGAATTTAGGAAGTGAAAACTGGGATAGAAGAGAAAGAGGCAACCCACGGATATTGTGCTATGCCCCTTGGTGACAACTCACTTCATTGCTGAATTATTTTTTTCCCAGGAAAGCTTCTTCCTTATATCAAATTGTAATGGTTAATTTTATATTCACTTCAGTTGGGCTAAGGGATGCCAAGATAGCTGGCAAAACATTATTTCTGAGTGTGTCTTGCTGGTGTTTCCATCAGAGATTAGGATTTGCATTGGTAGGCTGAACACAGAAGACTGCTTTAATCAATGGGGGTGGATATTGTCTGATCTGTTGAGTTCCTATACAGAATAAAAAGGCAAACGGTGGGTGAATTCATCTTCTTCTGTCCTCAGACAAGGATGTTCCTGGTTGTTAGGCCTTTGTACTCAGACTGAGACCTGTATCATTGGCTCCCTGATTCCCAGGCCTTGGGGTTTAGAATCAACTATACCACTAGCTTTCCTGGGCCTCCAGCTCCCAGAGAGTGATGGGACTTCTCAGCCCCCATAATCACAAGTATAATCTCTCATAATAAATCTCTTTATTCATATACACAAACACACACATACAGAGCTCTGACTAACATGCAGAATTAAACCTTTCTGCTGTTTTATCTTCAGTTATATCCCCATGTTTAGTGACTGGAAGCTATTCAAAGTAGGGCTCAGCAAACTCTAAACAGCCAGAGAGTGACCGGTTGAGTCTTTGCAGGCCCAAGGAGGAGTCACTATGACTCAACTCTGTCGTTGTAGCCTGAGAGCAGACACAGACAAGACACGAATCAGTGGGCGGGACTTGTGTGCCAATAACACTTTATTTACAAAGACAGGCAGCAGGCTGGATTCTACAGGGTATATGCACACATTACAGAAATGGGAAACTTGAGAGTCCAGGTTGGATTTGTCCTGAGTGCTGCCTTTCTGAGTAGTGATGTGTTTCCCCTTAGGATACACAATACACCAATGCAGGCAAAGGGGTAGGTTGAGGCTATTAATATAAAAATGAAGATCTTCAAGTGGCCAGAAGTTGAGCAAAGGGAAAGATTTTAGAAAGTTCGCAACTCACTGAGACTTTTTCTAAACATGAAGCGAGGTCATGGTTAGTGTGGCTCAAAGTAGCCATTAGATTGTGAACACTCAGGAAAAAATCTGTACCTTAGAATGCTCCAGGCATTTCTTTAGCCTTCTCTACTCTTTTGGTATTATAGTTGGACCACCCCTCACTGGAGGGATGCTGTGCAGAAACTACCAGTTTGCAGGAGAAGGTTTCTAGCTACTCAAATCCTAACTACCCTTGACCCGTTCTGCTATTGGAAGCAAATGTAAAGTATGGTTTACTCAGTGCTGTGACCACTGGGCAAAGGCCAAGCTGACCCCTGGGAAACCTGACCCTTATTCTCTGGTGTCAAGATTGTTTGAGATATCCCAAGTGAGCATCAAGTGAAGGAGGGTCAAGGAATGTGAGGGAGCTTCTTATTTCCCAACCACATTTTTTCCTCTAATGGGACTATTCTCTTAGCCATCTGTTAGATGTCCTAAGAAGACCATGCATGGAGCCTAGAGTTGGAGGGTATGGTTTGATGTCTGAGGATTCAGCCAGTCTTTTTTAAAGAAAAACCAATAATGGAGAATAGACAAGCTTTTATCTAGGTTATTCACCTTTCTGAAGTGGCTTGCTGAATCTGACTGCTTCCCTTGAAAGTGGGAAATGGTAGAGTTTGAGAAGTGTCAGATCCTTATATGGATATTTACCTAGTGAATCTGCCTACTAGCCTAGCCCAGCATCTTGACCATCATGGCAGGTCAAGAGAGGACTGGAGAAATACCCTGTCCAGGTGCACTCTAGCAACACAGATCCTTGGGGACTATGGATAGATTCAGGGCAGATTCAGCACAGATCCCTGGGGACTATGGATAGATTCAGGGCACATTCAGGGGTGTGGGTGGTGAGTGGGGAAGACCAGAGAGGCTTGGCCAAGTGGGCACAGCCCACAATACCTGGTTCCTAAGGGTTGTAAAGGGGCTCCGGACAAAGAGAAAGAGATGAGGACAGTGGTGGAAGGGAGATTAAAAAGCTGAGCAATGCTACTGCTGGGGACAGAGTCTGAAGGGAGAGTAAGAACAGAGGGCCATGTGTAGACCATGCCCAAACCAAGGGGCTTAGAGTGTCAGCAGCGGGGCTGCTTGAGTCTAATACAGAAGCCACCTTAGCAGACATCTCAGCATGTTTAGGCAGAGAGTCATGCACTGAATCTCAACCAGGAGGGCTTTCTTCCCTTAGTAATAATAGCGGCAATTTGTTGAGGCTTACTATGTGCCAGGCACTCTGCTCAGTGCTTTAGGTGGAAACTGAAACTGTCATTTAATACTCATGAAGCCCTTTAAAGTAGAAACTCTAATTATTCCTATTTTACAAATGCAAAATCTGAGGTTTAATGAGCTCATCAACTTCCTCAAGGCTAGAGGATTACAAAGGGAATTAGAGTGAGTGATGAGCTGGGATTTCAACTCAGATCTGGCTACCTCTGGACTACTCTCTGCTGTGCAGCTTGGAAGCAGAAAACTTTTTTCTGCCAGTGACTGGGAGCTCCTCACATGATTGCTTCCCAACCATAAAGAGCCCCAGACTCAACAGGGCTAGAGGTTTACATGTGCTTTGGCGCATCTGCCATATCTTTGCCTCCTCTGCCATGTCTTTGCCTCCTGATGACAGAGGGCTGGTCCTGATTTTGACCAAAAAATTGCCAAGGGGCAGAGGTTGGAGGCGGAGGGTTATAAAAAATAAAAAACTGCATGTGTTGAAACTTGGTTTAGACCTAATCTGGTCTTGTGTTTTTTCATATGAACCAAGTCTTGGAACCAACTTCTACAAAGATTAAACTTTGTAATACACACACAACATATATATGATAAATACATATTTATAATATATAATTTATCTGTAAGTTAATGTTTTTAGCCATCTGAGGAATGATTGTGGTGTGTACATATACAAGGTGAAATTATTTACTAGACAGGAGTAGAGTTGGGAGAAAGTGGTGAATGATGGGGTTCATCAAAAATACAGGTGTCCCCCAGTAAGAAGCAGGGTGTATGACTTGAGTGATGCCTACCAAATGGCTGGACCGCCTTTTGACTGGGCCACTGCCTGATGGAGATGCATATGGAGCCAGCATCATTTCCCATGAGAAGATTCCCAAAATATGTCATGCGTTTGCCCACTCCTTGCAATTGGTGCCCCTTCCTCCGATGTCACCCATAGGAGGGTCTACCTTTATTATGATGATGGCTCCCCTTAAATGACTTTTACCTCTCTTCTTTTCTTCATCTCATTATTGAAAATCAGGCAGATGTAAATAAATAAATCAGAGTTCTTATTAAAATGTCCTTTCCTAAGGTGCTGTAATAGTCACTTCTGATCTTTATCTCCACACGTACCGCTTGAGCACAAGCTTGTCTACTGAAGAACCTCAAATAAGGCACTACTGACATTTTGGACCCTGTATTTCTTGGTTGTGAGGGCTGTCCTGTGCGTTGTAGAATGTAAATCAGCATCCCTGGCTTCTACCTACTGGATGTCAATAGCACTCTTCCTTCAGGTGCGATGACCAAAATGGCCTCCCAACATGGCTGAATGTCCCCAGGGGAGCACAGTCAGCCCTGACTGAACTGAATGCCTTTTGAGGACATGAGCCTTTTCATACTCATATTTGTATCCCTAGAGTCTGATGCATAGAAAACTTTCCATGAAATGAATGAGTGAGTGAATGTACCAGTGAATAGCTGTTTATGGCACGTACCAACCAGCGGGAAACACTGGGTATGGGGGGAGATGCAACTATTTGGAAAACACTGAATGCTGATTGGGAGGGTCCATGATATTCTGCTTCTTCTGTTTTGCCCAGGGATGAGTCTAATGTGTGGCTAAAGTTTTTATTATTATACATCAGAAATTTTACCATATCTGGACCCTGAGTCCCAAGGTGCTTGATAGGGCACATTTATGACAAGATTCCAGAGGTTTAAATTTTCTGAAATATATTAGATTTTATGTGTATATGCTTATGTGTATTCTTCTGAGGGGTGGGTCCACAGGTATAATCAGATTCTCAAGGGCATCTGAGTCAAGAATGGTTAGGTGGCTCTACCTGCTGTTAGCCTAGAAAGTCCAGCCTGTAGCACCTGCACACAGATGGCTTCCCTTCCCCAGGTCACAGAGCAGGTCTCAACAGCACCTGCTTCCATCACCTGTGCTCAGCTGCTGCCGTGAGTGCTGTCTGCCTGCTGTGCATATGTAGCGTCTCACAGATCACCAAATCAAACCAGGAACTGAGAACATTTTGAAAGCTCTTTGCAAACACTGTGTTATGAGTAGATGATGAAATGAAACTACCTCTACACAAGAAATAAGTACAAATGGGCAGAGACATTTGCTTGGTGTGTTCTGTGTTGTCTTAAGACTCAGAGATTTGCTTGTCATTCTCCTGGTGTCTCTCCATCTTTCAACAGTGGGAATCATCAGATCACACAAGTTTCCATGGCAACGGAGTTTTTTGCATCATTCTCTGGCAGCCTAAGATCATTCCTGCAGCAGACTCTCACTAGTACTTTGTCCCTAACAAGAGACAGAGCTTTCATCAATCGCCTGAAAAGCAGGTCCTCAAACCCAAAAGGTAGCTGGGGTGTCCTCTCTTGATAGGTGCTTGCTTTCCTTTCTAGAGTTTCTAATGAATCAGCACAGACCCTGAGCATCTAGCAGATCTGAAGCACTGTAAGGTGAGTGCTAATAAATGCACGGCCTGATTTCTGCTTTACAAAGCTTAAGAAATCTAATCACATGTACAGGAATCATAGTAATACCAGCAGGTATGCAGTGGTGCAAGCAAGCAGGCTGGGATTTAGAAAGGAGAAGTTGCTCTTCGGCTATATTGATCAGGGAGCGGGGCTTCTCAAGAAGGAAAGCTTTCATATCCCCCTCTAGAAAATTGGTCCACATTAATCTATGGTGTCTCTGAGTTTCCGGAAGCAGAAATTGATCGAGAAAGCCACAATGTCTTAAAAGAACAGACCAGGACTCCGAGGTGCCTGGTTTATACTTGTCAAATTGCTGAGACCCTAAGAAAGCTCTATTGTGATCCTGAATTATCATCTTAACTTTCCTCCTGTCCCCTCTAGCTACCCCTCCCCACCCTTTTATTAATATTCTCTTACCCATACATCCTGGTGCCAGGCAAAATGCACCTCACAGATAAATCACTTTTATTTTCCTTTCTTCTCATTCATTTAGCAGTGTATACCCACTGTGTATATATTAGCTGCATTTCAGCAGCCTAACTGTCTCACAGTAATTTACCACCCTGTACTCTAGTTCATTATTATCAATTAATATTTATTAAATATCCACAGGGTTCATGGCTATGAATTCAACAGCATTTTTATTACTTTCTGTTGCCTTGCCATGTTCTGTTGACTTAGCTCAGCTTAGCCAGTATTTATGATCCTCTTGCCAGTTTTCTATTCATGTGACAGCCCTCATATTCATCCCAATTTCAATTAATATTTCAAAAGCAAATCCAGGAGCCATCGTATTAAAACGCTTCACTTAACACCAGATGTACTGCCTCAACTCTTACCCCTTTCATGTACTAATTTTGCAGTTTTTGCCTAAGACAGAATCCCATTTGTCTGGGCT
Organism: Oreotragus oreotragus; assembly: GCA_006410675.1. Taxonomy (NCBI): domain Eukaryota; kingdom Metazoa; phylum Chordata; class Mammalia; order Artiodactyla; family Bovidae; genus Oreotragus; species Oreotragus oreotragus. Next base: position 123,811 of record SJYX01004151.1, on the reverse strand, counting down.
GCTCTCTACAAGCCCAAACAGTGGTTCCTTCTGGTTCCTTTGCATTCCAGGCAGCTCCAGATGTTTCCTCCTCATAAATTTCAGTCCCTTAACTAGGCTTAATGGATCATAATTGTCTGTTTCCAAAGATGCCTCTGAGGTTTGCTTGCCTTCTGTCTTTCAGCACCTTTTTGGTTCTTAGTTTGAAGCAGTTGTCTTGAGCTTGGTAGGTTTCCTAATACAATTAATCCATTGACTGCTCTCATGCATGTGTTGAGGGAAATAAAATCATTTGGTCTAGTGAATTCTGGGATCCATCTGTCAGGGCCAACAGAGAAGCAGGCTCAGGGGCTGTTAGCCTTTTTGTGAGGTGGAGCTGTGGTCAGAGGCCTGCCACCTCTAGAACGGCAAGGCCTTGAAGGTTGGCAGGAGCTGGTGTCGGTGGGTACAACCTGAGCTGACATTCTTGAAGGCACCCACTAGATATGACTGGGACATAGCTGGTACTGTCTGTCATTCCTTCCTCCCTGGTTGGAATCCTAGCTAGATGGTGGTAGGGGGAGCTATTTGGTGATCTCCTGGGCCAAATTTGGAGGTCTGCAGAATACCTGACTTCATTACTGTTTCGCGAGGTGCAGTAAGGAGGAAGTGAGGCTATGAGAGAGTCAAATGTCACATAGTTAGCATTTGCCATCTTCTTCAGTTCAGTTCAGTCGCTCAGTCGTGTCTGATGTCCTGCAACCCCATGAATCGCAGGACGCCAGGCCTCCCTGTCCATCACCATCTCTTGGAGTTCACTCAGACTCACGTCCATCGAGTCCGTGATGCCATCCAGCCATCTCATCCTCTGTCATCCCTTCTCCTCCTGCCCCCAATCCCTCCCAGCATCAGAGTCTTTTCCAATAAGTCAACTCTTCGCATGAGGTGACCAAAGTACTGGAGTTTCAGCTTCAACATCTTTCCCTCCAAAGAAATCCCAGGGCTGATCTCCTTCAGAATGGACTGGTTGGATCTCCTTGCAGTCCAAGGGACTCTCAAGAGTCTTCTCCAACACCACAGTTCAAAAGTGTCAATTCTTTGGCACTCAGCTTTCTTCACAGTCCAACTCTCACATCCATATATGACCACTGGAAAAACCATGGCCTTGACTAGACGGACCTTTGTTGCCATCCTCTTAGTGAAGTGAAGTCGCTCAGTCGTGCCCGACTCTTTGCGACCCCATGGACTGTAGCCCACCAGGCTCCTCCGTCCATGGGATTCTCCAGGCAAGAATACTGGAGTGGGTTGCCATTTCCTTCTCCAGGGGATCTTCCTGACCCAGGGATCGAACCCAGGTCTCCCACATTGCAGGCAGATGCTTTAACCTCTGAGCCACCAGGGAAGCCCATCCTCTTAGGAGGACCTAAATAAGGGTCCATAGTTTTGTCTACAAAGATGGTTCATCAACAATCTGGTTTTCTTATTTATTACATCCATTGAGGTTCTCAAAGGAAACAGATGGCACACTGACCCAGAGGACCTCTTTACCAAGAGGTGATGCAATCCAGGGAAACTTATATGACCATAGTGCAGCGTCCAAGGTTGGAAAGAGTGGGGCACCATTGTGACACTAGGCCTGAAAGGACTGGGCAGGGGGAAGAGGTAACCTGAAAACCATGTGATGTAGGCAGGGAGCCACTTGGTGAGAGATGTCATCTTAGATGGAAGGATGCAGACCACCAGCAGGGAGGTGATCAGGACATGAAAACTCTCACCGGGGTCCCCTCCCACTCTGCAGGCTCCCGCTGGCACCTCCCATTTGTCAAACCCAATTGAAAGCCAGAGAGAAAGGGGCCCTCAGAGCATCTGGGGACTGGGGCAGTGCAGAGAAGGATGGAGAGTAGGTGTGTAGGGCATACAGGGCGTATTCAGTGCATGTATCCCATATAAATATATGCCCTACCTCGGTCCCTCTCTTCTGACATTTCTGGGATGAGAAGATAATACTATCCTAAGTCTGACTAGTTTATTATTTACATACTAGAAATGGGTTCTTGCCTGTTAGATTTGCCAGCTTAATTTGACTTGAGCAATATGATGTCACATCTTCAGAAGATAAGTTCCACGTGACCAGAGGCATGGTCTTCTCTTCCAGGGTCCTCATAAAGATGCCCAGTGCAGGGCTGTGTATGTGTTGTGCAGTGGCTGGGGTTCAAAGAGCGTGATCTAGTGGATTAATCACTGTATTAGAACTCGATGTCTGTAGATTTAAACTTGAAGTGCACCCTTTAGTAGATGTGTGGGCTTCAGCAAGTCTTTGAACCTCTCTGAGTCTCTGTGTTCTCAGTAGTAGGGATGCCATGAAGGCAAAATTAAATAAAGAACAAGAAGTTATTATACTAAGTGAAGTCATACAGGGAAAGATGGGTATCGTGTGATCTCACTTGTAAGTGGAATCTAAAAAAGTGATACTAATGAACTTATTTACAAAACAGAAATTGACTCACAGGCTTAGAAAACAGCCTAGCCAAAGGGGAATGAGATGGAGGGAGGAATAAATTAGGAGTTTGGGATTAACATATATACACATCTATCTTCTATATATAAAAGAGATAAACAGCGAGGACCTATTGTAAAGAACAGAGAACTATACTCAGTATCTTATAATAACCTATAATGGAAAAGAAGTTGAAAAATAATATATATTTACATGTATTATATACATATATGTATAAAACTGAATCAGTCTGCTTATACTTGAAACTAACATAATGTTTAAATCAACTGTACTCCAATTAAAAAAAATTAGTGAGAAAGACAGTCTGTGACTCCACATAATTTATGTGCATAATAAAGTCACTATTGGCATTGAACAAAAAAGAACAAGAGGTTGTTCTGGAGGATGTAGGATGCTTTGTGAATGAAACATCTTGCTGTCATGGCCCTGCTGCAGCTCCTACCTGCTAAATTTAGTGGATCAAAAATATACATAGCAGTGGCAGCTTTAGGAAGAATAGGGATCGAACCCAGGTCTCCCACATTGCAGGCAGATGCTTTAACCTCTGAGCCACCAGGGAAGCCCATCCTCTTAGGAGGACCTAAATAAGGGTCCATAGTTTTGTCTACAAAGATGGTTCATCAACAATCTGGTTTTCTTATTTATTACATCCATTGAGGTTCTCAAAGGAAACAGATGGCACACTGACCCAGAGGACCTCTTTACCAAGAGGTGATGCAATCCAGGGAAACTTATATGACCATAGTGCAGCGTCCAAGGTTGGAAAGAGTGGGGCACCATTGTGACACTAGGCCTGAAAGGACTGGGCAGGGGGAAGAGGTAACCTGAAAACCATGTGATGTAGGCAGGGAGCCACTTGGTGAGAGATGTCATCTTAGATGGAAGGATGCAGACCACCAGCAGGGAGGTGATCAGGACATGAAAACTCTCACCGGGGTCCCCTCCCACTCTGCAGGCTCCCGCTGGCACCTCCCATTTGTCAAACCCAATTGAAAGCCAGAGAGAAAGGGGCCCTCAGAGCATCTGGGGACTGGGGCAGTGCAGAGAAGGATGGAGAGTAGGTGTGTAGGGCATACAGGGCGTATTCAGTGCATGTATCCCATATAAATATATGCCCTACCTCGGTCCCTCTCTTCTGACATTTCTGGGATGAGAAGATAATACTATCCTAAGTCTGACTAGTTTATTATTTACATACTAGAAATGGGTTCTTGCCTGTTAGATTTGCCAGCTTAATTTGACTTGAGCAATATGATGTCACATCTTCAGAAGATAAGTTCCACGTGACCAGAGGCATGGTCTTCTCTTCCAGGGTCCTCATAAAGATGCCCAGTGCAGGGCTGTGTATGTGTTGTGCAGTGGCTGGGGTTCAAAGAGCGTGATCTAGTGGATTAATCACTGTATTAGAACTCGATGTCTGTAGATTTAAACTTGAAGTGCACCCTTTAGTAGATGTGTGGGCTTCAGCAAGTCTTTGAACCTCTCTGAGTCTCTGTGTTCTCAGTAGTACGGATGCCATGAAGGCAAAATTAAATAAAGAACAAGAAGTTATTATACTAAGTGAAGTCATACAGGGAAAGATGGGTATCGTGTGATCTCACTTGTAAGTGGAATCTAAAAAAGTGATACTAATGAACTTATTTACAAAACAGAAATTGACTCACAGGCTTAGAAAACAGCCTAGCCAAAGGGGAATGAGATGGAGGGAGGAATAAATTAGGAGTTTGGGATTAACATATATACACATCTATCTTCTATATATAAAAGAGATAAACAGCGAGGACCTATTGTAAAGAACAGAGAACTATACTCAGTATCTTATAATAACCTATAATGGAAAAGAAGTTGAAAAATAATATATATTTACATGTATTATATACATATATGTATAAAACTGAATCAGTCTGCTTATACTTGAAACTAACATAATGTTTAAATCAACTGTACTCCAATTAAAAAAAATTAGTGAGAAAGACAGTCTGTGACTCCACATAATTTATGTGCATAATAAAGTCACCATTGGCATTGAACAAAAAAGAACAAGAGGTTGTTCTGGAGGATGTAGGATGCTTTGTGAATGAAACATCTTGCTGTCATGGCCCTGCTGCAGCTCCTACCTGCTAAATTCAGTGGATCAAAAATATACATAGCAGTGGCAGCTTTAGGAAGAAATATGCACTCAGCCTCCTGTGGATGGCATACTCCTTTCAAAGGCTACAACAGAAACCACTGTCACGTCATGCAGTGGAAAGAGCATGGGCCGGCTGGAGAATCAGCCTGAACTGGATTTGAATCTCAGCCTGCCCAGTTCTGCCTACCTGTGTGAGGTTGGCCATGCTCTTTACCTCCTCTGAGACTCCGTGCTCTCATCTATAGGAAAAGGTGCTATTCTCCTCCTCGAAGGGATGTTGAGAGAATGAACAGAAAGGATTCAAGCAGAGCACACAGCCTGGTGCTTGGAGAGTGCACTCTTCTGTGCTGAAAATCTGTGGAGCTGGCCACCGTGGGGCCTCCAGATGGCAGTTTTCTTTGTCTGCAGATGGAAGGGGGCATTCAGAAAAGATGTTTTCTTAATGTGTGGTTTGCGTATATTCCTATATGATGATTAAAAGCTGAATGGCATCTTTGTGATGTTAGTAATACTAGCTAGAAATGCTCACCCGGGTGTTAACTCCAGGTTGTGCCTGACCAAACCTTGGAGTCCTTTCTTCTTCGTCCAGTGGCTCAGTTGGTCTTCGCCTATTAATGAGCTGACTCCAGACCTTCTTATATGGAGCGTTATATTTTTTCTGGAACTTTTAGCCTACTGCTGTCACCCTTGAAGCCCAGCCAATGTCTATTTATAACAGGCAATTGTATTTGAAAGGCTTCCAGAAGTGCCCATAGTTTTCCAAGCAACTGTACAATGACCCCCTGTGCACAGGGGCCCGCTGGGTCTTGGGCCCCAGGCCCTGTGCCCCTGATAAAATCAGGCAAGGGGACTGGGCACCAGAGCTCTCCTTTGTCTGCCTGATGCCTTCACTTGCTTTGAGCTGTGCCAGCTCAGAGCAGTGGGAGATGAGATTTGGGGAAGGGGCAGGGGACCATTTCCCATGTGACTCCCTCTCTTTACTGCAATGGGGCGGGGTGGTCGGGGGAAGACTTGGAGGGGCCAGAGTGGGAAAGATTTTCCACTACATAAAGAGCACGAGAAAGGAAACGGGCCCGGTGGCCTCTTGCCAGGCCCCAGGAATGCACCAGCCCTGGGAATTGGCCCCTGGCCAGCCTCCTCAGAGGCTGCTGACTTGGGAAAACAGGCTCCCTGGCCACTGCCAAGAATCCAGACAATGGTCTTTTGGATATTTCACTTTTGAAAGTTAGACTTTTTGTTTTATTATCACCAAAGGTAACATTTATTGGACACCTATGTATGCCTGCCAAGAGATAAAGCGCATGATTGGAAGTCAGTGTAACTCAAACTGAGCAGAAACACCAGGGTCCTCATATAATATTTACAACCTGCTTCTAATTAGGGCCTAATCCTTTGCTTGGGTACTTTGCTACCTTAAATGTGAGTGCTGAGTGGTACTGTAATTTTAGAATTAAAATTCATTTGTAAGTGCTCAAGTGACTCATATTATGTCACCTGAAAGGGAATCAGCTTGTCCAGTTGTCATTTGGCTGAGAAAGGATTTTGAGAGAATGAAGCACAAAACTAGTGTGTTCTGTGGGTGGAAAAGAGGACAAGATCCAGCTATTGGTTCAGGATGGAGTAGCTCCAACATATAGGGTGTGAATTCTGAGACGGAAAGAGGGAAACCAGTTACACATGCCCCTCAATGTGTCATCACATTGTGTGAAATGATGATGGTATTATGGAAAAATCTGATGACCTTAAAATATTTATGATTTTTAATTCCCATCTGAATAAGTGACATTGATAATAATAGCAGTTAACATTACAGAGCATTTGCAGTATCCTGAGTGCTGAACTTAAATATTTTATTTATGTTCAATTCATTTAATTTTCATAACAACTCTACAGGGAGGGACTATAATATCCCCATTGCACAGATGAAGAAACTGAGACTCAGAAATTAAATGAGTGCTCCAAGATCACTTGACTAATAAACTCCAAGGTCAGTCTTACCAAAAAGCTCATGCTGTTTGTAATGCCTGCACTGTCCATGTGTATCTTGAAATTCAGCATTTTAGAGTTGAGAGGAGCTTGCCTCTCTTGGGTTTGATGGGGGCTTTCTGGCTTCCCTTTCCCATGGTGATGGGGTGGTCTACTTACATGATATCATCTTCTGGAGGCTTCTCAGCTGTAACTTCAGTAACCATTTGATAGTGGTTCTTCTCAAAGCAGTTTTCCTGTTGGTTTGAAGGCCTTTGCATCTGATATCAGTGTAGCCTCCTTCATGTTTAGAAACCCTCCTCGGTTTTGTGATGAGAGGTCCTACCAGGATTCTGAGCAGGTGGAAGGATGAAACAAGCTGCTGTGAAATTCCAGGGACTTCACCACTTTGCAAGTGAGGCTGTGCTCACACCTTGGTTTAAGAAAGTTCTATTTATATGACTATACTGTGTGGATCACAATAAACTGTGGAAAATTCTGAAAGAGATGGGAATACTAGACCACCTGATCTGCCTCCTGAGAAACCTATATGCAGGTCAGGAAGCACNGACTGTATGGATCACATAAACTGTGGAAAATTCTGAAAGAGATGGGAATACCAGACCACCTGACCTGCCTCTTGAGAAACTTTTATGCAGGTCAGGAAGCAACAGTTAGAAGTGGACATGGAGCAACAGACTGGTTCCAAATAGGAAAAGGAGTATGTCAAGGCTGGATATTGTCACCCTGCTTGTTTAACTTATATGCAGAGTACATCATGAAAACGCTGGGCTGGAAGAAGCACAAGCTGGAATCAAGACTGCTGGGAGAAATATCAATAACCTCAGATATGCAGATGACACCACCCTTATGGCAGAAAGTGAAGAGGAACTAAAAAGACTCTTGATGAAAGTGAAAGAGGAGACTGAAAAAGTTGGCTTAAAGTTCAACATTCAGAAAACAAAGATCATGGCATCTAGTCCCATCACTTCATGGGAAACAGATGGGGAAACAGTGGAAACAGTGTCAGACTTTATTTTTCTGGGCTCCAAAATCACTGCAGATGGTGATTGCAGCCATGAAATTAAAAGACGTTTGCTCCTTGGAAGGAAAGTTATGACCAACCTAGATAGTATATTGAAAAGCAGAGATATTAATTTGCCAACAAAGGCCCATCTAGTCAAGGCTATGGTTTTTACCAGTAGTCATTATGGATGTGAGAGTTGGACTGTGAAGAAAGCTGAGTGCCGAAGAACTGATGCTTCTGAACTGTGCTGTTGGAGAAGACTCTTGAAAGTCCCTTGGACTGCAAGGAGATCCAGCCAGTCCATTCTGAAGGAGATCAGTCCTGAGTGTATATTGGAAGGAATGATGCCAAAGCTGAAACTCCAGTACTTTGACCACCTCATGCGAAGAGCTGACTCTTTGGAAAAGACCCTGATGTTGGGAGGGATTGAGGGCAGGAGGAGAAGGGGACAACAGAGGATGAGATGGCTGGATGACATCACCGACTCGATGGACATGAGTTTGCGTGAACTCCGGGAGTTGGTGATGGACAGGGAGGCCTGGCTTGCTGTGATTCATGGGGTCGCAAAGAGTTGGACACGACTGAGCAACTGAACTGAGATTTACAGAAAAGATTCGGGGGTGGGGGTGTTTTTTTCCTCTTTCCGTAGAGATTCCTCATATAACAAAGGACTCCCCAGAAGGTTTCTTGAAATAGACTTTAATGCATTTTAAATTGAATTGAATTTCCAAAATGCAATTTGTGGTGGTAATTTCCCATGGAGCTAAACACCCAAAATCAGACTTTTTTTTTTCTCCTGTGATGGAAAACAGATCATACGTGGTATTTGGGGTCAGAGCTCTTTCCCCAGAAGCCTTTAAGAGGCTAAGAGCCTGTGACTCTCAGTTCAGTTCAGTTGCTCAGTCGTGTCCAACTCTTTGTGACCCCATGGAATGCAGCGTGCCAGTCTTCCCTGTCCACCACCAACTCCCGGAGCTTACTCAAACTCATGTCCATTGAGTCAGTGATGCCATCCAACCATCTCATCCTCTGACATTAGCTCCTCCTCCTGCCTTCAATCTTTCCCAGCATCAGGGTCTTTTCTAGTGAGTCAGTTCTTTGCATCAGGTGGCTTAAGTATTGGAATTTCAGCTTCAGCATCAGTCCTTCCAATGAATATTCAGGACTGATTTCCTTTAGGATGGACTAGTTGAATCTCCTTGCTGTCCAAGGGACTCTAAAGAGTCTTCTTCAACACCACAGTTCAAAAGCATCAATTCTTTGGCACTCAGCTTTCTTTATAGTCCAAGTCTCACATCTACACATGACTACTGGAAAAACCGTAGCTTTGACTAGACAGACCTTTGTTGCAAAGTACTGTCTCTGCTTTTTAATATGCTGTCTAGGTTGGTCATAGCTTTCCTTCTTGGGAGCAAACGTCTTTTAATTTCATGGCTACAAACACCATCTGCATTGATTTTAGAGCTCCCCCAAAATAAAGTCTGTCACTGTTTCCATTGTTTCCCTATATATTTGCCATGAAGTGATGGGATGAGATGCCATGATCATAGTTTTCTGAATGTTGAGTTTTAAGCCAACTTTTTCACTCTCCTCTTTCACTTTCATTAAGAGGCTCTTTAGTTCCTCTTCACTTTCTGCCATAAGGGTTGTGCCATCTGCATATATGAGGTTATTGATATTTCTCCCAGCAATCTTGATTTCAGCTTGTGCTTCATACAGCCCAGTATTTCTTGTGATGTACTCTGCATATAAGTTAAATAAGTAGGGTGACAATATACAGCTGACGTACCCATTTCCCAATTTGGACCCCGTGTGTTGTCCCATGTTCAGTTCTAACTGTTGCTTCTTGACCTGCATACAGATTTCTCAGGACCTTGTAGGTAATTTTCACTCAGGACAATAAGAGGAGAATCACCACCAGGACTCTTAGGTTTAGCTCTTCCTGAGCAGAGTCACTTTCTTTCATTCTTTTTTTCTCTTAGTTTGTTTTTTAAGTTTTTTGGCATTACCATGCAGCATGTGGGATCCTAGTTCCTCAACCAGGAATGAAACTGAATCCCCTCTGTTGGAAGTGCAGAGTCTTAACCACTGGACCACTGGGGATGCCCCTCCTCTCTTCACTCTTGACAGCTCTGGTGGGGCTCATGGGCTGTGTTCTCTGTCATGAAGAATGGGTGGCAACCTACAGTTAATCCAAGCAACTCAGACATCTTCACAACCCTCTTGCATGTCTCTGGAAGACTTTCCTGGTAGTTTTTTCTATGAAGTGTTTTTTAAAGAACTTTTTTATATTAAAGTTCTTCCTTCCATGCCAATTATATCTGTTAAACATTTATTTGTACGGATCCCATGGAGCCCAATCCTCTGAATAAATGAAAGAAAACATTGAAATGGAAGATATTAGCTTAGAATTAGATTATGACTCATTGAGGATACTGTACTGATCCAGGTTACATATTTTAATCAATCCTTTAACAACTATTTATTATGCTTGATTCTTTAATGAATTCTGTGGTTAAACAAGCCAGATACTGGCCTTCTCTGATGGAGCTTCAGTTCAGTTCAGTTCAGTCGCTCAGCTGTGTCTGACTCTTTGTGACCCCATGAATCACAGCACGCCAGGCCTCCCTGTCCATCACCAACTCCCGGAGTTCACTCAGACTCATGTCCATTGAGTCAGTGATACCATCCAGCCATCTCATCCTCTGTCGTCCCTTTCTCCTCCTGCCTTAAACTCCTTCCCAGCATCAGAGTCTTTTCCAGTGATTCAACTCTTCGCATGAGGTGGCCAAAGTACTGGAGTTTCAGCTTTAGCATCAGTCCTTCCAAAGAAATCCCAGGGCTGATCTCCTTTAGGATGGATTGGTTGGATCTCCTTGCAGTCCAAGGGACTCTCAAGAGTCTTCTCCAACACCACAGTTCAAAAGCATCAATTCTTCGGTGCTCAGCCTTCTTCACAGTCCAACTCTCACATCCATACATGACTACTGGAAAAACCATAGCCTTGACTAGAAGGACCTTAGTCGGCAAAGTAATGTCTCTGCTTTTGAATATGCTATCTAGGTTGGTCATAACTTTTCTTCCAAGGAGTAAGCATCTTTTAATTTCATGGCTGCAATCACCATCTGCAGTGATTTTGGAGCCCCCCAAAATAAAGTCTGACACTGTTTCCACTGTTTCCCCATCTATTTCCCATGAAGTGATGGGACCGGATGCCATGATCTTCGTTTTCTGAATGTTGAGCTTTAAGCCAACTTTTTCACTTTCCTCTTTCACTTTCATCAAGAGGCTTTTTAGTTCCTCTTCACTTTCTGCCATAAGGGTGGTATCATCTGCGTATCTGAGGTTGTTGATATTTCTCCCGGCAGTCTTGATTCCAGCTTGTGTTTCTTCCAGTCCAGAGTTTCTCATGATGTACTCTGCATATATTCCAGTAAGTTTTCTCAACAGTCTGTGAAGCAGCTATCATGCTTTCCAGTTTAGAGATGTGGAAACTGAGGCTCAGAAAGTTTCAATCACTTGCCCCATACAGATCACCCAAGTTAGTAAGAGGTGGCATTTTTTTCACAACCAGAACCAAGCTCAACTAAAAGTCAGTTGCTTGGTTTTTCTATACTCTGCACAAAATATCTGAAACAATTAATGATCAAATCCATATTTCTTTTACATTTATTTGATAATTGGAGATTATCTGGAAGACACAGCAAAAACAACAACAGCAAAAAACAAAAAACAAAAAACCCTCTGGTTTTAAGTGAGGAATTAACCAGGATGAGTCTTAGTAGAATAGGACCAGAAAGATAATTAATCCTTTTCCCTATGTGGTTACCATCTTCCCAGTGGGAAATTGGAAAAGTATTTATAGTGGTTATTAGTGAAAGCACAGCTTTGCAAGTCACACATTTGGTATTTAAAGTCCTTTTGCCCAGAGAGGATCGACTGTTCATGTTGATAAGCACGTTGCTGTAGGACTCCTTTAGAAAGGAAAAGGGCATAGGCTGGTAGAAATTACGTGTAACTCTCAGTGTCACAAAATAAGACCTAGCTCTGCTGCTGCCTGGCTATGTGCCCTTTAACCTTTTCTGAGCCTCTGTTTTCTTCAGGACTTATATTAGAATGAGAGGGGAAAAAAAATTGAGAGAGTTAAAAATTATACCCCAGTAAACGAAATAAAAATTATACCCCAGTAACAAATGCGAATGGTAACAATATGGAATTAGGATAAGAAATAAGGGTTTTGACTGTGTACGGTGAGGTCCCCCAGTACCTGGTGGAGGGCTGCTTTCCAAGATGGTCCATGAATGGCTGAGCAAAAGAAAATGAAGCATAACGGTTGCACTAGTGAAATAAAAACAGTGTCATTACAGGGCCACTGACTTTGTTCTTTTTATGTGTCCCTACAGCCACTACATAAAGCTCTGCTGAGTACAGAGAGTGAGCCACACACATTCTTTTATTTTTTTAATTTTAATTGAAGTATAATTGATTTACAATTTGTGTTAATTTCAGGTGTATAGCACACTGATTCAGTTATACATACATACATACACATAAACACACACACACTTATTATCAGTGAATCACTGTACTGAAACTAACACAACACTGGGTTGACAAGTTCTCCTGGAGAAGGAAATGGCTACCCATTCCAAATGAAGATTTCTATGTCTACAACCTTTGTAGACACACCTAAATAATAAATTGACTAACTAAATGAATAAACTAAAATTCTCTTGGTTGGAGAAGTCCATGAACAGAGGAGCCTGGCAGGCTATAGTCCATGGAGTTGCAAAGAGTCAGACACAACTGAGCAACTAACACACACATGTATGTATATACACACATATATATTCTATTGTGGATTCCTTCCCCTTATTTCTTAATTAAATAAAAAAATGACAACTTGCCCCTGAGAGTGGTAGGTGCACCTGGCCACTCTCACGTTCCCAGGAAGCAGTTCACACAGCTTGATGTGATCTAAGAAAGATCATGGTGGATACCTGCCCTGACTGGAGCGAGGAAAAGGGGCCCCCTCCATCCAAGGCCCCACCTCCTGAAAGAGCTTCAGCTTTTCCCAGACACATTTGTAGGCTTACCATTTAGTTTTCCACTTACCAAATGTTCATTGAGTACCTTCTGTGCAAGGCACTCTCCTTCTGTTAGAATCTTTTAAAAATGTAGCTCTCTTAAAAATTTACTGTTTCTTTCTCTCCGGATTTCTGCCATGCATCCTTCAGAGCTGTGATGAGGGCCCTCTTAGGAAACTGCACAGATAGGAGTCACAGAAGCTTATAACATGTGCTGTGAAGAGCTGCATTCAACAAGCATTGTCTTTCTCTGCATTGGTCCTTTATGAATGTCGAAAGTGGAAGTGGATGGGTGACAGAAAGGGGAAAGAAAGCAGAGAACTGAGTCAGTCCCGAGGCTGGAATACTCTCTAGAGAGAAGCTAGTGACTTTTGGGCTGAAGGAAAATGAGAGACTAGAATAATGATCACATGACACACACAGAGATGCAACAATGACACACATACGCACACACAGACATAACAGACATCCAGTGATCAGATCCAGTTTCTTCTCAGATATGAGCCAGCATTTATGTGATATCCCAGGGCAGGTAAGGACCCTGGTTCATAATGTCTGCGTGCGTGAAGGGAAGCAAAGACCCCTGAAATGACACAGCTCAAGCATTATGCTTTTTTGCCCATCTCCAAAATGAGATAGTTAGTACATTTGGGAGAAGACAGACCTCAGCCAGATAAAGAAAATGTGCAGAGATACCAGACAGAACCATGCATGGAGTTCTGAGATGCTGGGGAAACCCAAGGCCAGAGCCAGACACCAAAGTAGTAGGCATCGTAGTTAACACAAGTACATGAGGGGATGGGAACTCAGAAATCTAGGGAACCTCCATGCTCTCATGAAGCAAGGGCTGCGTGTCAAGTGTTGGAAGTTAATATTCCTTCCCGCTTGAGCTCTGTGATTCATATCCTTGTCCCATGGTTCAGACAGTCCCAAGAGGACTAGAAATTGATAAGGTGCCACATTGTGATATTTCTTAAAACTAATTATCTGAGAGAATTCATGGAAAATTGAATGGAGTAAAGGTTCACACTTGACTAAGATTCACTATCATGCATGACAACGTACAAATTGATCCTTTAGGAAAGTTAATAACTTAGCCAATGTTAATAGTAACCAGTTAGATCTGAACATCAGAATTAAGATTTTTATGTCTGTAATCTTTGTATACACACCTAAATAATAAATTGACTAAATGAATAAATACAACTTTAATTTTGAGTATATAATTAAAGAGCTTGAGCTCTCTCTCAGTCTATAAAAGCATTTTTTTTTTATTAATAAAGTTAAAAACACATCTGTGGGCTCTAAGTTCTAGTACTTCTTTATGGGTGCAACATTCTAAGGATATGAGTTTTATATCTCATTTATTAAGTTCATTAGATCAATCCACAAGGGTTAAGAACTAACTTCTGTGTTTATAGGTAGGCAGGTAGATTCATTGTAACTATTGGGTTTTGAGTCTCGCTAACTTATATATGAAAAGGCACTTGTAGTCCTTTCCTGGCCTAGCCCACAGAGGGCTCAGTAAAGGCTTGGCAAGTTGTGCCAAAACTTGGCCTCTGTGCATCAGTGCTGAGTTGAATCTCGGATGAGAGTTTTGGGTGAAGTAGAAAAACAAAGCTTTATTGCTTTGCCAGGCAAAGGGGGACACAGGGGTTTGTGCCCTCAAAAGCTGTGTATCCCAGCCTGGGTGGGGTTTGGTGAGGAGTTTTATAGCAATGGTTCAAGGGTGGGGTTGCTGATAAGTATCAGGGTGTGTGCAGGGCCTGCACTCCTTGAATCCAGCCTCATGTGGTCTCCTGACAAGCTTCTGTGGTTCTCGAGGTTATCAAACTGTGACCCTCTATCTAGAATGAAGAATGCTTCATCAGATAATTAACATCTTCCATTTGTTGGGGTTTTATTCTGTAAAGAGCTCGAAGTCACTGTAATGTCCATCCCTTGAGTTGGAACCGGGCTTCTGTCCTAAGAGCACTATTGTTTTTTGGCTGCTTCTCCCTTGTCTCTGCATCCTCTCTCTCTTCCCTGATCAGCAAATATTTGAACCTGCCCTTTGGAGCAAAGGAAAGTGCAAGAAGTGAGGAACACAGAAAGGCTTCCATGCCCAGGAACCCCACAGGGTCCTGCTCCATTTCAAAGTGAGTTGCCAAGTGCCTGCAGATGCCACACTTCCGGACCCAGCTTTGTCTCTAATGAGCTGAGTCACTGTAGACAATTTTTCTTTTTGTTTTGAATTTTAGCTTCACCTTTTTGTCTTCGTGATCAGAGGATGGGACGCAGTGACCTGTCAGATTCCTTGGACCTCAATGATTCTGTGATATTAAGTGTCTAACATATCGTGAGGAATGCCAAAGATGGGAAAAATAGACTCTAGCTACCACAGTGTTCCCCGTACAGCTCTGGAGATGGAGTTTTGGTCACTAAGAAGGCATAGCAGGCCTTTCCTCTGGGTTATATTTAAATATGTGGTAAAGGGAGGAATATCTAATGATGGAATTGCAAGGAGAGAACAGAGAGAATAAAGGGAAGGAAATATATGTCACAAATATATCACAATCATAAGAAACTCACTTGTAAGGTTCTGAGGAAAATTCAATAGGAGATAATTTGTACTATCTGAAAGTTATTTGCTTAGATTCCTTTCAAATGCATAAAGATAACCTTATTTATTTTTATTAATTTTTAAAACATGTATTTATGTTGTCATTATTTATTTGGCTGTGCTGAGTCTTAGCTGTGGCGCAGGGGATCTTGGATCTTTGATCCCGCATGTGTGATCTTTGGTCGAGGCATGTGGGATCTTTTCTAGTTGTGGCATGCAAACTCCTAGCTATGGCATGTGGGATGTAGTTCCCTGACCAGGGATTGAACCTGGGCCCCTGCATTGGCAGTGCTGAGTCTTTCAGCCACTGGACCACCAGGGAAGTCCCAAGATAGCTTTTTAAAAAAAAATTCAGTTTATAATCCATCTTAATACTTTAATTTCTCACTTTGTCCAAAGCCATTTTGTGAAATTTACAGTGAATTTAAGGATTCTATTTTGCCAGGCACAGTGTTGCTTCAATGGAATGTGGCCAATTGGTATTATATTTGAGAGACATTATTCCTATGTCTGGTTTGCATATTCCCCACTAGAGTTATCCCTCTTCTGCTTTCCAAAGTTATACTTCAGAAAAACACATGTCAGTGGAGCAGTGTCTTTGACCTGATAAGCATACTTAAGTTGTCAATTATAAGGAAAAGTCTTGTCACAAATCACACTTGTTGAGTAAATGGTCAGAGGTTGAGTAAATGGTCAGGCCTCACTGACTTGGAGACTTTGGAGTTGATTGTCTGTATGACTGAATGTTTTTTAAAAGACTGATGGTTAAGGCATTTCAAATTTATAGTTGAATTAACAGTGAATAGAATTTTTCACTCTGTTTGAAAGATGAATAAATAAGTTATGATTGGCATTACTTTGCCAAAACATCCGTATCCCTCTCCTCCTCTTCTTCCTCCTCCTCCTTTATGAAGAAACCCTTGCTTAAAAGAGGAAAAGGAGGGGAGAAATGAAGAGATGGAAGCATTTGAAGAAAGTATAAATAGAATTGCAGTGGGGTAAATTAGAAAATAAACTCCACTAGCTCAGAGTCTCATGGACAAGCCTGCAGAAGGGTCTGGACTAAGACTGTTAAGTTAGGGACTGCTTTTGCCTTTATATCCTTTGAGAATGAAAGAGCACCCAGCCCATTAGATGCCATTTGAATGAATGAATGATATTGTGATGAATAAATACTTCAAAATGGATCTAAGGGTCTAGGATAAGGACCCAAAGCCAGCAAAGCCCCAGGAAACAGAGGTTGGCCTCTGACTGATAACTCCCACTTGGTACCAGTTCTGAACTTGAGAACTTTGTCAGTCAGGTGAGTGTGAGGCATCAAGTTGTTATCCTCAGCACAGGAAAGATATAATATCTATTGAATGAATGAATGCAGAAACTGGCATCCATGTTCCTAAAAGCAATTAGTCCTTTTCACAAAATTCCATGTTTTTCTGTAAGTTGATATAGACTCAGTAGATTTCAGATGGACTAATCTTACATATCCAGGTAGTCAACTCAAAACTCATGAATGTTTACAGTGTTTGCTCTTCTAATTCCTTGTGACCAGTCAGAGAAACTATTTGAAAAATATCTTTGGGTCACAAACAAATTGGGATCCACTTTTACCTCTGAAAAATCAGAAATCCAAACAATAAGAAGACTTGGGCTTTGTGTCACTTTTCCTTGGCATCAGATTGTGGGGGGTTTTATCCATAAATATTTTCAGTAAATATTCTATTTATCAGTAAATATTTTCATGTGCATTTATAAAAAACATTCTTGGGTGGTTTTTGATGACGTGACAAGAAGAGGTGTCTGCCTGGCATGGGTTATAGCACATGACCTTTGAAAATGTGGTTCTTCCACTTAGTTCATGTGTTTTTAGGACCGAGAGATGATTGAGACAGAAAAACAGAGATGTGTTCCATCATCTTGAGGTCACAGTTTAACTTTCAAATAAGCTTTTGGAGTTAAGTATTTATCTTATGTCCAGATAATATAAAACTTTTCTGTTTAAAGACTGGTTCATTTTTACCAATTTGGTACTGGATTGCAAACCAAAAATAGCTCATAATTCTTCAGTAGAAGTCCTTATGACTGCTCAAATCTGCAAAAGTTGCAAGCAAAAAGATAAAGCCATGGATGCCTGGCCACTCCAGTTTAGTAACTGGAATGTTACCAATGACTTCCCAGTTAGTTTTAAAAGGCTACCTTCTCCCCACACAAAGAAAGCAATGTTGACTTGCCAACCTGTATTAGAACTCAAATAAAATGTCAGCCAACAAGTTCTTTGAATCAAGAGGTCATAGACCTGGGTATGACTGCTACATTTCAGATAGGCCTGGGTTATTCTTGGAGCAATAAAACAACTGTATGTGTGGAAGCTGAAATAATGAACTATCAAAGCTTGTGAGATAATCATGTCAAGCTTGGGGATCTGAGTTGATCACCTCTTGAAGAGGACAAGCTCTCTCATCTCCTTCTAGACCTTCAGGTCAGTGCAGCCAAAATCACTTCCATCTCCTCTTACAAGTATTTTTGCTGCCTTTTTCTTTTATTTTGCCAACTCTTCCCTTCATCCCTTCCATTTCTTCCCTCCATCCCTTCCATTTCTTTCCTCACACACATTCTGCCTAATTACATGTCAATGTAGATATCCTGAAAGGAATCCAGGAATTCATTTGGACCCTCAGGGCCTTGTTCAGAAGATTTGCTTATCAACAATAAACTCTTACCTTACCTTCTAAAACATGAAACTCTGAAAACTACCTCTAGCCCTTGCAAATGTGAGGCACAGCTCTCAGAGGCTGAGCATTTACAAACACAGCCTCCAATTAGGAGCATATTTACTTATGGACTTTTTTTTTTTCTCCTTGACAAAAACCTCAGTCACTGAAACCTGGCATGAAATTTCAAAGACTTAGTCCCTATGAGAAGCTACAAGATCAGAAAAGTGGAAAGTTTTAAATCTGGGGTCTCAGATATTTGAATAGATATTGAAATAAGCCCAGCGCTGCGGGTTGCATTTGCTCATTTTGAACATCCTGGTTTGTGTTACCTGAGGTTCTTTGTGTCTGTCTGAGGATGCAGAGACAGAATACCCTACGGGTCTCTAATTTTTACTGGATACAAAGGCCTGTGTCAGAGCAGAGTTAGCCATGTTTTGAACTTGTTTGCTTTCTTCCCAGTTGGTCACAGTCATATATAAAATTTGAAAATGCCAAAATTGCCCAAGGAACAAACAAATCTTTCAGAGGTCTAAAGCAATTTCTCCCTGGTTTTCCATGCTTGGGAATGGCAGATAGCAGATCTACTGTTATTAAAAGCAGACTGCATTATACAGCAGATGTGTCCTATGTGATAAGGTCATTAGTGAGGACCAGGGAAGGAATGCCAGAAAGAGTGGATAGAGGCTGGATCACTCTTAGTGCTTTGTTACTTCCTGGTGATCCTCCTGGTGGGATGCTCTACGGCAGGGGCATGGGCTAGGAAACCTTATCTGTGAGCATATTATTCAGCCCATTCATAGCTCACTCATGACTGAAACTTGGCATGCTGGAGTCCAGGCAGGAGGCCATGGCAACCCGTTTAATACCAATGTTCAGAACAATCTCCTTGTAATGAGGGCAGTATTAAGAAAACAGACCTTCTGCCTTGTTCTGGCCAGAGCTTAAAGATGCTTGGCTGTGTTGTAGTAGGGCTTTTCTTTTCTCTTAAGTCAAATTCTGATCATCCTTTATCCTCAGATATAGATGAGCCATGTTTGATATTTGGAAAATAAATTTGTGGTATCAACTTTTCAATGCTAATCTTTTAAAATTGGCAATTGCCTTAGCTCAGTTATATGTTTTCTAACCCTATCAATCTGTATAGTACTTGGTTTCCATGGGAATAAGCTTTGCATGTTCATTCAGCCCAGAACCTTGAATTAATTCAGGAGACTGTGGTTGTCCTGACACTCAGTGCTAAGCAATTCTCCTGATAATTAGAAATATCATCTGTGTTGCTCCATTAGACAAGCATTTCTCTGTTTTGTGTGTGCTTTTTAAAATTTTTTTTCATATCAATAATCTTATTGTGCCTACTTTCTGCAAGAAGTAGTTCTTTGCTAAGATAATTGAGTTTTTTGTTTTTCAACTTCTTCAAATCCATCATAAGAACCCCAGTCTTTCCTTTTTCTCATAAACTAATCAAATCATCCAAATAGATGCTGATTTGTAGTCATAGGACCATAAATCTCCGGTATGAGATAAAAGTCAAAATCACACAGAAGGCTCAATAAAAAGATTACTGGTCCCACCCCAAGAGTTTCTGATTCGGTAGGCCTGGGTGGGGCCATGAATTTCCATGTCTAACAATTTCCCAGGCGATGCTGATTCTGGTGCTGATGGACGAGGATGTACACCTTGAGGCCCATGAGGTTTGTCAATGTTAAGTTGTCACAAAAGAACCACAAGACTCAGAATTTCTGGAGAAGTTGCTATGTGCTTGGTTGCTGCTGCTGCTAAGTCGCTTCAGTTGTGTCTGACTCTGTGCGACCCCACAGACGGCAGCCCACCAGGCTCCCCCATCCCTGGGATTCTCCAGGCAAGAACACTGGAATGGGTTGCCATTTCCTTCTCCAATGCTGGAAAGTGAAAAGTAAAAGTGAAGTCGCTCAGTCATGTCAGACTCTTAGCGACCCCATGGACTGCAGCCCACCAGGCTCTTCCACCCATGGGATTTTCCAGGCAAGAGTACTTGGTTAGCATGTTGTAAGTTTTGTCAGATGTATTTTTTTTACTATCACGACTTTGTGTAAATTACATGTGAATTCAAGAGGGATTCAGAGTGAAACCTATAAATGGAGAAGGAAAGAGAATGAATATGAGGTGGAGGACACAGTAGACTTTGAAGAAGATATTAGACTAGAGCTGACCACGAAATAAGTGAAAAATGTAATTTTCATAAAGCAGATAATCGTTTTTTCTTTTTTTATAGGAAGGAAACTCCTTAGTTGATTTATTGTTTAAATTATAGAAAAGCAGTTCAGTTATAGGATATGCTCTTGCCTTTAAAAGATCAGTTTTTCCATATAATGGCTCTGTAATTTGTGTTAAGAAGTAGATTCCAGTTCCATAGAGTGATCATGCTTTTGAAATTGTGTTTTCAACTAGCTCTATAGGTATCTCAGTTGACCTAAAAAGTTATTGTCAAAGTTTTAGAAGCAAATCTTAAAAAAAAAAATTTTTTAAATATAGTTGATTTATAATGTTGCGTCAGTTCCAGGTGTACAGCATAGTGGTTCACGTCTACAAGTATATGTATTCATTCTTTTCCAGGTTATTTTCTCATATAGGTTATTACAGAATATTGGTTAGTGTTCCCTGTGCTATATAGTAGATCTTTGTTGGTTATCTATTTTATATATAGCATTGTGTACATGTTAATCCCAACCTCCTAATTTATCCCTCCCCTCAACTAAAACAGATGATTTTCTCTTACTTTTTAGCATTGTTCATTTATTTTTGGGTCTCCTGGGTCTTCGTTGCTGTGTGGGCTTTTCTCTAGTTGCGGTGAGCAGGGCTACTGTCTAGTTGCGGTGCTCAGACTTCTCACTGTGGCGGCTTTCCCTGTCGCAGAGTACCGGCTCTAGGGTGTTCAGGCTTCAGGAGCTGTCGTTCCCGGCTCTCAAGCACAGGCGCAGGAGTTGTGGAGCGAGGCTTAGTTGTCCCACGGTGCATGGGGTCTTCTTGGAGCACGTGTCTTGCATTAGCAGGCCCATTCTTTGCCAGTGAGCCACAAGGGAAGCCCTAAGGGCAGGTAGTTTTCCAACCAGCAGTTAACAAGTAGCACAGACTTGGGCTCAAGAGATGCCCCGTGTGTCACCCATAAGGTTACCTGTTGCATGTGTAAGCAGGATTTCCACTTTATAAACGAACAGAGATTCAACAATTGGCTGCTTTTTAAATGTCTGCTTGTCTATAAATAATGTCCACAGTTGGCTTGTTCACTAATATCATCTCCAAAAGGATTTTGTTAGATATATTTGACGGAACCACTGGTAAAAAAAAAAAAAACAAAAAAAAAACAACGACAAAACCCACATTTTTTAACCTTGAGTATTGTTGGATTTTGTACATACTCCTGGCTTTAATGAACTTCTGAATAGACATATGATGATCTGTCAAAGCAAGCGTGCTTATTTCATTTAATTGAGACCTTGAGATATTGTGACATTCTATGAGGAGGACATAAAATTTTGCCTGAAAGTAACCAGTAAGGAAATGTTTTACTGCTTATTTATTTTAAATGTAATCATTACCTAATACTTCCTTGTCTAGTATTTATATGACACAGTTGCATTAGCGGGTTTATTCCTAAGTGAGACTAATTGACACCCGCACCTCCCCACCCTCTCCATACCCATGTCCTTGGATTGAATCCTTCTATGCTGTCCTGAGGTCTTTCTGTGCACATGGAACCACAGCCCTTCAGAATCAGACTGGCATGAAATAGCAGTTTCAATATTAAAGAAGAGCTAAAGAAGATGCTCTGGCTTTGGACTCTACAAATCTCACAGGAGTTTAAATCTTACTAGCTCTTGGCAGGTAATGGCAGGTTGTCAGCTCATTCTGAGTGTGAATCTGTGCATGTGTTGCTTGGTCAAGTTGCCATGCTAGTGTGTTCCTGGTATGCACACCTCTAGTTCTTCATAGCTGGATGACAAGTCATTATATCACAGAAGTCTGCCAGGGATCACATTTGCAGTTTCTCCTTTCAAATATAGTCATTGGATTGTTGCACTCTCCTTCCCATGGACCAGGAGCCTTGTCTGGGACTGGCAGGATTTTCTATTCCCTCAATCTCCCAAGTGGCGTTAGCAATACACTTGATTATTCTGTGGCTGTCTTCTGACCTCTGGGAAATTAGCAGCTACATTATTAGCAGGAAGAACAGGAAGGGCAGATCTAAGAGACAGAGATGAATATATTTATTCATTAGGTTGGCAACCACTTAGTGAGCATTAGATGTATCCTCCATGTATATGTATGTGTGTTCATATAAATGATGCACAATCTTCAGCCTTGGGGAGAGGTGATTAAATAGTTTATAATCTAGCACTATGGTTACTATGATAGAAAGAGAAGATGCCAGGGACACACAAAGGTGAGTGGTTGGAGGGCTGCCTAATAGAATTTGGGAAATCTCCAGTAGGTTTTAAAAAGAGAGGAGATTGGAAGGAAGATGACAGAAGGAAGGATTTTTGAACAGAGAAGTGTAGAACAAGCACGATAGTATGAGAGAGCTAGTGTGCTTCAGGAATGGCAGGTGGATGGGCAGAGCTGGAAGGCAGAGTGTCACCAGAGAAGTTGGACATGAACCCAGAGAGGGTAACAGGAGCCAGGTCATGAGGAGTGCTATATCCTGTGCTAAGGAACTGGATTTCAGTACAATGATATACAATGAGTACTGCCTTTTCAGCTCACACCTGGGATGAAAATATTGAAAACGGATTCAAGGGGCATATGATTGGTTAGAAAATATTTCTGTTAGTTTAAGAAAAACCCAAGAATAAGTTGAGCTAGGGTCATGACAGTGGGAATGCGGAGAAGAAGGCTATTATGAGAAAGAGGATTGGGAAATGTTGGTGGACAGGAAGAAGGGCTAAGTGAAAGCCTGAGGTTCCAGGTTGGGGCCAGATAGAAGCTAATCTCTGTTAACAAATTTGTTAGATGGCCTCTCTGGCTTTTGGCGTGGTGAGGATGAACAGTAAGGGCACAGAGGAGAGTCAGTTCTGCACTAAAGAGGCAAACCTACGTCTCTCCATTGGTAACAAGAAACAGAAAAGGAGCCCTTTGTGGACCTTGTAATACCCACTCCAGAAGCTGCAGTATGGTCCATAGCATCATCTCTGAACAGGAAGGTCTGCTGAAGAATGCATATTCATGTAGAACAAGCTAAAGGACCGCCAACCTATTCTCATAAATCCTTTCTTCCCTGGTTACAATGAGTTCTTGGGTAAGTAAGAAAGATTTGGCCTCTCTCTCTTTGTTTTATTGCTTCCCAGAAAGTGAGCAGTCTTCAGGTGCTGGAGCACAGGGAAGCTGGCTGATCTCAGACCTTCCAAGTCCTCCCTTTTGTCGTCATCTCTTGGTTGCATCATCTCTTCAGTCTGCTCACTTTTTTTTTTTCTTTTGATGGTGCTGCACATTCTAATGTATTACTCTTCTCTGTACTGCAAGCAAATGGAAAAGTTAGCTCTATAAGACAATCAGTGGCAAGTTTTTAATTGTGTAAGAGGATGATGACTTCATACCATTCTACAGTGGAACTTGAAAAACTAATTCACAACTAGTGAGTGGAAGGGCTGGAATTAGAATTCACATTTTTCCTGACCGCATTTTTACTGAGGGCTTCCCCAGAGATGACATGGATGTACATGCAAAATAAAATAAAATCCAGATCCTGAATCCTGCATCAGGTGCTTGTGGGGCAGGTATTATGAAGAGCAGTAAGTAGACTCAAAAGAAGAGTTAAGTCAAAGAAAGGAGCAAGCATTCTGGCTGGACTAGCTGGGAAAGCCTTCCAGAAAGCCTACAAAAAAATAGAAGTTCATGGGGGAAGTCACACAAAGAAGAAATGGAAAAATAATTCTCCTCCAATAAAAGCAAGAAAAATATATGAAAGAGACTGAAGCATATTCATCTCTCTTTTCTCCTCCATCCTCTATGCAGTTGCATTTGCTCCTCGCAAAGTCTTCTCCCAAGACTTTCAAGACTAAGTGATTTTTTGCCAAAAACAAAAGCAAGATAATCTCATTCCCCAATGCTTTTGCATGAAAACTGGTAATAAAATTGAGTACAAGAAAATGGGTACAATTCCTTGTTCTCCTGATGCCCACATGTTGGATTTTTACAAAATTGTTTTGTAGTGTCCATACTGTCACCAGATTTAATAAGCTTGCCAAAATTATGGTGAGGATACTGTAATATCCTTGAACAAGAATGATATGGAGATATTTAGTCATTGGTTAAGGATACTTGTTACTTTCAGCTATGTGTTCTTTTTCCTATGCCCAATCTAGATTATTCCTGCCCTATGGACCTATATTGGCATTCGTGCCTATATTATTTTTCAACTACTGTACACCTGGCTCTGCCTTCCGTATTTTGAAGTGTATCAGCCAAATGTAAATCCTGTCAAGGTCAGTGTCATTTAGAATTGCAAAAAAGTTGCTGGGCATGTCCATTCGGGCACTGTGACCTATATCCACCCATCTTTGTCCTGCCATTTGGTGAGATATTTATAACACCACATGACTGCTTCAGATAGAGGGACTTAAGCTGAAATAAACACAAAGCGATTTGTCAGATTTACCAGTGCAGAGTCCATTAATGACTTTCACCTTGGAAAAAAATACGTGGGGGTTTCTGATAACCCTGAGCTGAGTCACATGTACCTTAACAATGGCCTTCTCCTTGTGACTTCTGTGCAACATTAGAATGACTCTCACTACTCCCTGGTCTTCTAGTCCAGGAAGGAGTTGTCAGAGAGAAGTACTTAGTCTATGAATTTCTTTCTAAAGGAATTACAGCTTCACATAACTGAATTTTGTATTAAATCAACAAGAATTAAGGAGTTAAGAGCCACAGAATCAGAGGTTTTAGAACAGGAAATGCTTTCCTTTTTCTATATATTATCTTGTAGATTATATCCAATATCCCTGTGAGGTTAGCATGATTATTCCTATTTTGTAGATGAGGTATTTGAGGCTCAGAGGAGTTACATGACCCTTATTCTTGGTCATATAACTAGAAAGTGACAGAACCTGAAAGGAATCTGTCTCTGATAATTCTAAACCCAGTGCTTTCTGGAGCATGTAACACTATCTTCAAAGGCCATTGATAGGAAACATAATGTGTTATTAAAAAAAAAGTGGGAACAGTGACATATTTTATCTTCTTGGGCTTCACAATCACTGCAGACAGTGACTGCAGCCATGAAATTAAAAGAAGTTTGCTCCTTGGAAGAAAAGCTATGACAAACCTAGACAGTATATTATAAGCAGAGACATCACTTTGTCGACAAAGGTCCATATAGTCAAAGCTATGGTTTTTCCAGAAGTCATGTATGGATTTGAGAGTTGGACTATAAAGAAGGCTGAGCGCTGAAGAATCGATGCTTTTAAACTGTGGTCCTGGAGAAGACTCTTGAGAGTTTCTTGGATAACAAGGAGATCAAATAAGTAAATCCTAAAGGAAAACCCTGAATATTCATTGGAAGGACTGATGTTGAAGCTGAAGCTTCAATACTTTGGCCACCTGATGGGAAGANTGAAGAATCGATGCTTTTAAACTGTGGTCCTGGAGAAGACTCTTGAGAGTTTCTTGGATAACAAGGAGATCAAATAAGTAAATCCTAAAGGAAAACCCTGAATATTCATTGGAAGGACTGATGTTGAAGCTGAAGCTTCAATACTTTGGCCACCTGATGGGAAGAGCTGACTCACTGGAAAAGACCCTGATGCTGGAAAAGATAGAAGGCAAACAGAGAAGAGGGCAGCAGAGGATGAGATGATTAGACAGCATCACGGACTCAATGGACATGAGTTTGAGCTGTCACATGATAGGTCAGGACAGGGAAGCCTGGCATGCTGCAGTCCAAGGGATCACAAAGAGTCAGACACAACTTAGCAACTGAACGACAACAAAGTGTTATAGGTACTGTGGGACGTAACTGAATATCAAAGGCATAGCCCCTTATTACAGAAACCCATAGCCCTCTGACATCTGTTCCCATGCCCAAATGCCTGTTTATACTGTTCTCTCTTTACAAACATGCTATGGGTAATAGTGCGCACATTCTATTTTACAGTGGAGTTTGAAAAACTAGTTTACAACCAGTGAGCTGAAGGGCTGGAATTAGAAGTCACATTTTTTTCTGACTCCACTTTTACTGAGGGCTTGTCCAGAGATGACATAGAAGGACATGAAAAACAAACAGAAACCTAAATCCTACATCCTACATTGGGTGCTGGTGTGGCAGGTATTATGCAGTTCAGTGGACTTCCCTGGTGGCTCAGCAGGTAAAAAATCTTCCTAAAATTCAGGATACCCAGAAGTCATGGGTTTGATCTTAGATTCAGGAAGATCCCCTGGAGGAGGAAATGGCAATCCACTCCAGTATTCTTGCCTGGAAAATCCCATGGACNGGACTTCCCTGGTGGCTCAGCAGGTAAAAAATCTTCCTAAAATTCAGGATACCCAGAAGTCATGGGTTTGATCTTAGATTCAGGAAGATCCCCTGGAGGAGGAAATGGCAATCCACTCCAGTATTCTTGCCTGGAAAATCCCATGGACAGAGGAGCCTGGTGGGCTATAGTCTATGGGATGGCAAAGAGTCAATCACAATAGCACACATACACACAGACTCCAAAGAAGAGCTGGGTCAGAGAAAGGAGCAAACATTCTGGCTGGACTAGCTGGGAAGGCCTTCCAGAAAGCCTGCAAAAAATGGGAGCTCCTGGGGGAAGTCACACAGAGAAGAAATGGAAAAATAACCCTCCTCCAATAAGAGCAAGGAAAATGTATGAAGGAGATTGAAACACATTAATTTCTCTTTTATTCTCTGCCATCCTCTGTGCAGTTGAATTTTCTCCTTGCCATGTCTTCTCCAAGACTTTCAAGATTAAGCAATTCTTAGCCAAGAAACAAAAGCAGGATCATCTCATTCCCCAATGGATTTTCATGAAAATGGGTAATAAAATCAGGTACAGTTTCAAGAGAAGAAGAATCAAGCTGAGTCTATAAGGAGTCCCACACACGAGCACATGAAGTGGCACACGTATTTATGATGCTGTGTCCAGATCTCTTGCCTCTCACTACATCACTCTGAGAACATCACTACTCTCTGAACAGCTGGATGTGTTTTATTGGAAAAATAATTTGTCTCTTTGTGTCAGTGTTTCTACTCCAGTGCTTTGGCTCAATAATAAATATGCGAGAACTTTTGTTGAAAAAGGGAAGAAATATAAGCACATTTACAAAGAAATGCATTAAACTTTCACAGGCCTTTATGAATGGACATAAAGATATTGCAGACTTGTATGCATGATCCTCATCTGACAGGCCCTGCAGGGAGGCAGTGAGTAAGTGGTCTCCTGTTTCTACTTTAGCCTGCACCAGTGGCTTTAGCTGACCTGCTCATCTTGAGTTTCTTAAACTATGCTCACATCTCAGAGCGAAGGCTAGCTAACCCTTCACATCTTGTCAAAATTCCTTCCCTCACATCATAGGGACCCCTGTTCAGAGAGCCATCCCTGTCTACCTTATCTAAATTAGCTCATGCCAGGCACTCAAGAACCCCAGTTCCTCATATTATTTTCATTCAGGGCAATTGTCATTACCTAGCTTTAATAAACTTACTTATGTGTGTTTTGTCCATCACTCATGCCAGATAGCAAACTCCACAGGAGTAGCTTTTTATTAACCTTTTTTTCTACTGCTTAAAACAGGACCTAGCATGTCAAAATGTCCAGTAGTTATTGAATGAATGAATTAATTAATATTCAGTGATGTGGATAAGATATCTTAGGTGGACATGAGATGAGTTTGCAAATTCCTAGTGTTCTCCTTCTCTCAATATCAGTTGTCTTCGTTTCCCACTTCCAGCTGAGCATTTCCCTGACATCTCTTCTGGTTCTTTTTGGGAAATAAGCATACCTACTTTTTTTTTTTTAAAGGACCTCTCCTCGAGGGAAAATAACAGTTCTTCACAGAACAGATTATGAACTCAGTAAATACAAAGCAAATAGACAATGCTTGAGTCTCTGATGACTTGGCTAAAAAGGAGCATTGCCTTGAAATTTAGCACCAGAAACTCAGTTGTTAACTGTGTCAGTGGCATTTTCCTAGGGCTAGCAGCCTGGGTCTGACAGGTTATATCCACAGGTATTAAAAATACTGACATAAAACTGAACGATGATGCATGAGGTGCTCTCTTTTCCTGTCCCTTCACTTGACTTTGCATTCGAACGAACCCTAAGTCTCTTGGCTCCGGACCTTGTCTTCCTTATGCTGATGGTGTAGAACATGCTCTGTGCAATGGAGATCGTGCTTTAAGTTTTGGGTGGGATCTTTTTTTGCCTTTACCTACACCATTCTTTCTCATTCCCACCATTATCAAAAAGCTTAGAGATGCTGTTTGATTCAGACATAACCTTGGTGATTCTCTTGGACTTTTCTGTACACACCATTATCGCCATAAAACAAGTGTTAACTGCTCACTCTGCAGGTCTGAGGAATCTGGAAACATTGTTGAGAGGGGTCACTTGTGTTGCTTTCTGGACCAGCTTGGAATCACCTAGGAATAAGTGCTCCTTTAGGGCTCTAGAGAAACTGGCATCATCGTCACTACTCTCAGTGGCCCATTCTTGGCCTCGCTGGGGACCTGTGTCCTAGACTTCGCTCAGGATATGGGAGTAAGGGTGGTTGCAAGTCCAGGGCTGCATCTAGCTCCAGGGTGTCGATCACTGATGCTGGCACAGCCAGCATGTCATGAGTACTCCTAACTTGGACATTTGGGAAATTATGTCAGAAATCTTAAGATTGCCAAGAGGAGGTCCTTGACCCTTTATAGCACTGGTGCTCTGTCTCTGAGACCCCTGGGTGCCTGTTCTGCCAGCATCATAAGCCTATTTTCTGCCAAACTCTTCCATAGCCACCTTTGCTCAGCACACGGGAAATTCCCTGCCTAGTTCTGGCCTAGATCTCTGTGTGTAATAGAATCTGTAGGTTAACAAAGTTGATTATCACAATTTCCACCACTCAGATTGAATCTTGGGTGTCTGGGTGTTCTGCCTGCTGCTGAGGCATCTTTCTGAGTTGCCCCCATAGCCCCAGTTCACATCTGAGGATTCAGCTAACCTCAGACTGTGTAGTACAATAGCATTCAGCCAAGAAAAAACACCACGTATAAGGGAAAAACTCACGCAGTTCAAACCAGTGTTGTTTAAAGCTCAGCTGTAGTTACCTGGGGAAGTAAAAGGAAGATATTCAACTAAAGATTTTGTTTGGTTTCTTTCTTGCTACTTTAAAATTCTCTGATTCTACTTTGCTGTAGAATGACCATGTCAATGTAAGTTAGAAGTGAAGATGACTAAAAATACAGTACTACCAAAGCCTTGCTTTCATATGAGAACTTCCATGAGTCCTTCTGGAGGGAAAATTGTGTTTTTCTCCCATGTCTCCCCAGAAAGATCCCCTTCGTAACCCATTTTTAATTTTTATCTCCCTGAACATAGACTAATTTCTCAGAATGTTTTTCTTTCATGTAAGATGATTTGTCTTTTGAGAGCCGTTTCAGATGATCTAACCTCATATCTGCAGAAAAAGTAGACACAAACGTTAGGATCCTGACTTTAGATGAGCATTTATATCTATAGTTTCCATATATTATTGACTGATTTCTCAGCACATTTCACAGAAGCAGAAGTAATAGAGGAAATAGCCCATCTGATGACGTTCCCATCATACATGATGAGAGGGGTGAGAGGTAAGGGAAACACCTTGCATGTCTAGGTGGATAGCAAAATGTGCATTTGGTGCCCTAGGGAAACCTAACCATAAACTTGGAGTCCCCATTTCAAATGTTTAGATTGACTCACTAAGTGGACCAGGGCTTCCCAGGTGTCATTAGTGGTAAAGAACCCACCTGCCAGTGCAGGAGACATAAGAGACTTGGGTTCCAGTTCCTTGGTTTAGGAAGATCCCATGGAGGAAGGCTTGGCAATCCACTCCAGTATTTTTGCTGGGAGAATCCCATAGACAGAGGAGCCTGGTGGGCTACAATCTAAAGGGTTGCAAAGAGTCGAGTACGACTGAAGTGACTTATCGAGCACTAAGTGGTCCACGTTAGAGACTTACAACCTGATTTTTGCCTTTTTAATAGAGCTCAAGTCAATGTGCAGTCAACTGCTGCTTGACCATCCCATGCTAGAAGACTTTCTTTTTCCCATGGAAGGTGTTAGGGTGATTCAAGAGGTCAAAAGACCTGGGAAAACAGACCAGGAAAAAAAAAAAACCAAAACCACAAACATTTCTTCTAGCTACATAAGTAAAATACTCTGTAAAAATAATGTTAACAAATGCTAGAAGATAATGTCTACTGAGTGTTTAACCCTGTGTTGTGTACTTGATAGCTACATTTAAAGCTTATAACTGCATTTCCGTCTCCATTTCAGAAAATTAAAAGGAGCAACAACAATAGCTGAAGGTCAGAGAAATATTAAGCAATTTACCAAAGGTCATGGATCTGGTACTCAGCAGAGTAGAGAGTATAGATCTGTCTGAGCCCAGCACCTGTGCTCTTTACCCACAGGCAGTGTGGCCTCTAGTCAAAGGGTGTGTGTTCTGCCATCTTGAATTTGTGAGCCCTGGGGAGGAACATTCATTTGGGCACCACAGAAGACAGAAGGGAATTTTATGGTTATGGATCTCTGAGAATTAGACTGTGGGCTCCCTTGGTGCTGCTACTATAGCCAGGAGGTTGAGGACAGCTTGCTTACCATCCATTTAAGCAGGCGTCCTAGGAGGAGCAAAGCAATGACCATGAACCTGGATGTGCTTCAGTCTGCCTCATCTTCAAGTCCCTTAATACCCTTCCCAAGGGGACTGGAACTTACGTATTTGGCAGGTGAATCCAGACTTCCTTCCGGCTCCTCCCCCCACTAGCCAACATTCTCTATAGGTTCATACAATATAACATTTTTGGAATTAGAGGGAATTCTTACAGGCTGTCCAGCTCTGTCTCTTTTACCCTCTGCCCATTTTATGGAAGTGACCTGGAGATGTTTGGGGGCATGCCCAAGAGCGGGGGCATGACTAATTCCCATCAGCACCAACAAAAGCCTTGATTTTTCTAATTTCTGCTACAGTGCCCTTTTCATATCACTTCTGAGAGGCAACCTTTACAAATCCTGCCCTTTTTGTCTTGCCTTCCCATTTAGTTTAAATTTCTCATTACTTAAAAGTATCTCCCCTCTACTCTCTCTACTCCTCCTAAGTTTTCCTCATTTTTCCCTTCATTGTGTCTATGACTCTTCCTGTGCTATTTTTGAAGGCACATTAATGTTGAATAATGTCCATTCCTTCATCCAGTTTTAGTTTGTATTTTCTTTGTGGCAGGGAGGGAAGTATGAAAGAAATGTGTGCTATGAACAGCTGTTACTGAGTTCTCCAAACAGGAAAGTGCCCTGGGCTATTTATAAGCCCTGCTTTCAAAGACACAGGTCGGGGCACTGCCTTTTACCCCTGCAGTGTGCTGCTGGGCTGTGTTTTCCAGGGTCCAGTTGATAAAAGCTGTGGTTATTGTTTCTTCAAGCATTTGTCTTCCTCAAAGTGGGGCCCAGTCAATGACTGCACTTTTGAAAAAGTGTGGGAAGACTGAATTACAGGAAACACAATGACCTATTGAATGAACTGGTGTCTATCAATGATTCTAGTGAATAGATTATGAATTGTTCTTACCAGAACCAAAATAAGTTCTTCATAATCTCTGACCCTATTTAACTACATTGAGGTTTGGGCTTTTTGCGTAATTGCTGAGAGGAAAAGATATTTTTTAAAGTTTGCTACTCAACCTGTTATAGAATAAAAAATTTTGTTAACCTAGTGAGGTCAATTCAGCTGATTGAATCTGAGTTCTATATTAACATGTGTTGAACACTAACCCATCTGTAGTCTCTGATTCTCTGACTGTATGTTTAAAAGCATTTGAACATTAAATTACAGGTAAGCATATGAAGGATTGCCGAGAATGTACCTCAGGTGACAGACAAGTGTTTATCATCATTATCACATGTTATTGGAGTTTGAGTTTCCCTTCCAAAAGAGTAAAAAAAACATCATGGTAGTGATGCTGCTGCTTATAGCAACAACAACAATAATAATGAAAGATTTCAAATGAAATTCGACCAAGGACTGAGGGATCTGCCCTAAGATCTTTTTCTTGAAAAGCAAACAAGATGTGTGATGTTTACCTGCTTTGGCATTTGGTATAGTCACCGGCACCTCAGCTTTCTGAGAAAGAATACAGTGGACTTTTACTGGATGATTAGAGACAAGCTGTGGTCTATTCCATTCCGTGTATCTTCTGTGTAATCTAGTCTATGTGTTTTCTTCCATGTCATCTGTTATTTTTGGACTTTATCACTATTAGTGTCTATGTGGACTTCCCAAGTGGCTCTAGTGGTAAAGAACCTGCCTGCTGAAGCAGGAGATGTAATAGACTTGAGTTTGATCCCTGGGTGGAACGATCCCTGGAGGAGCACATGGCAACCCACTCCAATATTCTCGCCTGGAGAATCGTATGGACTGAGGAGCCTGGTGGACTGTCCATAGTGTCGCAAAGAGTCGGACATGACTAAAGCAGCCTAGCACCGTGTCTGTATAGCAGCCTTTTGACATAGAGACATATGGTGTCTGTATGTGTGTTTGTATGGACACATATGTCTGCGTGTTTGCCAGTTAGCTACATAACTTGAAAGTGATTCAATCACTTCTTCAGCCCATAGTTTTTTTCTTTCAGATGGATAGATCACCCCATCTACTGCACATAGTTGTGAGGGTATATCTTATGTGGCAGCTGACTTAAAGACATCATTAAGGTTACAAATGTGATCAGGTGTAAACTAATGTCTTGTTAATGGAATTTATTAAGTTTGGGTTAACCCTACCACCCCAATATTTAGCAAGTAGGATACCACAGTAGATGTTTTCCATGACTGGAGATAAATTTCACCAAGCTTTCCATATGCTCTTGGGTTCCTTTACAGTCATCTCATGTTTGGGAGAAGAGCCAATGTCAGTAGTTTATTTTGTGGCCATGAAACATTTTTTCTAAGTGAAGTTAATAGACCTTAGTTTATGACTTTGACCTTGCTGTTAGTTCCTAGCCAAGGGATAACGTTGACACTGAGGTCACATCTTTTGTCTTTAAAGTTTAGAGACCCTGTTGGTTTTCGTAGAAGATATTTACATAGCTACATAGCCCTGCAAGCAAAGTGTGGATACTTCCTTACAAAGTATATGTCTACAGTTATCTAGAAGTTACCAAAATCTGATAAGACTGATCAGTTTCCTTCTCATGGGTAAATCAGTTCATTTGGAGAGTTCCTGGAATGCACAGCCATCTGCCTTTCCATACTTCAGTGATTTAAAGGGCCAGGTGTGCTGTCTAGGGTAGGAAAGATTCCAGCCTAAATAGTTCCTTTAGAGTGCCTCACCATCTTTCTTTTCCTCCTCAGAAATAGTATCAATGTAATTACATAGTCACTGTTCATTATTTGTCTGTTTTCCTTATGACTATAAACTGTTTGTGGTCAGGGAGCATGTTTGTCTTATTATTTCCTGCTTTTACCCAGTATGTAGCTGTGTAGTGGTACAATGAAGGCCTCCATGAGGGATTAAATAAGTGATGGCCTGATAGACGTGTACCACATCAAGCCAGAAAGGGTTTAATTTCTTCAATTTGAAGATAGAGAAATGAAAACATAAGGGTATTTATGATTAGCCTGACTTGGCTATTTTTGTTAGTGGCAATGTTGGAACTTCTATCTCGATATCCTGATTCAGTCTATGGTTCTCTTTATGGTGTCATGCTTATGTTTGGATTATAATCCATCCTTTCATATTATTTTAAGTGTAGTTTTTTGGTTCAAGGGAATACATTAGGGAGAGGTTCGGAAAAAAATCATCTTTTACTGTTCATTTGGGGTGGGGACATGCCAGCTCCTAGCTGCACCAAGTGGCCCTAGGGAAGAATTTATTCACTGTTGAGATGCGAAACACAAGATGTGAACTCTCCCTGCCTTGAAATTCCTAGAAGCAAATCACAACCACATGAAGACAGGGACAAAGCCAGATGGTCTCTCCTCGCCCTTTCCAGCTTTGTGACTCAATCCCAATGATTCAGCCAGGTTGGAAACAACGTCACATCTTTCCCCTCCCTGGGGCCTGTCCCCCACAGAAGAGCTATCAGAACTACAGTAATCAAGGATCAAATTATCATTGAGAGTCTGTATTTAAGCTTTTTGAAGGGCTTTTTCAAAATGGAGGATTTGGACACAATAATGGTCCAATAATTTCCCATCCAGGATTTTCTTCCAAAACATAAATCCAAAGGAAATTAATAGAATAAAGTTATAATCACAGGCACTAAAATTTTAACTGCTAAGGCAATATTTAATGTTCAGACTCAAGACTCTAGGCATGCATGGTTTTCAAACCTGGCTGAATATCAGAATCACCAGGGAAACTTGGTCTTACCTGCCAGAGATTCTGCTTCAGCAGGTTTACTGTGGGACCCTGGAATATTCTTCTTCTTCTTCTTTTTTTTTTTTTTTGACAGCCGCGCTCAGTGATTTTAATGATGGGCTGCATTTGGAAGCCACTGTTGTAGAAAATCTTAAGAAACTTTCCAAATGGCAAGTTCTATTTTTAAAGCATTGTTTAAAAGCAAACCCCTTGTTCAGGATTCTATTTTAGGAGATAAAAGGCCCATTACTGTGTGGAGTATTAACAGAGTTCTCAAACAGTTATTCATCTTTGGTTAAGCATTGGATTTTTCTTAGCATTTTTTTTTTCTTTTTATAAATTCAATAGAGTGTAAAATACACCCCACCCCATCCCCGAGCAGGGGTAGGGGCATCTTGGACTCATTTGCAAGTTTCTTAGTCAGTGGATTTTTATGATCTCCTTGGCATCCAGTCAGCTAGACTTAAACTGCTCCTGTATGGAGGAGTGCTGTGAGTCCAGGAGTCTCAACTCTGTTTCAACAGTTCTTTAGTGTAGTTTATGTAATATATTAACTTATGAGTTGGACTCACACATCTGGAGAAATCATGACAATAAAAGATACAACAGATTATGAATTAACAAGTACCAGATGCACCAGAGTAATGTAGATTGTTCTATTTGCAATTTCAGATGCAGATTTTAGAAAAACGGCCACTTTTCAGGACTATACATGTATATTTGGAATCACTTAGTAGTTAGGTAGAAGACAGATGATAGGAAGAAAGTAGGATGATAGCTAGATAACTGAATGGATGATAGATATACTTGGACTTAATAGGAATCTAGCCTGTTTATTTCAAGTGGTACTGGAAAGCTGTATGATTTAGTGGATAGAAAGAGTTTGGGGAAACCATGTATTTGAATCTTGCATCTGTTCTCCAGTTCCTTACCTGGAAAAGTAAAAAGCAATTTGTGTTTTCCTCCAAAGATTATTCTATCACGGGAGTGGTCCTTAAGTGAAAAACAACAGAAGGTAATGATTTCAGAAAATGGTGGGTGAGCTAATAGAGAAGGCATAAAATCATATGGAGCCTTAGTTTCAGATGCCCAGGCAGTCGTCAGGGAAATGTTGGGTTTCAGCACTTCAACATGCCAGGTGTGGGCATTGGCAGAAACACCATGAATCATTTGCCAGATGACTATACAGCTCATCCATAATGTTCGTTTTTAAAGAGCAACTTAATAATACTGTCAGATGTTTCAGAATTTCTTGCCATCTAAAGTAATAACCACACTGATCACCAGCAAGATTTGTATGTTTGTATATATGTACAACTTTCTTCCTATTATTCAAAGATATAATATGAGTCCACTTGAAATAAACCTATAAATATATACAAGTTATTTGGTGGTAAGGAACAGAAATGGATGCCAGCTGCAATATACAAGTGGAGCAAGAATGTTATTAGATGAGTGGCGGATAGACTGGGGCTTCCCAGGTGGTGCCTGCCCATGTAGGAGACATAAGCGATATCTTCCCCCTGGGTTGAGAAAGTCCCCTGGAGTAGAAAATGCAATCCACTCCAGTATTCTTGCCTGGAATATTACATGGACAGAGGAGCATGGCAGGCTATAGACCATGGGGTCGCAAAGAGTTGGACACAACTGAGAAACTAACACACACACACAGAGGATAGATTAGTAACAGAGTGAAAGTTGCATAATCTCACCTTGGGAAGGATGGGCAGAGAGCAGTTTCAGCATCTCAGTATGAAGAACTGTCTTCACTTGGGTTTTCTCCAAGGCAGAGCATAAATAAGAACTTGTAGCAGGCAGCTCATTTGGGAAGTATTTTCAGGGAGCAGCAGTAGGGGGACAAGCAAGGGTGAGTCAGAGGAGAGGACAACCATGCAAAGGTGTGTTCATGAACTGGCCACCATTGTGAGCTACAGGTGGTCCATCTGTCTGGTGCCTTCTGAAGAGCAGTGTTGTCTACACAAGGCATAGAAGGTATACCAGTAGCCCTGTGCTGCCTCTGGGAGCTGACTCCCTTTCACTTCCTAGATCATCATATCTGAGGATGCCCTTGTGCAGAGGGCTCTTGCTACAGCGTTAATGAAGCTCCAGGGAAGAATAAGGACAGGTCCATTCTTCAAAGGAAAGACCATGAAAGGGTGATGTTACCAAAAGATGGGGAACCAATGAGGCAAGCAAAACCAACAGACATTGCTTAATTGAAGCCTGAGGATGTTCATGTATGTGTATGAGAGCGAGAGAATGGGGTAGAAAGAGAGACTTGATTTAGGATATTAGGACCTGGTAAGTTATTCATATTCACCCAGGCTTTCATTCATGCTGTTCCTTCTCCTTCTCCTCCATTCATCCAAATCTGAACAACCCAAGGCTCCAATCCTCCTATATGTCTTGAGAGTATCATATTTCTCATCACTGTATTCTTTCGTTCTTTTCTCTAAAGCCTCATCAAAGTGTCTCCACCATTCAACTTAAACTGCAGTTATCCCCTAGGACTTTAATGTTTGATTCAGTTATTTCCCATGGTAGAAGTACTTGAGTTTTTGCAATAGCCAGAATGAAGCCAAAATTATTATTCTGCCACTAACTGGTTAATGCCATGTTCTCTTGGGCAAGTCACTCCTTGTACCTTAAGGTTAATTCATCAGTAGAATGAATGTGATAGTAACCACTTGGTAAGTTCATAAAGATTATATTAAAGCAAATTATTTACTTTTGCAAAGTGAATGTTAGGCACTTAATAATTATTAGTTCCTTTGCTTTGATAACAAGGATTAGCCTTATGCTTCTTTTGAATATTCCCTTAAAATATTAGTTCAGAATGAGTTCTTACTAGAGTTTAGAGTTATTTCTTGGTTATCCATGCAAACTCAGTTGTTGAAAGTCTTGCAAGAGAGATTGCAAACTCTTGTGATCCATGGGGCAAATCTATCAGTGATGAATTTGACCATTATACGTTTAATAACTGAATGAAAGGCCATCAGTAAAAACTCTAGGTATTTTGCTTACAGAAATATGGATTGCTGCTTTTCTTAAAATATTTGTCTTACCTTTCTGCGTGGTACAATTAATTGGACCCGGTGTCAGTGCCGCACTTTAGGAAGCCATGGACTTTCCAGTTTGCTACAGTCCTCAGCACGCCTTACATAATGTTATGTTAGGTCTTCTTTTTACGTTTTTGGTGTCTCCCTGATCCTTCTGCATTTGTGTTTAAACCTCCAGCTTATTCATGAGGATAGAAAAAGATGAAAACTTAAAATGCATTTTAGTTGACCACGGTCTGAGTGGTGAAACCACTGTCTTGTATGGCTTATCTTAAGTATTTGCTAGTTTGTGAGACAGTAGTACTTACTCAGATAATTTTTCAAGCATCTGTGTGAGCCCTGGTGGTTTGAAAAGTGGCCTGGCAGATTATACTCTGTGGGACCGTCACCCATAATCCTGGCTTTTGAGGTGATAGGACAAGTGGCATGATCATCCCCATTTAATGACAAGAAACCAGCCTCTGTGGGATTATAAAAGTATCAAGGGCCTAGTCCTAGTAAATGGTGAAGTTACTGACTCCAAATCCAGGATTGTGCTGATGTCTGGTGAAGGAAATTTTAAAGAAAGCAAAGGTCATTGACCTCAAGGAATTCATTATCAAATGATATTTCTAGAAAAATGCAAGGAAATGTGTTAGGAATATTTATTGGAAACACACATAATAGTACAAAGTGAGCTACTGGTATGAACAAACTGCAGAGGACTTGCTGGCATGATTAGGGTCAAGTGATTCATGATTCATTGTGATAGAAAAGAAAGAAAAAGTTTGAAGCCACATTCTGAAGATTTGGTTCTTTTTGCACAGGCTTAACTTTTCCCTTTATGTTTTAAAGTTATAATGTATATCCATGTGAAATTGAGAAATAGGAGAGTGTCTATGGGAAAACACTGTCATGTCATTAAAAATGCAGTATTTAATTGGAAGATGTATAAAAGTACCAACAGCAACTTGGTCTTCCTGAAATAGATAGAATAGAATGTCTAAGCTAAAATAAAAATAAATTGTCAAGAAGATTTTATCAAAGGGAGAAGGTACAGCTCTCCAATTGCGTGCTAAGGGCAATAGCCAGAGTTCCTTGACCTTGAGATTATAACAGGAGCAGTCAACTAGTCAGGCTGCTGGGTCAGGACACCTGGGCTCAGGGCCAATGTTCCTCTCTCTTTTCCTCTTCTGAGGAAGTAAAATTAGGGTCATATTGCTCAACAGCTTTGGAAAAAAATGTACAGAGTAGTTAAAATCAACCTTAAATGTTCTCCATAAGGGAGACATCATGATTAAAAACATGCTTCAGGAGCATATTGAAACTGACCAACAGAAAAAGAGAAGAGAAATAAAAAAAGGTTGTACAGAGCAAGAATGGGNAGGGTCATATTGCTCAACAGCTTTGGAAAAAAATGTACAGAGTAGTTAAAATCAACCTTAAATGTTCTCCATAAGGGAGACATCATGATTAAAAACATGCTTCAGGAGCATATTGAAACTGACCAACAGAAAAAGAGAAGAGAAATAAAAAAAGGTTGTACAGAGCAAGAATGGGTAGATTCTTTTGTGGTTGTGGCAATTTCAAATAGGGAACCATGATATGAATTCCAGTCTCATGTCTAGCTCATGATGGGAAGGTGTTCAGAAAGAGGACGAGTAATTATAACAACATCCTCAGCCACTACCTTTTTTCTTTAAGCACTTTATATTGGAGGATCTGGGAAATCAGATGTATTTTCCTAAAGAGAATCTTCATCCATAATGTAAAAATCAATGTGCTATATATGATCATGAAGGATAGTCAATGTGAGTGGGAAAAGGTGAACTAAAGATGGATGACTCTATCTAAACACTTTAAAATATAATTTTACCTGGTAATTTATTATTTCTTCTTTTATATTGATGAATATCATTGGCTCTAGGGGAAGAATGTATAAAGAATAACCTAAAACAGTAGAGATTAACTCCTCTATTAAAATGTAAGGGCACAGAAGGCAGGATATAGGGCTATCATATGTTGCTTGATTACTTGATAAGAGCTCTGGAAACTGAAGTATGCTGTCAGCAGAATCAGAAGTTTTAATTACGCAGGTGTGAAACTTTCCAGTGTGAGGGCAGCCCGATTAGAATGGATGGACCTTGGCTAATAAAAGCCTTACAGGTTATGAAGTTACACTTTATAATTAAAGAAAATCAGTTATCTTAAAGTGTTTTTTATTTCTCCATGGTTTAATGCTTAGTCGAGATGAAAGAGAAACCTGACTTTGCATTCCTCTCTGCAATGAGTTTTATTTACACTGAAAGTATGAATCAAAGGGCACCATTGGCAGTACCTTTTCCTTATTAGGAAAAAACCTTCAGGGCTCAAGAAACCAGTTAAATTCAATTTTAGTTTTATATTTGATTATTGTCAAGACACGCATAGGCCTAGGAACTAGACAACTCCAGAACCAAAGGATGCCAAAGAAAAAACTTTCTGGTTTGACTTCCTTTCTGTCAGGCATGCTACAGTGTTTGTTTGTTTGTTTTTTTCTTATTGTTTTTGTTTGGGAAGATTTTTTAAAATTATTAAATAGATAGGAGACAGCTGGCTCTTGGATTGATGCATAAATCTTCCCGTTTCCAAACACTGTGATTAATTGCACGCTTGTGAAAGATTACCTGGAGTTATGATAAGGGAATACTGATGCCTTTAGTCATTGTCATGAATCACACCCATCATTTCCCTCTTGAAAGACACACCAAGATAATGCTGCTTGATCCAAATACATCTAGTATTTATATTATATGACTTAGACCAACATTTTTCTATACATCTGTTAAAAGTGTGGCTGAACTCTGGGTGTTTCATTGTGAGAAATCTAACATGTCACTGAAAAAGTCCAAAAAGGGCAGTT
The DNA here is from genome assembly GCA_006410675.1 of Oreotragus oreotragus. NCBI lineage: Eukaryota > Metazoa > Chordata > Mammalia > Artiodactyla > Bovidae > Oreotragus > Oreotragus oreotragus. The sequence goes on along the minus strand of SJYX01004151.1, from coordinate 83,306 downwards.
ATGGTATGTGGAGCAAAATGCTGTTTGCCATGTCATAAAAGAGTTTACATTTACCTGTTCATTCAGTCTGTCTTGTTTGTTTCTGTATGAAGAAACAAGAGCACCTTCATACCTATTTCTTAGGTACACTGCATTTGGAAATAAGAGTAAAGTGTAAGATCTAGTTTCTGTTCCTGAGCTGCTTTGTAGTAAAGACTAATACTTGTACAAACATTTTAATTGAAATAAATGCTTTCATATAAATTTTAACCAAGTGTCATAAGATCAGAAAGGACAGCATCACTAAGGCTGTATGTGTGTGTACATGTGTGTGCTGTGTGTACATGTGTGTGCTGTGTGCACATTGAGAGTATGGTTGTGGGTAGCATGCATACTAGGGAAGCTGCATTGAGGAACTGACATTGTGTTGCAACTCTATGTTGCAAATTTATGGGCCTTGGGCTGAGTTCAGCCATCATATGGTTTCATTGTTGAAAATTTTTTGAATCCATTGCACATATCTAAGTATCTGGAGATTTTGCTTAGAAATCTGAATTTCTAGCTTCTTTTGAAAAACATCAGAAGTCTTAACAATAGTTTCCTGAGGACAATAACAGTGAAGAGCTGGGGAGAGGCTGAACCTTTAAATAGAACTCTCTTCATGTTGTCATTCTCTTGTTTCATGCATTCTTGACTTCCTACTTGGTCTACATGCATATTTGAGTTTGTGATTTCATTTAGTTATTTGGCAATAGAAAAAGAAAACGTGTGCTAACTAGGTTCAAGGTGGTGGAACAGAAGAACGTGCACTCATCTCCTCCTGTGAGAGCACCAAAATTGCAAGTAGCTGGTGAACAACCATTGACAGGAGTGTGCTAGGCACCACTAAAGAA